>JBBIGA010000040.1:34387196-34399163 GCA_037576975.1 Alestes dentex
CTCTCTCTCTCTCTCTCTCTCTCTCTCTCTCTCTCTCTCTCTCTCTCTCTCTCTCTCTCTCTCTCTCTCTCTCAGCATCCAAAATTCGTTTGGATACACCAAACATTGTAAACCCCAATCGCACATATGATCTTAAGCAGACTGTCTGTCTGTTGTGTTTCTCTGGCCCTCTGTCCTGGTCACCTGCCGGTCACTACACAAATGACCTCTTGGTCTGATGCCCATGTTGGTGCTGAGCACAGGCCGGCCTGGCCAGCACCATGCCATCGCCGTGACATCGCCGTGGCAACACCGCTCCACTTCCTCGCCAACACTGCGCTGCTGCCGTGCCAACAGAGTGACATCACCGTGCCAACACCACGCCAACGACGGCCCAGCGTCATGCCAACGCTGTGCCATCACCGTGGCAACACCTTGCCAAGACTGGGCCGTCAAACATGTTTCTGATCAAAGTATTTTCCGTGAGAAGAAGCAGCAGGCAGCGCGGCCCTGAACGGTCCAGGCAAACCGCTGTTCGCAGTTCGAGTTCTTTCACTCGCCCAGCTGCAGACCGGCCGATTCTCCTCAGCAGCAAACATCCAGCAGCATTCACTCGCTCACGTGGGGTCACTTGAAAAGTGTGCGATGTTTCTGCATCTCTACTGCCAGGCTTGATTGGCAAAGTGATGCTTAATGCAAGTTAAACCACAGAGATTCTTCCTATGTGAATATCACTACTTATTTCAATATTACTATATACTACTGAGTTATTACCACGTGCAATAACATACTTCTAACCACTGTTTGTGTTACTAGTAACTCAGTAACAGTAAGTTACTTATCTACAGTATTGCTGGTGGCCTGGCAGTCAGGGAGTTGCCCCTGCAAGTAGAAGGTTGCGGGTTCGAATCCCAGCACTCCCAGGTACCCTTGAGCAAGGTACCATCCCCACACACTGCCCCCCCGGACGCCCTCGTTGGTGGCAGCCCCCTGCTTCACTTGGTGAATGGGTTCACACTGTGTGCGGTGCTGTGGGGTGTTCTTGTGTGACTATTAGGGGCTGCTTTATTTATTTATTTTTTATTGTCCAGGACTTGTGCATATAGCATAGTGTATATCATATTGAGTTTTTTTTTCTGCAGATTTCTTATTGGATTTATTTAGCCTTTGTATTTTATATTGTTCTTGTCTCTGTGTCTGTGCAGTTATACGATAAGCAATTTCCTTCCTTTTTTGATTCGGATTCGAATTCGGACTCTGACACCACAGTTTTTTACTCAGCGCAGAAAAAAATCATTTGAATGATACTGGTTTAACAAACTGCAATTAAATATTTTTGGCCACTGTATTAGAAACCTCTTCCTTATATTCCTCTATTCCTGATGCAACCCATCTGTTGATGCTCTATCGGTGTTTTCCTTCCTCTAGCCCTTCACTAATGGTCAGTTTCTGACCAGAGAGTGGGTCTGAGCTGGATATTAAGTGGGTGGTGGACTCCCAACCTAGTACTTGCACTGACGTGTGTAAGAAGCCCAGCAACACTGCTGGGCCTGATACACCCACATCAGAGCCACACACACACACTACCATTAGAGGATCATGTCAGTGGCACCGCTGTGCTGAGAACAGGCCTTCGCCCCAATAATATCTGGTCAGTGATCCCGTGCTCAGAAAGAGGGGTGGAGCAGGACTGACACATGGTGCACAACAACAGATGGACAGTAGCTATCCTGTTTTGTGCGGAACATTTGGTTTTCCATGATATTTCCACTTCAAAACACAAGCCAGTTGATGCACATGTGATAATTTAAGCATCCCCTTTGCACAAAACTAAATTATGGAGTTTAGCCACCACACAAGATACACAAGCCTCATCAGTTCCGTGCAAAACTGCAGAAACAAAGATCAGACGCCAGGGGAAAGTGGCGTAAATGGAAGAAGAAAGAAGATATGAGGTAGCATAATTTGAAAAGAAAGAGGAAGAAGAAAGAAGGTATGAAGAAGAATTAAGTGAAAAAAAAGGAAGAAGACAATGAAGAGGAAAAAGAGAGAAAAGAGGAAGAAGAGGAAGCGGGGGGAAATGAAGGGGGAAGAAAAGAAAGAAGAAAGAAAAGAAGAGGTAGAAGAAGAAGAACAAGGAAAAGAAGAGGAAGAAGAAGAAGAAGAAGAGGAGGAAACAGAAGAAGACAAAGAAGAAGAATAAGGTGAAGTTAATAAGGAAGAAGGAAGAAGATCCTGAAAAAGACGGAAGAAAAAGACAAAGAATGAGAAGAAAAAGAGAAGAACGAAACCTGTACCTTTTACTACGGATTAAGAAAAAGAAGAAGAAGAAGGAGAAGGAGAATAAAATGAAAAGGAAGAAGAAGAAGAAGAAGAAGAAGAAGAAGATGAGGAAGAAGAAGAAGAAGAAGAAGAGGAAGAAGAGGGAGAAGAAGAAAAAGAAGAAGAAGAAAAAGAAGGAGAAAGAATTAGACGTAAAAGATGAAAATGGAGAAGAAGAAAAAGGATAAGCTAAAGAAGACGACGACGATGAATAAAAAAAGATGCAGAGGAACAGTACGATGAGGAAGAAGATGAAAAGGAAGAAGAAGACAGTGAAGAAGAAGAAAAGGACAAAGACCTGGAAGAAAAGGAAGAAGGTGAAAATGAAGAAGATAAACAATAATGAGAAGAACAGAGCTTGCGACTTCATTCTGATCACTGACTTGAGCGAATCTCCGCTCAAACTGCCGGAATGACTCATCTGTTTTTATAAGCCCACCGACTCCAGCTTATTACCCACACTGCAGTTCTCTCCTCCATCCCTCCACGCAGCAGCTGTATGGATTCCTGTCCTCCAACAGGGCTTTATGTAAAACGCTCGTCGGCTTTAGTGGTTTTGGGAGATACGTCACACTTGAGAAAAGTGCATTATAGGAGCGGAACGCGTGCACTCCAGCTCCATTTCATGCTCATTTTCATACGTTTATTCCTCCGAGGGGGGCGCTGGGCTTCCAGGTGCGACCGTGCCAGAACAGAAAATTATTCTCAGTTTCCAAGGAGACATTTGAATCGGGCGCAAAAGTGCCGATCATTCATGGCACTTTTCACGTGGTGGCCATTTCGGGCCTTTGTAAGGTAGGAACCTCGCTGCCAGTTTCCAAGGAGACACTTGGACGTCGATATAAAAGCTTCACCTTCGTGACGGAGGACCACGCACATTCGGGAGCGACTTTCTGAGTCCGCTCTGCATGCCTCAGTGTCTCTGATCTCCTGCCCTCTCATCCGGCACAGGACGGGATGTTGCAGAAAAGGGTTATCGCTACGTTTATGTCCTGAGATTCTTCCTGTGAGTCTTATTATCACTGGCTTTGGCCGTTAAAGCCCTTTTCAAAACCGCTCTGCACAATTTGATTCAAGTTAATGTGGCATCCCGTGGCCTTTCTGGACTCTGCGCGAGCCGCATCAGTGTCTTTGAGTGTCACTATCATTATCAGGGTACACTAAAAAGAAAAGATTATTACGTCAAAGATGAAAACGTGATATTAAAATGAAACTGAAAAAGAATCTAATCTAAATGAATAAAATTCTACAAAAGTCTTAAACAATCATTTTTTATACAGAAATAACTGAATAACTGAAAGCAATTATAAGGAGAACAAAACAGAGGGAATTCTGGATGTGATGACTACTGTATCACATTAGAATAGAAAATAATACATGGAGAAATAAAAAAAAAAAAAACTAATTAAGTCAATGCCTTCCAAACTCTTTTCCATAAAAGGCTTCTAAACCCACATCCAAATCCTTGTTAAGGTGGGGCAGACTTGTGGATGCGGTTTAGGACATGGTATGACTTACTGTGAGCTACAAAAATGAACAAAACTTCACAGTGTAACAGGGCCTGTTTTCACAAACCACCTCAAGAGTAGGAGAGATGATCTATAATCACTTTTTATAACAATGACGGCCATAAATGTGATGGAAGCTGATCCAAGATCAGTCCCTGTTGTTAACTAACATGACTGGAAGTAGTGGTGAAGTTTTGTTCGTTTTCATAGTCTCTGTAAGTCACACTGTGTCCTAAACCACTTCTGAGCCACCTCAGCGAAGAGCTGGATCTGGGGTTGAGTGGGTTGATACTCAATGAAGTATTTTTTTTAGAAAAAACGTAGTTGACTTTTGCTCTCTAATATTTCAGTTCTAAACTAAAGAAGTTGGACTCCAAACAAGCCTCAACTGATCGACTCCATCATTGTAAAGTTGTGTAAATTCTTGCTGAAGTATTTATTTGAAAACAACAACATATAAACGGTTAGAACTGTGGTGTGTACCTGTTCGGAGGGGTGGAGAAGACCCCCAGTATGACGTCTCTGCCGTGCATGCGTATGATGGGGCTGGTGGACTGCAGCAGGTTGAAGTAGAAGTGAGAGTCTCCTGGAATGGAGCAGTTCAGCCTGGCCTTCAGAAAAGACGTCCACTGCTTCTCCAGCACGCGCTGAGAACCGCCCAGATCACCCTTACACACACGCGCCACACGGGACACCATCACCTGAAACACACACACACATTTAAGCGGATATACAATACTGTGGAATCCAGATTTTTGATAATATAACGCTGATTTGACTGTAACGTTACGTTACGCTGCGCTATGTTACATTACGCTACGCTACGTTATGATACACTGTGTTACTCTACGCTACATTACGTTATGCTACGTTACGTTATGCTACTTTATGTTACCTTACATTATGTTATTATAAAATGTGGCTCACAGGTCTCTCGTCACTCTAGTCATTTTTCTAAAGTTGTGAAACAACTGAAAGGCTCCAGATTGGTGCAAGATAAGATAAACCTTTATTAGAAATGTGCATTGTTACGGCAGCAAGTGCAGAGTCTCCAGGAAACAAAAAGTGGGGGGAATGAAAGGAATGATTTTGAAAAGTGACCCCCTCCCCCCCCCCCGGCTATAACGGTTCCAGCGCCCATGTATGTAGGCAAATATGAGTAGGTAAGTAGGTCCTTTCACTGGGAAATCACAACTCCCACATTTATCCAAGACTGGTAGTCTATAACAAAATAATTGACCTTGTTTCTGATGGCCCTCCCTCTCCCCCATCACTCAGGGTGATACAAGCTAGCACAGCCCTCTATTAGCCAGTGTAACAGAACTGGCAGTTAGTGCTCTCCTCCAAGTGTTGAGATGTTTGGTGACATTAACAACACAAACAATGTGGTGGTGCTTCATTTGCTTCATGTGTGATGGGGGACCTATCTAGCAGGTAGGCTCCGACGTGACCAAAATCAAGAAAATCAGTGATATTTTAATGCTGCATACCAAAAATGATTAATAAATCTCAAAAATGATGACTTTTTGTGATGAATTTTCCAAATTCAGCAAAATGTGCACAGTTGAATAGAGCAAGCTTGAGGAATTCATGAACAATTACCTTCTCCAGATAGTTGAATTCCATAGCCATCTCTCTAAAGAAGAAGTAGATATGAGGTCCCCATTCTACTGCACTCACAAAGTAGGGCTCTGAAACACACACACACACACACACACACACAAAGAAATGCTAGTAAGATGATACGAACTGTGTGGGTACAGACTATTGACTATTGTTTTTGTTGTAATCTTATGAATACTCAAATATAAAAAGTGAATCAGAATGCGTATCTGTAACACACACACACACACAGCTGTGTGTAAGCATGTAGAGGGCCCTCTAATCCAGGGAGGCTACCAAATCAAATCCAAATAAATAAACACTATCATCTCGAACTGATGGAACCGAGCCACAACGATTCCATTTGTAGCAACAACATCACAACAGAGAGAGAGAGAGAGAGAGAGAGAGAGAGAGAGAGAGAGAAACAACTACACCACATGCACACAACACTGAAGACCCGCACCAGTCACGAAGAGAACATTTTAGCTGCTCTCTGTGGTCTCTCTCGAACTTAATGCAACATGTGGTCTAACACAGCATCTGCCGCTGTTTTCTCCACAATGAAAAGCTTCAAAGCCCCTAAATGGACCTCTGTGCCCGAGAACTGAGCAGACATAAGTGCACACTCAAAGCAATGATGGAGAAAAAGAGCTGCTTTTGTCTGAAGGAAGGTATAAAAATAAAGCTTCCTGAGTGATTATTTTTCTTTTAAAGAAGCTTTATTGTTTCTGTATGTCTTCCCTTAAAAATATCTAAAAAAAAAACAACCCCACTGTAAAACAATCCTTTGGACATTTATAGTAACTTACTGGCAGCAATGTAGCCAAGTAGTCACTTAAATCAATATTTACAGCACAGTATTTTGTAAAAACTGTATTTTTACAAGACTTCATACAGATAGCAGTGTATTATTGCAATTGAGAATATTGTCTTTTCGGAATGGAGAGAGTTAAAAGTGTGGTTTCAAAACTGCATTTAAGTTTAAATACATTTTTAAAAATCTTTATAAACTTGAAAATCCTGAGAAAAGCACAAACAGCTGTTCCCTCAAAAGCTAAAGGGCTAATAAAACACACAGACTTCAGTTTGAAGTATTTCCTCAAGAATTCCCTTAAAAACTGCAATATACAAAGTAAAAATGTGACACGCATGTCTGAAGAGTTCAGTGCCTCTGTGCCTCCATCACAGAAAGCTCTAACATGAAGTGGTTGTTCATATACTAGCCGATGTCTGAACAACGGTTCTGAAGAGGTTTTGGCCTATTTTTTTTTAATCCATTCATGGTGGAGGGGTACATACAAGAGGTTATATGGCAAAATAGTCCCCCAAAGAACATGCATGCCGTTCACTATTTTGCCATCAATAATATACATAAACATAAACACTCTATAAAATGTACACTCAATAAAATGGCTGTAGCCATTGTTTGTTTTGAAGACATCTTGAGTCCAGGTTACCATCAGAAATCTGCATGAATAAGTTTCTCTGCATTTACCTTTCCACATTAAACTGCTCTGAATTTCTTCACTCCACGGTGGAATTATGCCAAAATTGTATAAAATCAGTGGAATTCCCCTTGAAGCTCTTTGTGTACGACAAATGATTCCCAACCATAGACAGAAAGTAACAGAACTACAATAATCATTATCATTATCAAAATATTCCAGATTCTATTATAAGAGAGGATGTAGATACAAACAGTGACTTTATTTACAATTGAATACAGAAAACTAATCCCAGGGAACTCGAATAACCGAACTCCATGAAATAGCGGCAGGAACGAAATGACAGAGGAAGGGTAGTGTTAGGGTTGACTAACAGATAACAGATACAGGGCAAGAGTATATATATATATATATATATATATATATGAGATTATATATAGTAAGTATATAATCAGAAGTAGAAGTAAAATTGTAACAACTGAAACAAGCTGGGGTTACAACTAAACAGGTGTGGACACTCAACAGGAGGGCAGGATAGGGGCGGAGCCAGGGATGATCAACATAGATAACATGTGGCGCAGGGTAAACGGTGACTGGGAATCAAGACATAAACAGAAAGAATGTGTAACTGAAAACCAAGGCAGTGTGTGACCGCAAAACAGACTGGGGAGAGACACAGATGGGTGAAACAGACCAGTACGAGTCTGTTACACCTTTCGTTATTGGGGCCAGAGGACACCCAGGCGTTCCACAGTGGTACAGAAAACAACCAGGAGAGAATTCGCTGAGGCTGACTCACCCCTGAACCATTTGGAGTCGTGCTTGATGGTGCGAAGGGCCGGACTGTCTCCCAGGCTGCGGTAGATTACAGCATCGATGGCCAGGAAATCTGTCACTGTACCCGTGAACAGGCTGCCCTCTGTGTCGAAGGGCAAGGGCAGAGGTCAGTTATCGGAGGACAGGATCGAAACTATGCAGACACAATGCAGAGTGTCAGTCAAGGCCATAGCCATGGAAGCAACATTGGGGGGGAAACAAATCAGCTGCCAACAGCAACCACCCCCCCTTCCACCCCAAAAAGGAAAACCCTTTTCCTACCACTCTAAATCTTTATTTTCATTTACTAATACTTGTGTAGGAAAAACAATCCAGGTCTCATTACCATCTAACCCCTAATATATGCACCAACTATTTTGCTGAATGTAACATTGCAAGACCATAACCATTCATAAAAGTATATGTCATTATACTTTACATAACACTATGATACAGTCTCAGTAACACTCATATTGTATTCTAGTTCTACACTCTTTAATACATGTGCAAAAAATGAAAGCGAGATAGTGTTTCATATTGATTGCTCCCACAACCAAGCACTTGTTTCTGCAGGGGTTCGGCCGCACCTCATGGGACAAACCACACACAGAGTTTGGCTACACTGTGATACTACAACTGGCAGCAATAATAGCTGGAGTCTGTTGAGTTTAGTTGAGATTCTGATTCTGATTACATTCATTATTTAGGACAACAGTGCATGGTTGCTTGTTGTAACATAGCAAATATATTTTTTATATTTTTAATATTAGTAGATACTGGGGGACCATTGTGAACACTCCTGAATATTGTTTCCCCCCAGTGCATGTTATCATGATGGCCTTGGTGTCAATATAAAAATGACACCTGAAAGTGCTACAGAAGTGTTAACATACACCAACAAGCCACGTCATTAGGTACACCTGTCTGGTATCTACACAGATTGTCCATTTTATCAGCTCCACTGACCATATAGATATACTTTGTAGTGTACAATTACAGATGTCCATCTGTTTCTATGTATGATTAGTTAGCCCCCTTTACCCAGCACACCAAAGGTCAGGACAAACCATAACATCGTCAAGTTCAACATACATTAATGTGCTGAGATTCTGGAGCTTTTAATTGCTCCATACGCCATGAAATGTGAATGTAAATATGTATTTGAAATGTTGCATGACAGACTGGAAGTTGTCCGTGCGCACATATTTACCTGCAAACAGAGCAACGTTGGCATGTTTGGGGTCATATGGACACCTGGCCATCCCGCTGATGGGTTCTCCAACCATTTCCAGAGTGTCTCTCTGAAATACAAGCACACACGGTTAGTGTTTACTCACTGGTTGCAACAAACTGCACATGCAACAAATCCCATTTCCCCAGCCAGGCATTCTAGCCTCAAGCTGCAAACTGGGAATTGACTTGAAGATGGAAAAAGTTCTAAAAATAAATCTGGAGTTTGTGACATCATTCAGCTCATACTGGGGTCCAGCTGCTGAAAAAAGAACTGGGTGGTATTGGCATACATCGATCAACCATTACATTAGAACCACTCGTGCCAATAAAAAAACTACCGTCCACTGCATCACATTGCATTACATTCATTTGGAAGACACATTTATCTAAAGCAACTCACAGTCTGAGAAAACATGAACAATGCAGAAATCTTATAAAATCAGTGAAACTCCCCTTCAAGCTATTTGTGTCTGACAAATGATTCCCAACTTTTGAAAGGTAGAGTACTTGTAAGCATGTAATAGAACTATAATAATTATTATCCTTTATAATATTATAGGTTCTATTGACTACAAAAGCTAGCATAAAATAGAATAAAGAAAATGAATAATGGGGAAAACTCGAATAAGGGAAATCCACAAAATGGTGACAGGAATGGAATAAAATGAAATGACCGAGGAGGGGTAGTGTTAGGGTTGATGGACACATAACAGATACAGAGGCAGGGGTATATGTAAACAGAAGTAAACATGAAACAGTTGAAACAGAGCAGGGTAGCAAAATAAACAGGTGTGGGCACTAAACAGGAGGGCAAGATAGGGGCGGAGCCAGGGATGGTCAGTGTAGAAAACATGTGGAACAGGCTACAGCTTGACTGGAAATTAAAATATATACATAGAAAAAGGAATAAAAGGAAGCCTGTGCAACCGGAATTACCACAAAAACATCGTCCATTACTTTACATTACATTCAGTTCATTTGGTAGATGCTTTTAGAAACACTCAAGCTTCAGGACAGCGGGAGAACCAGAGGAGACTTCTAAGTGCTAAATCTTAGTGCAAGAAGATATACGCTTATTCAGATACAGGACCAGGTGTGATTTAGGATAGATAGAGCATCAGAAGGGGAGCAGAGCGCACCTCCAGGGCCTCTGCATATCCATACAGGTGAACTAGGCAGGCACTTTAGGAACTGTGGTAAATGTCATCAAGGTACAGACCACTGGAACATCTCCCAAGACATGCCATTTTAGAGAGGCTCTGTCATGTAGCCAATACAGTTTGACCCTCAGATCCTTACGCTTTCAAGACATCAACTTCAAGAACTGACTGTTCCCTTGCTGCCTGATATATCAAACCCCTTGGCAGGTGCCACTGTAATGAGTGGTTTTAGTGGTTGCACTACAGACATTTGGTAAATACTTACAAACGTCAAACATTGTTTAATATGCACCGATGTACAGTAAGACTACCCTTATAAAGGGTTTATAAATGATCATCAACAAGCAGTAATAAACAAGTTATAACAGTCGTCATACATTGAAACTATCTGGCAAGACCTGATGAAGCTGACAGTTTAACATTCTCCCTGAAAAAAGATCTGAGATATTGCCACATAGTGAGACTATGTCAATATATGACAACTGTCATAACTTGTTTATAAGTGATTTACATTCCGGTTGTTAATTAGGTTGTAGACAGTTTATAAATCATTAATAAGCAGTTTTCTAACAGTGTTTTATAACAGTGTTCATTGATGCAAGTTCACCATTTGGCAGGATCCGGTGTTTTAATGGTAGTAGCATGTTAACCTGATGAAGCTGACAGTTTAACATTCAGCCTGAGAAAATATCTGAGATCTTGCCAAATAGCCAGCATGCATTAGTGTATGACGATTGTTTTAACTTGTTTATAACTGCTTATTAATGATTTATTAACTACAACCTAAGTAATATCCTGATAATAAATCATTTATAAACGCTTTAGTAGTCTTACGGTAAAGTTTTACCGCACTGTCAAATGTGCACTTTTATTTTATCCTAATTGCTTGAGAGGACTCTGAGTCCAATAACTTCTTTACAAGTAGTGATGTTCCATTATTATGTGTGTATAACAATAAACATTAAAACTTTTACCTTATTAAGGCTGGCTGAAGTGCATCACTAGTGTATCACAATGTGAGATGGCTTTAATGAAGCCCTTCTATCTGAGTACAGCTACACTATACTACAAGTATGTCCTGACACAGCTTGCTCTGACTGGAATGCTTTCTTCTCCTAGAATGACATCACATGACAATTTACACTGTACTGAAAATATTAACCAGACTGGTCTTTCAAAACCATCCAGTCAACTGCACACATTACAGTTAAATAATGGTTTTGTTGAAGGCAAGACACTACAAGCAGAAACGAGGATTTCTCACCTAACATATTTCAGATTTTTGGATAAATGTATGTCTACTATTACACTGCAATCAAAATAATGTCAAAACTCCCCTTTAATGAAAGATTAGCTACGCCTACCCTTAACACAATCATGTCATATTTCACTGAAAAACTTGTTTCCTGTAGAACACCCAAAACCATCTGTTTCCTTAGTTCTGATGCAAAGAGTCACAAAATGAAGCTTCTTTCCTGAGATAATGGTGTCACGCACATTTCCCAAAATGAGCGTTTCTCTACATTGAGAACCAAAAATCTCAGCTTCAGGAACACCTGCTTTCATCAGATTTGACATGTTCATTCCTTGTGCTACTATGAATTATTTTAGAGATGGAATATATTGGTTATAATAACAGTGCATAGTGTTTTCATTACATACTTAAATAAAGAGATTTGAATAATCTGCCGTGTAAAATCTCCTCTTTGAAGTGATTTGAATTCTAACATCGAGAACATGACAGATTTTTGGTTCATAAAAATATGCAAATAAATAATATTTCATTTGCAAGTCTAAATTTAATATTGTACTTCCAGTGTTAGGAAATATATGTTAGAAGAGAAGTAATCAGGCAAAGACGTATATATGCATACACACACACACACACACACACACATC
>JBBIGA010000040.1:34409499-34426641 GCA_037576975.1 Alestes dentex
CGCAAAAAACCCACGTATTGCCTCTCACACACACATATACACACACACATACACACACACACACACACACACACACACACACACACACAGCTTTCAACAAGCCAACAGCCTCTTTTTCTCCGCCATCAGCACTCACACACACTTTGTACCTTCTCTCTCATTGCTCACACACACACTCTCACTAAGCTAAACTCAGATGAGAGACAGGTTAAAGTCATTGAATAAAACAAGAGGGTCTGAAGCTGCGGAATAATCTAGGTCACCTTCACATCCAACACACACACACACACACACACACACACACACACAAAGCCCATTTATCATACTGTTGATCTGTGTCCAGCACAGGCCTCGAATCCATCACAGGATTAACCCTTAGAGGCTTACAGTTATTTTGCTGTGTCATTTAATGGTCGCATTTCTAACCTCGAAGGGAAGAGTGTGAGCCAACTTTAAGTTTCCCTGACAAAACTCATCAATGACACTGAAAGGTTAAGCAGTTTTAGACTCTTTTTTTTTAGCTGAATGTGGTTATTTGTGGGTTACGTTAAGTTAATGGGGACTATTTTGGTTGTTTAATTGTTGATTAAAGAGGTTGCTGTGGTAGTCCAGGTGGTTGCTAGAGTGTCGCCAAATGGAAGCCAAATGGCTTCTATGGTATTCGGGGGGGTCAGTCGGCTATTGTTAGATAGCTTTATTGGGTTATGTAATGGCACTGCAGATGGTAGATGTTTTAGTGTTGCTATGCAGTTGGTAAGGTATGGTGTTGCTATGCAGTTGGTCGTTTGGGTTTCTTTAGACAGTTGTTAGGTGGTTGCCAGCTTGTAGCGAAATGGTTTCTATGGTTTTTTTAGTTGGTTTCTAAAGTATTGCCAAAAGGTATCCAGGGTAGTCTTTAGGGTGCTACTATGTCGTTACTTTTACTGGTCCCCCAGGTAGGAGCTAAAGTGCTGCCTGGGTATGACAGGAGGTTGCTAGGGGCTGCTTATTTGTCTGTTGGAGAACTTGTATGTTATGTGGCAGGCATCCAATGAGAGCATTTGTGGCAGTTAGATTTTTTAAATTGTCCACTGTATCATCGTGACAAATGTATAGACTAGCACTAAATATATCTGGATTGTACTACAGACAAATGTAAAATATATTATTGTTAGGTTGCAAATACACTGAAATGAAGGAAAAGGTAAAGGTAAAGGGGGCATTTGGCTGATGCTCTTATCAAGAGCGACTTGCAATCATTAGTTACAGGGACAGTCCCCCTGGAGCAATGAGGGTTAAGTGTCCTGCTCAAGGACACAATGGTAGAAAGTGGGGGTCAAACCTGCAACTATGTGGTCATCACATTCACAGGCAAGTATTTTACCCACTAGGCTACTACCAAAATTACTGAAATTACTGAACGAAGTATGGTAATTTTGAAATAGGCATATTACATACTACAATAAACTATTAATTATTTGATATGATACAAATAACATTCAGTATCATTATGCATAACTAGGATGTATTTCTTTTCATTAAACAATCATAATAAAATACCACCTTTTCTGCTTCCAAAAACATATTAAATTGACAGTTTGGAATCCACACTGGCGGTAGGGGGATTGCACTGACAAGTCATCTGCTAACAGTAGTTGGACCTATGGGCACTGGAGAACTTGTTGAAGACAGTAACTGAAGTACAGCAGCAGGGAAAAAAAACTGTAGTGTATAAGCAGGATATGAGCCAATATGAACCTAATATTCAAATATACTAAAAAGCTCCTCAATATATTGCTATAAACAATGAACCAGGCCAATGAATAGTCAAGTCATACAAATGAAGACTTCTGGTGGCAAAACCTCACACTGCAGCTGAAAGTCTGAATACACAGGATTACTGAGCTAAACATGGTTTTGTTTAAACACACATACTGCAAAAGCAGCAGAAGCAGCTGGGGAATCCATCCACCTGGGTCTTTATCTTATGGTGAAGACAGCCTTATTGGGTAATATGGCCTTTCCTGCAGAGCCCATCTCTGCTGGCGTCTTCCCCAAAGGGACTTAAGGCAATATTGCAATTTTGGGGGCTAAATGCCGTAATGCACTTTTCAATTTTCTGGCCAATTTATATGCTAATGTGCATTTACATCTCCATTAGATTGGCTGCCGGGCCGCAGGGTGATCAGGTGAATTTTCCTCTTGTGTTTCTTGCCGCTGTATAATTAAAGGGGCAGAACGAGGGGCCACAACGCTGCTTTACAACCAACACCTCTTCTATGTATAACTCTCTCTCTCTCTCTCTAGTTCTCTCTCTCACACACACAAACTCAAACTCTCTCTGGATTAAGCTTTACAATCAGTTTCATCTGTCTTTCTCTCACTTTGTTTCTGACAAAACTTTACAACCAAAAGTTCTCCCATTTCTCACCTCTCTCTCTCTCGAATGGTCTCTCTCCCTTTATCACTCAGTCTACTGGTCTCTCTCTCCAAATGACACAGCATTTCAACCAACACCTTCACCAGTCCCCCCTCTTTCTTTCTTTCTTTCCTATCTTCTGGTCAGCACATGCTCAAGACGAATGACATGGGTTTGCTGAGCCCATTTGTCTGATGTATGTAGATGTATGTAGATGTGTGTGTGTGTGTGTGTGTGTGTGTGTGTGTGTGTGTGTGTGAGAATGTGTGTTTGGCATGGGTGAGGTGGACTTCGGTTTAACACATCTGTAGACTCCGTGGCTGCAGTAATGGAATTGCTATCCTGGAGGAAAAGCTCAGGAGGTGCGTCTCTTGTTTTCGGTTCTGTCTGCGGTGAATGCTGAGGCCCAATCCACGACCCCTCCGCTGGGGGGCAAATCAAACCACCACGCTCCAGACTCATATCTGCATAATTTCGAGTCCCTTCTGTTGACAGACGAGATTCAAATTCACTGACGGCACGCCTTTAGATCCGTCTGCGGCAACAAGGTGAGCGACCGCTTCATTTCAAGCTGATAAAAATCCTCAAGACAATAATGTCATTCGAAAGCAAGGGGAAAATCCATTCCTACTGCATGGTAAAGGGCGCTTAATATTGAGCCGATGTATCAGCAAGACAATGGGGCTGTGATAATGTCATCCAAACGCAATAAGCCCAGAGAGATGGGATCACTGAGAAGGCAAAGGCAAGAGGTTGCCTGACATATTCATAGAGACAGAAATAGAGAGAGAGAGAGAGAGAGAGAGAGCGAGAGCGCGAGAGAGAGAGACTAGAAAGACAACATAAAGTTTCACAAGCACTCCAACTGATCCTTCTAAAGATTCATAAATGTTTTCATATTTACAACTAGAGAGCTCCATCAGTACTGGCTTTAATTCTACATGAACAGTTCGGCATCATCAGTTATCAGATATTGATAAGGCCAGCCGGAACATGTCCTTGTATTAAACACATTTCAGACCTTAAACTAATTTTAGCTGTTAAGCATCCTGAAATAGACTTGCTTATGCAGTTTATGACCCTGTATCTATAAAAAGCACAGATCAAATTCAGGCTTCAGGACGGCATTTAAAGGGCTTTTTTTTGCTGGCCCTATTTTTTTAGGAGTTTACAAGATCGATCCCCGGAGATGCCACAGCCATCCGTTGCCAGGAGAGCAGAACTGGCCTCACTCTCTTGTTTATTCGATGGTCCCTCCTCTCCTCCCATCATTCGATGTGATGCTGGCCAAGGCTGGTAGCTGGAACAGAGTTGGTA
This sequence comes from Alestes dentex, assembly GCA_037576975.1. Lineage (NCBI taxonomy): Eukaryota > Metazoa > Chordata > Actinopteri > Characiformes > Alestidae > Alestes > Alestes dentex. The sequence continues at coordinate 34,413,215 of JBBIGA010000040.1, forward strand.
TTTTGTAGAGTGTAAAATTGTTCAAAGACATTGTGTCAGTGGAATGTGACTCTTGGGAGCACTAAATAGGGGAGGAAACTGGGCCAACTACAAATAACAACACGCCTTCCGATCCAGAAACCGTGTAAACCAGTCCATGGGGTAACATGAAATGTAGATTCAAATTTTGGCCAAAGCATCTCTTATTAGGTCTTTTTTAAACTGTCGTGTCATTTCACAATTGTGGGGACAAACAAGGGGAAATGTAGATATGTAATTCAATGATCTGTTATGTCAAGCATATCAGGAAAGCTGCAACCAGAGCCAGCCCATTACATTTTGCCGAGTGTAGACGCCCTCTAACCTCAGACCACCAGGCTGGGGTGGTGGGAAGGTGGTGGTACTGGTTGGGTGGAGGTAGGGATTGGACCCAAATTTAAAAAAAAAACATTTTTTTTTACTGGGGGCTAGTAGTGTGAACCAAAACTTCAACATTTCATTCTGTTCTTCCTTTCAGAGATCCATATAAGAGGTAAGTCAGAAAGACTTTCCTGTTTGCCCAATTACATTTTTACATTTACGGCATTTAGCAGACGTTTTTACCCAAAGCGACTTCCATTCCCTAACTACAGGGGGCAGTCTCCCTGGAGCAACTTGGGGTTAAGGGTCTTGTTCAGGAACCCAGTGGTGGTGTGCTGAAGGTAGGATTCAAACCCATGACCTCTTGGTCCACAGGCAAGTATCCGACCCACTAGGCCTCCACCACCACCCCATTTTTCTGTAACAGCACTCTCAAATCTTGTGATAAGATTTGTTCAAATGAAATGACATTCACACATATTCTAATACTAGAGAGACAATCATGTTAACGCATTTTCCGCATTTTTCACTGAAAAACAAGCAGGGAAATAGTTGCTTCACGCAAAAATAAAACTTGCACCCCAAGTCACTGCTTTTAAAGCGCAGCACGACTAAAAATCATTCCAATAAAAATGTAAAAGAAGCGTCATCACATTTATTGGTTGCTTTGTTCAGGAATAGAACAAATAATATACAAACATCAATGTCCTGTGGTTTATTCTTATTTTGAGCCCATTGTAATGGCTTTAAAGAGACACCATTTGCAATCGCAGTGGTAGAGCGACCCTGCTGTTAAAGTATATCCTTAGTACAGTTAAGAAATTGAAGTGGAATTTTTTTCTCCAGAGACATCAAGGTGGGACAAACAAAGCGTTACACAAACGTTACATTCACCAGCTGCTCTTGGAATTGCTTTAATACGGCAAAGCTATAAGCATTCCCCAGCTATTCTTTCAACCCCTCCAACACGAGCGCACACACACACACACACACACACACACACATACACACACACACATGCCCCTAGTTATTGCTGAAGGTTGACATCATTGCCCAGTGCACTCTCAAGACCCCATCACTGGTAACCTTGGTGAGCCTCTACCCCCACCCTGCACATGGTCCTGATGGAGCTCCTTATCCCATTCCTTCTGTCTCTCACAAGGACAAGTAATTGCTCTAACCAAGAGTTAAGTGCCACCTGAAGAATGTCAATGGCCAACATTTCATGTAATAATTTAATAATAGTGATCCAGATACGTCTAATGCAGAACCTAAGATGTGCAGACTTCAGTGACCCTTTAGGGATGATCATCATAGGCCATCTAGAACTTTCATCTGCACAGCCTCACTGAACAAATGCTTCATATCTGTGGCTGACTATTAAACCAGAGCGCGCCGCATTTAGAGCCAGTTTTCAGACATGAATTAAGCCTAATCTTGGACTAAATTGCAGCAGCAGTGGTGAATCACCTTCGTTTCTTTTCAGTGTAGGATTAGCGTTATTCTGTGTATGGGAAACGGGAATGTCAGCAATTAGCCTATTTTTCCAGGTGGGTCATGTTTTTGTCTTCTTTTTTGCCTTTTCACCTCTTTTCACTCTAATTTAGTCAATTCCAGTTCCACTCACTAGCCACGCAATACCACTAACACTCGTAGGGGTAGCACATGCTTCCACCAAGTCATATGAAGCACTACCGCATCTTTTCTTACTGCTACTTGTCATTGCACGGCTCAACACACTTGGAGGAGAACACTAACATCCGATTCTGCCTCTGTTTCCTAGCATCATGCTGAGTGATGTGGGAGAGGGAGGACCACCCAGCCCACCCAGAAAGAACAAAGTCAACTATGCTTTCTCAAACTCATAGCAACACATGACTGTGGCATCATTCGCCAAGACTTAAAGAGTTGCATCAGCCAGAAGCCCCATGTTTTGAACCTCTTGTTGCTATTTATGTGGTTCCCTTGGGTTTCACCAAAACCTGCTATTTAGCCAAACATAAAAATGGGTTTGTGTGATGCAACCTAGTCTGGCTTAGTAATGCATGAACCTGAACTTTTTATAAGTTAGTTATAACCAGCCCACATTTGAACATAAAGCTGTTATAAACAGCCCCTGGTAACCAGGTGCTGAGTTGACGCAATCATAGGGTGAAATCCAGTGAATCACCTGGACAGAATTGCGAGGACACACAGACAAAAGCACTCACAGTGACACCTAGGGACAATTTAGCATCTCCAATTCACCTGACATGCATCTCTGACTAGCATCTCCTTCTTGCACTTCTCCCTACATAACAACATAGCACTTCAAATTCTCCTCTGGTTTTCACACCGTCCTGAAACTTGAGTGTTTCCTCAAATTGTAAGTTGCTTTGGATGAAAGCGTCTGCCAAATGAATGTCGTGTAATGTAATGAAAGCTGATAGGGGAGCCAAACACGAAATTATTGAAAATCATCTCATTAAAAGACATGGAACATGAACTGTACGTTGAGAGACACACCTTGAACTTGAACTTGAGAGAACAGCCTTGAACTTGGATCTGCAAGGACATCTGGACATGGAATACTTTCACTGCGGATTTCATTGAGCCAGCAAAGGGTTTGAGTGACTACAGCAAATCCAACCTTGCTAGATTCGACTTTGTCGGTGAAAAAGAATGCACTTCTTTGGCTTCTTCACACTGCAGGCATTCCTCTCATCAAAACCAAAGAGGGGTTCACAACAAAGGCCAAGGATGTCATTTTTGCAATCTGTACTAGGTAGAAAAAAAAAAAAACAAGCAAATCATGCAACAAGAATTTGGCGTCTAACGGATCTGAGAAAGATCACAGACTGGATAATATATCATACAGGAGGCACACTGTGGGAAAGCTGAGGGTGCTGTTCATGAGGCCGACAATTTAAATGAGTCAACGTAATCGTGTTCCAAAAATCATTTGCATAAACTCTAAAAACAGGGGTTTTATGGCGATTATGATCTGTTAGAGTTGATCATTCACCTCAGAGCGGAGAGCTCTACTGATGAATACATGATCAGAATCAGAGGGCGGGAGGGGTTGAGCCAAGGTCAGTGCTGTATTAATGCAAGCTATAGAGCCCATAATCACACTAGGACATTTTATGCAGAGAACAGCCACAGAAAGTGCTGCCTTCAGCAAGGATGAGTGAAGAGTGTTGAGGAGCCCTCTTATCCAAGCAAATGGGATGTAAATCAAGAAACAAATGGAAGAAGGCGTACTTTAGCCTAAGTCCAAAGGCGTTCTACCATAGATTCTACCGTAAAAGCTATTCCCCTCACAGACTTCAAAGCAGAAATGAACTTCTTTGGTACTATGAGCACCTAATCCAAGCACTTGAGACTGTCATTTTTCTTACTGGGGAACAGGGAAGGATCCCATGTGAGATATCCAAGGTAAATACTGATGATATAAGACCAGGCCTTTAGGGATCGCTAGACGCTTTTCCAAAAAAAACCCAGGAAGAGCACAAAAAAAACACTCGTCTTTCGTCAGTTTATGGATCCATCAGTACAACTGCTCCATTTTGCCACTTTACTGCACACTCCCACACCTCTCAGAAACAATAAGCCTGTTGCACATCCCACATCCTTCAAGATCACGTCCATAGATATGACTCAATGCCTGAGGTTTCTTCAGCCTGACTCACCCCGAAAAGAGCGAATAGTTCTTTCTGATTCTGACTCACTGATTGGCGTCTTGCTGCTTACCATCGCTTCCCTAGCCAGCAGGACTCTCAATAGTAGGCATTTCAGAACGTTGATATAAGAAACGCGCCACCACACACTCGTCACACAAGCAATTTCATTTGGTTCTGGTGAGCACTAAGCGGAGTACTTCACTCCAGTGTTTATCTGACGGGCTGAAGAAGATTCAAGCAATGTTACGAAACACCATGATGTTCTTATTTCTGTTTTGAAAAGGAGAAAAACAACCTAAGCGCTCAACTCATTACATGTGGATGTGAACAAATGGTGTATTGGTTGATAGACTGTGGGCAGTTCTGGTTGTTAGTGAGACTGTAACACAGTGGTAACCTGCCCTTTGCCTGGAGATCTACTTTCCTGCCATGTTTAGCTCCAGCCTGCATCTAACATACTGCTCCCTCTTCCTTTTTTTAACATTCTAGCCAGTCAGGGACTACTGGAGAAGTTCTAGGAAGGCAGATCTCCAAGACTTGAGTTGATGACCACTGCTGTAACGTAACAGTTCCTAGTTCTACAAATCTACAAATGTTAGACACATTTAGCAAACGTGTAGCTGTTTATGAATAATTATCTGGGTAGAATAAGCGACAATTTAGTATGGAAGTCAGGGGTGGCAAAGTAATTAACAATATTTATGAGGATATTGTGAATATTTTCAGTCATTAAAAAACACTGGACAAGTTTCAATACAAAGAGAGTATAATGAGTCTGGATGAATTACTATAATATACCACCATATCGTCCAAGCCTCATTTAAGCGTTAGTGAATGATGGCATAGTCAAAGTATATTGGACTGGAAACTGGTTCAGAAAACCATGTTTTGGGGAACGATGGGCTATTTTCATTATGAATGTGATGCCATGTCATGTCATTTAAAAAATAGCAAATAAAAGCACAGACCCCCTGGCTAAACATCACGAATGCCACTTTGAGAACCCTGGCAGTCTCCATAGACACTCAAATAGAGCCTATAATTTTGTTGCTGGCTTGAATCTTAGGAATCTATCAGCTTAGTGAGTAGTGTTAGATTAGGCAAAACACACCAGGGCCTAGCTAGAACCACTGTGATACAGCAAATGTGAGGAAACCACTTGAGTTACCCCTTTAACATCCATGTATCAAAGGTTGCATAATTTTGGCAAAAATATTTTTTGCATCTCTTTGGATGTGCAAATAAATGTGTTGTGAGAACTTTCAAGAATATTCAACTCAAACACAATAGTTTGGCTCCACTCAAAACACACTCAGTACAGATTTCTGGAAACTGTAACAGCCCTCAAAATTGATGAGTGGTACTTTTACTAGAGCCACTTGTGTGACAGGTATGCAGAAATAAACAGAACGGAACTGTCCACTGCAATGTCCAGAAGCACGGCCAATGTTGTGATATCACCTAACACACAGTAAATTATACCCTGCAGCCTCCGAGATCTCTGAGACTTTCAGAAAGTGGTGAGATGTAATATTTAGCAAGCGTTCACTCTGATAAAGCCCTAAATGGTGGCTGTATCACAGGACTTCCCTTCCAATAAAAAGTTCAAGATTCTTTCTTTGTCACATACAACATCTAGTGAATGCGCCCTTAGCACTGTGCAATAAAGGAATTTAAATTAAGAGAACTTTGGATTGGTTAAACTAAGGTAATAAAATTGGCAGAAAAAGTATAAATGTTACAAACAGAAGCAAGATCTGTACAGTGTGCAAAAATATAACAGAGTAGAATATCTGTGCTGTAAAGTGCAGTGTGCTGGTTTATTAGTTGACATTTTAGACTTAAATGACAGACAGCAGGTGAGATACAGTGAGGTAGAGAGTTCAGTCTGTGTTATAATGAAGAGGTTGTGGTGTCGTGTCCTGGTTAAGGAAAAACTGCTGAGGTGGAGATAGTAAAGTGGCCCCTTATAGTCACATGTGAACAAAATTCTTTCTCTATATTTAACCCATTCACCAAGTGAAGCAGGGAGCTGCCACCAATGTGGGGCACCCAGGGAGCAGTGTGTGGGGACGGTACCTTGCTCAAGGGAACCTCAGTGATGACACTAGCAGTCCAGGGACTTGAACCCACAACCTTCTGATCTCAGGACGAACTCCTTAACCACTGATTTTCTGTTTCACATTTATAGGTGTCCCCCCCCCTCTTTAAAGTGATAAAAGCTTCATTATGAATGACTGGAAACCGCCCAGAGGTGTTAGAAAGATGGATGCTGAGTGGGCAGCTTGTTTGTAGTTCTTATCTAAATTCCTTTTTGCTGGAGGATTAAAAACAGGCTTGGAAGTCTGAGCTTTCTTCCTGATTGGGGGCTTAAAGCTACAAGCAGCAAGAAAAAAGACAATGGTGCTGATGAATTCTGGAGGAGCAGAAAATGAGTTTTCATTTCCAACACTTTGCTCGTCGTTCCTGAATGCTCCTCCACAAAAGAAGTCTTTGTGAACGCCAGATAAGCACATGTGGAGACAAAAACAGTACAACGGCGAGCCTCCCACAACCTCAGCGCCAAAAATATGCAAATGAAACGTTTCCATGTCAGCAGCTAATGCGGCCCCCCACCTCTGATGGATTTTCAGCGTTACTCAAAGATCTTTTCTGTGCACGATCTCAGTAACTGTTTCTAACTCTGCATGTGAATTGACTCTATAAGTGTCTCCGTGTCCTCACTTCACCTATAGCTTCCTCTCCTTAGTCCTTTTCTTCTACCACTCTCGGTTCCTTGCCACTATCACTCCCACGTTGCTCATTAGGGGTCTGGATCTGGATTTCTGCTTTGTTATGAAGTATATTTTTTTTTAAAAAGTCCAGCGAATAAAAAAGCTGCACGTAGCTGAATATGCTTCCATTGAATGAAACAGTTAGTTGCGTTCTCAGAAATAAAGGTAGGAGTTCTTTTGCTTCCATAGAGTGTCACTTTTGGTGATTCACACACACACACACACACACACACACACACACACACACACACACACACACATATAGGGGATCATTCTTTAAAAAGGAATTTCTAAATGATGTGTGTGAGCTTCTCCGTTACGTAAAGGTTCTTTGCCAGTTAAAGAACCGTAAACCAATAACCACTCAGGAACCTCAATTTTAAGAGTGTCAGTCCAACAGATTGTAGGAAGTTGGAGGAAGAAGCAGCCGAGCTTCGCCTCCTTGTTAAGCCATCCTCACTTTACTCTCCGCCCCGAAAGAGAGAAAAAGTGACTATTAACTGTGACCGAGTGAGGAAGCTCACTGTATACGAGCTCCACCAGTTCTCGGTCGTTTATCTGCACAATCTGACAGTTTCCTAAACTTCATGTACTGAGGCACGGAAAGTGGTCCGAGCCCAAATTCGCCAAATTCATCCATCCCTCCCTCCTTCCCCAACTGTTGCGAAAATACTCCACGGACTCCGGGCAGCGGCCCATTGGCATGGACTGCCTCGCTCGCTGTCCAGGGAGCGTTCTGCTCTGGAGCCGGCGGGCTAAGCACTAACCACTAACTGCTTCCTTTTAGCTGTCAAAACTGCTCCTGCTACTGGCCCTCGGGAGGCAGATCTATTTCCATCACACGATTCTCTGGGTGCCGCTGCCGCCAAGTCCCAGGCACCCAGCTACAGCGAGGCCTGCAAATGAAACGAGTCACTCAAGACTGGAAGCAGAAGTCGTTGGGCGCGAGCTATTGTGTGAGGAAGACGAACGCGTCTCACACCCGCGCACACAATCTGCTAGAAAAGCTATAACCCCGGTTAGCTCCGAGCCCCGCGCTGTTTTACACCCCTGCGAGTGGAGGCTCTATATAAAGCAAGTCGGAAAATGACTGTGGGCTTGCGTGGCATGTGCTGCTGGGCCTATTTGTTAGCGAGCTAATTTCAATATCCAGGAGAGGACGAAGAGGCATAGGTCTTTGAAAAGGAAAGCACTTATTTATTTAAAAAAACGGAAGCATGGACCGTCCCGCTCGCGGAGTTGTCGAGCACTCGGTGCCTGGGTTCCCGTAAAATGATAAATAAACTGGCGTTCAGACGTCTGACACCTTGCCAGCTTTCGCACTCTCCGCAGCAATACACATACGCGGGCGGAGCCGCACCGCATTATTCAGAGTGCTAAACTTAATCCTTCCGTAATCCCCCGAAAGGGAAAAAGTTATCAAGGCAGGAAGGGTGATGCGCCTGCATTTTTTTTGGAAAGGAATATGAGTCTCATGAGTCTCTTTTTTTTTTGGAGGTGCCTTTAGGCGTCAGTGCAAATTCCGGTAAAAGCCCACCGATTTGGCATCACCCTGACCATAAACACGTCCCCCGAGCGCCGCATCTCCCGCATATCATTATGATGAAAAACGCACTGACATTTCTCGTTGTTTAATCCGCCTTAATGAGGCTAAATTTAGTGAGGGTGCTGGAAGCTGAAGGTGACTGGGCCCCAAGGGGGGCCTTTAAAAACCCACAAGGGGGGACAGCAGCTCTGGCGCTGGTGTCATGTGTTGTTCACGGGCGAACGCTCACCGTGCGATTTTCTGCTTTTAATGGGAGATGAAATATTAGGCGGAAACACGGGGCGCATTCGCATTCGAAGTGGATTCAGATTTGATCTTCCTGCCTTGACAGTTCATTTGTTCTCGTAAGTGAGCCCGCATCTGTCAGCCATCCTGATCCAACCATTCTGTAAGTGTTTCCAGTCCAAGACCAGGTATAAAAGTGACCCAAATTCAATCTGAGTTTGGAAAAATATATAATTTGAACAGTGTGATATGAACACAGATGAAAACCTTTCCATTAGCCGCTGGTCAGAGAATAGGGCACATAGATGAGACGTACTGAATTCCATGTCATAGGGGGCCAGAACAGTGCATAAACACTGCTTGCACACGACGGCACAGACGAGTTCACACCACGAGCTGAAACCGTAAACAGAAAGAACAAGGTGTTAACCGTATTTGATACTGGTAAACGTTGGCTTCACAGTTCTCAACAGTCTGCGCCAGCGGAATGGGCACCAGCGTACCCTCTGCGGGGAAATGGAGAGGATGTTTCAGGCACAAAAGTTGACAGTTCATTCTCACCTGTGACAGGTTCTCTTGCAAGATACAGCAGCCACAGAATGGCTTTATATTCCTTTTCGCACCATCTCAAATAGAGCTGGGTTGAATATGTACTGTCACCATTATATTGTGCATCAGGACTTTCACCAGAGGGAGTGTGTGGTTAAGATTTTACTGATATTGACATATGCTTATCAGTCGTCAATACTGATCTCCATTCATTTGGGGCCAAAAAATAAAGACACATGAGAAGATGTGAAAAGATTAAGCAGTTAATTTTGTATTCATACTTTTAAGAAATAAGAAGCTAAACGGTGGTCTGACTTTCCTGCACTTATAATGAGGGAGGAACGATCGCAACAAATGTCTGGTGAACAAATGTGTGGTGGTGTAGGTGAGCTCCCGTCCTTCCCACTGATCCAACCCAGCATCAACCGTTTAAAAATCCCAGTTACACATGTGGGCAAAAGGTACTGGGACAGTTTGGGCTGGGCCCCTTACTCCCGGTGAAGGACAATCTTAATGCTTCAGCAGACCAAGGCGTTTTGGACAACGCCAACTTTGTGGACCCAGTTTGAGGAAGGCCCTTTTCTGTTCCGCACCTTTTCTATGCCGAGTCAAGATATAGCCTAAATACTGTGCATCCGTATCCTGTCTTTTCTCTTATATTTATTATTCAGTTACGTATCATAGATAATATGATACTACTACAAACTACTACTACAAATCATTTTCTGTGTTCAGACCAAGATAGACCCAAGTACAGAGTAAAACATGCAGCAAAATTTATTCTGTAAAACAACAGAACACAAAAAAAAAACAGACACCGGCAGAGTTCCAAAACCAAAAGGCAGTCCAACAAGTAAACAAATCCGAATTGTCATAAGGATAAGAGCTGAGTCCAAGAGTAGAATTCAAGCAGCCAGAGTCCACAGAGGTAAACCAATCCAGCGAACAGAGCAAAAGGGGCGTGACAGGAATCAAAGTCGAGAAAAAGACGGACAAGGTCATTTAAACTACATAAATCGAATAACAAGATACAACAAACACACGGTATGCAGGGAAATCTGAATGCAGAAGTCTGAGGTATTTATGTCCATTAATTATAGTCATGTGATTAGAATTTAGCTGAATTAGAACCTAGCATTAGAAGTCACTGTGGTGAAGAGTGGTGGAGTCACTCAGTAAATATATGAAATAAAAATGCAAGTTCTGGAATTATATGTTTAAAGGGTTAAAAATGTATTTTAAGAGTACACTGTAGTACAAAAACCCAACAAGCATGCACAAAACCTTTAAAATCCATTAAACCAGAAACATGAATCCAATGTATTATTGGCCTTTGACACCGCAATGCATTATAGTGTTATCTGGGCCATAATTTGCGGCCATGAGATTAGCCAGGTCACGCCCTCCAGCAGAAAAAAACAACAGAAAAACCAACAGAACTCCATAAAATCCGTTTGTTAGCGCACATGATAATTAGCTAAAATTGAATGAGTATCGCTCCTCTTCTGGGAAGTCATTATTTCACATTTTTCTGCAGCGGCGCTTGCACACAGCGTCCAAAAATCTTTCCCGCTTTGTGTTAGGCAAAACCACTGTGCGACTGCATTTATGAGAAAACCAGATAAGGCCTGGTGGCGGTCCAGCGGTCCGAGAGCTTGGCCAGGAGGTGGGGGGCCGTGGCTTTGATCCTAGCCTATTACAACCCGCTGCACTACTAAAGCAAAGGCACTGGAGCAAAGTGTGACCATGCCAGTAAACAATATAGTGAGGGGGGAAAAATATGTAATATGCATATATCCACCTTTTATCCAGTTACAGCTTTGTGTACTGTGGGGAGCAATTTGCTTTTTGCAGCGTCGCCGTTCAGTTTTGATCCGTTCCTCCTGGCCTTGGGGAGAATCCTCTCATCTCGGCAAGGTTACAAAGGTCCCTCTGATGAAAAGCCACCATAAATTTTCAAAGGGGTGGAGACCGGCTGAGCCATGCAGACACCTTCCCCTTCTTTACTGGAACCCAGTCTTTAGTGGTTTAGGTTGTATGTTTGGGAGATTCAACTCTCCTCTAATATCCTTTGGTCCATTCAGGGGTAATGAACCAACATTGTCTGCAGAGAAGCACCTGTATCATGATGCTTCCTTTATTCCTCACTTACTCATGATGTAAACAGAATCAAATGCGCAACCCTGGACATTCTGTATCAGTTATAATGTGACTACCCAGTCAATGAATCCCCAGGCTTCGACTTGGGGTAGGAAGTAACAGCACGCTATGTGCCCCTGATCGAAAAAAGGACAAATGATCTTTGTATCTACCTCACAAGTCATTTGAATGCAGCATTCTGATTGAAAACAGTGTACAAATGTGACCACAGTCAACACCAAGACTGTTAATCCACAGCAAAAACGTTCGACACTTTCCGGACACTTTTCTCTAACACACATTAAAGTATGCCAACCTCGGTCATACTGGTGCTTTGAGAGAACTGGCAGGGGTTGAATTCTGAATGGAGAGAGAGAGAGAGAGAGAGAGAGAAAGAGAGAGAGAGAGAGTGAGAGAGAGTAGGAGAGAGTGAGTGTGAGAGAGAGAGAGAGAGAGAGAGAGTTGAAACGTTGTCACACGGAGATTGAATGCAAATGTAAGTGAAGCTGACTGGCGTCTTATCCTGGCCTCTCGCAGAGGAAAGCTACAGTAAACATATCCATCACGGCCCGTTTAAGGGGAGCCCAGTGTTATGTGGCATTACGGCGGATGAGAAAATAACATTGTAGTTCCATTTCTCCGCCGGGTACTTACTGTGCCCGAAACTTCTCTGACATTTCAAACTCCGGAATGAATATGGATGCAGCTTTTGACCACATTCAGACCTTGTGGGTTAATTTAGTAAAGTGGGCAAGAAGAAACTGCAATCCCATCAATAAGTCGAAATAACAGAAATGTTCTTATTTATTGAGTTTTTGGGGAAGATTTCATTCCGGATTTAGCATGAGAGCATAGTCCACCATGAAGACAAAGTCATATGACATTGCAGAATAAACCGTCATGGCAGCATGAATTCCTAACAAATGAATACAGTAACGCAGCAAGGTGAGGGAGAGCATCAGCAGTCTGCACTGCAAATAAGTCTTCAGTGACAGGAATCAATGCGAGCAGATCATACATCAGGCTCTTGCAGGAACGACAGCTTAAAGTGACAGACTAGTGAAAAATCAAACTCGCACAATATTCCCCCTTACCTCTCGATCAGCCGAGGCATGTTTGGTGTTTGCTTCTTGCTTTTGGCCCTGGAGATACGCGCCTTGTGCGGCTGAGAAGTCATAGAATAAGCTTTAACAGTAATTAACACCAATTAGCATTGGGCAAACTGCACGCCTGAATCATTAAACACATTAAATTGCCTTCAATCTGGGGACAAATGCAAAAAGGGCAATTCACACAAACCCCCCCCACACACACACACCCCAAAGGCTTGCTTAAGTGGCTTGTGACAGTTTGACTTTTAGCTAATGTCGCGTAGTAGGGCTCCACGATATGGACAAAATATTAGCATTGTGAGTGTCCTGTTGCAAATTGTGATTGCCTTTTCATATATCAAAGGGCTCGTATCAACAATTTTCTGGAATTAAAGGCAAGTATATATGAGAAAACTAAGCTACTTTTCAAAGCAGTTTTGGTGAAATTAACACACATTCATATGTGTACAGTAAACCCGCTTAATCGCGGTTCAGCAGTCGAGACTTCAGTCTCTCAGGGACTTTTTCTGAGAACCGAACTAATAATTGTTTGCGGAAAACCACGCACCTGAAAGAAACGAGCCCAAACATAAACAACCCAGCACGAGGACGAGGGGCGTGGCGGACGAGGCCCGGACGTCCCAATCACCTGTACTCAGAGGCGGGAGGATTAAAAGTAGCCAATACGAGAATGTTATTTATTTCTCCTCGTTGCTGATTGGCAGACACAGCCCAAATTTTAAGCCGGAGAGCGTATCGAGTGTTCTCATGTTTTTCGTTTTGTTCTTCTTAAAGCCCTGTATTTGTATTACTGTAAATTAAATGAATTTATTACTGGATTTACCTGCTTATACCAAAGAAAACGCTCTGGGAGCATATTTGAAGGCATATTCAGGGTTTTCACAATAAAAAATAGGCAATTTTCTTTTACCACACACATATGAACTGCTGCAGACATCTCTCTCTCTCTCTGTCTCTCTCTCTCTCTCCCTCTCTCTCTTTCTCTCTCTGTCTCTCTCTCTCTGTCTCTCTCTGTCTCTGTTTCTCTCTCTCTCTCTCTCTCTCTCTCTCTCTCTCTCTCTCTCTCTCTCTCTCTCTCTCT
>JBBIGA010000040.1:34444463-34455086 GCA_037576975.1 Alestes dentex
CACATACATATATACATACAGCAGAAGGTTGTGGGTTTGAATCCCAGGACTGCTAGGGGTGGCACCACTGAGGATACCATCCCCACACACTGCTCCACTTGGTGAGTGCGTTAAAATTCACACTGTGTGCTGTGTTCACGCATAACTATAAGGGGCCACATTATATATGCACAAAATTATATTCAAAATGTTTTAACAAGTAGTAGAGGTCCAAGCATCCTGGCTTCTCTTTGTTGCTTATTTTACAGTGTGGTATGATGGAACACAGCATGGGTATTCATGAATTGCATTGGTAATTGCTGTCTAAAAACAGTAACACAACCTAGAAGTGTTTGTCATTTCATGGTCATTCTCCAGTCAGTTCATTATACAGCAACCGCTGTGTAGTATGGAGTGAATGAGGAAATGAGTGACCCATTCTCAACACTGCGAAGATAAGATCTGGTCAGTATTGCTCAGAGCCAGTGTGTTGAAATCATATACTTAACACACAGCTTACTCAATCCAACAAGTTATCATCAATCCCTTGATAAGTTAGTTACAGGAGAGGGGAAAGAAAAAATGTCACTCTAATCTGAGCAGAATTCAATAACATGGTAAATAAAAAGTAATAAAAAAAATAAAAAGATTTAGGATCCACACTTGGTTACATTAATCAGTTTGTCCATCTCTTGGTGTTCTATCAATCTATATAAACTTAGATGGTCTGATTTATTTAGATCAACACATTTGCCTTCACTGTACCTTTAGAAATGGAGATAAGACATGTACCAGGTTTCCCTTCTCATCTACATCCTTTTATGTGCCTGCAAAGAACTGATTCAGTCCTGAAGAGCATAAACAAAGCAGGGTCTCCCTCTAGTGGTAAAAGTGAATATTGCTGTTCTGTAATCTGGACACTGCACCATTTGGTTACCTTACAAACATCAGAAGTTTTAATTGCTATTACAACCTGAACAAAATATGATCAAAAATCCAATACAGAAGAAAATATGGACAATTTGGTACCATATAATCATTCCTTTATTTATCAGTTACGTTACAGCACTTACATCCTCCGGCTAAGAAAAGGAAAAGTGAAGATAAAAATAACAACCAAAAAAAAGTCCATTAAACTTCTTACATCATAAGGGGAGACATGATTACATCCTTATACACAGCTGCAACTAGAAAAGGGATAATACATCTATCATACTTTATATCTGAGGGTTTGTTTTTTTTTTAAAACATCTTTCTGACATTATTGCTTTTGAGCTGAGAAATGGAAATTCAAAGTCTGAAACTTCTCAAACTGTGGAATTTGTGTTATGGGGTCAAGTTTGAACTGAAGTGTTGTGAAGTTATGCGTTACGTCCAAAACCAGTTTTAAATCGAAGGCAAAGGCAAAATCCAGTCATCAATACGAATATTTCCAGCAGGATGATGATGGTGTCAATCCTTTGGTTTGGAAAGGTCATTATTCTGACCACTCGTCTTCATTCTCCAGCCTACAGATTTGAAGGTGAGGCCCAAAAGGTTCAAACCACATATGATTAAAAGCACACGCGCACATGGACCACCTTGCCCCTTTAAGAATGGCTCTGGTTTCGACAAAAGCTCTTACATTATAGCAAATATTACATAACTTCTTAGAAAAATAGATTTGAAAGTTCATTGGAATATTCTCTGAACACATTAAAGCATATCTAGAACATCCAGAGTGTTTCGCAAGAGACGGTTACATTATAAATAGCTTAATATACAAACCCTTCCGCAGTAAGAAATACCAAAAAGAGAAATGATATTTTACAAACTGACGATGCATTCTTTGTGATTTGGCATGCGTTTATATTCAAAAAAACAACCCATCACAATCTCTCTTAAAATCCACGGAAGAGAAGGTGGAGATCACAAAAGGACAGCTGTTATGAACCCCAGGCTGAAACGGCTAGTGGATCCACTTTAAATCATTAGAGAGAGAGGAAATGGGGGGAAAATGAAAAGGAATAAAAACAGAGAAATGAGAGAGAGATGAAATAGAGCATGAGTGTGAGAAAGAGAATTGAGAGAGCGAAAGAGCACGAGAAATAGAGAAGTCCGGTGAAGAACTTGTGAAAGAGACCAAGAATGAGAACTGTGTGTATAGTCCTGTGGGTACAGTTGCGTGTGTGTGTGTGTGTGTGTGTGTGTGTGTGTGTGTGTGTGCACGCGCGTACATATAGTGTGTGTGCAGTTTCTATATTGTGCCCGGTTTCTTTGTGGAATTTCTGTCGGCGTCACAGTGAGACAGTGGTGGGACACAGTTGGAGAGAAAAGAGCGTTAGAGAAATATTTACAGAATAGAAAACAGTCTGAAAGGACAGGACTGCAGTCAGAGTCTTCATGGCACAAAGACAACCACATAAAAAAGGTTTAAAAACAAACACAACTAATAACCCAAATGGGGGGGGGGGCAGAGAATACACACTAAACCTACCTTCACATGAACTGTGGTTAAAATAATTGGAGTCATTCTAGTTCAGTTCTATTCAGCTTGGTTCTTCCAATGGGAGCAACACTTTTACCCCACACACACACACACACCAGAAGGATGTGTTACATTTGTGAATGGAACCAATTCAAAATGTGTCATTTTCACAGTAATCAAAGCTGTATTACTTGCTGGCTAAATGCTAGATTTATCAAGCTGGTGTGAAATTATTTGAAAAAAC
Organism: Alestes dentex; assembly: GCA_037576975.1. Classification (NCBI taxonomy): domain Eukaryota; kingdom Metazoa; phylum Chordata; class Actinopteri; order Characiformes; family Alestidae; genus Alestes; species Alestes dentex. The sequence goes on from JBBIGA010000040.1 coordinate 34,447,154, forward strand.
AGGGCAGTTCAAATTCACATCCTGGCTTCTGCATGAGCCCTTACACTCTGAGTGCTGTTCATGTGAATGCAGCCTGATAAAGAACGTGCAAAATGACTAATGAAAAGTATAAAGGGGAAAAACAAGTGCACATTAACAAAAGATCTTTTCAAATGTCCTTAAATCAAAACACATACACGCCTGACCCATTTAATGGTCTCCACGGAGTCAGGTAACCACACACAAAGACACCCAATCTGTCCAGCAGAGAGAGTTTGTACACAGGAAAGAAGGAAGGAAGGAAGGGATATTCTTCTGGCCCAAAACATTGTCTGAAAAACAAAACAACAAAGTCCAAAAAAACAAAAAAAAAAAAAATATTTCGAACACCTTTGAAAAACCTATGAAGAACCTATGGCAGTCCTCTTGGGAGTTTGACCAGAAGAAACAATTGCAAGGTTTCCTCTGTTACACTTGGTTTTAAGGTCCTGCTCCAAGGTTAGTACTGACATTGTGTGAAACTGTTCTAAAGCTCCATCCACATCTCCAAGTTTTGGTTTTCTCACCTCTTAAGGTGAATGTGGCTAAAAACAAGTCCTCTGATTTACACGTTTTCAATACAAATGGACTGTAGCATTGGTGGCTAATGTCATTATATCATACTGACCTTAGGGGTCACAGAGGTTGCCTGCGCTCATAAGGCTGGATCTTGCTGCTCCTTTGGACCTTCAAGTGTACTGGGCTGCCACCTCCTGGCTGATGAAGCGACGGAGACGCTCCAGGTACTGGCTGTAGAGCTCGATGTCATTGTGGCCGGCACCTTCCACCCACAGCGGCTCCACAGCCTTGGGGCAGCGCTCGAACAGAGCCAGGCCGTGAGAGAAATCGATAACCTCGTCCTCCGTCCCATGGATGATCAATACAGGAGATGTGATCTTAGACACCTTCTCAATGCTGAGAGAGAACAAGACAGAGAGAGACAAATTGTTTTCAAATTCGGATGCAATATTGAACCGGAGACCCCACCCAAAAAGGATTTCCAATAGGAATTTTCCTTTCTATTTCAGTAGTTTGTACTTCAGTACACTAGGTGTGCCTTTAACTCAAAAAATGGGAGAGGCAGAAGTCCAGCCATTCTTTCATAGCACTACAAACCAATATCTAGTCAGGAGAACTGCCATTCAACAGTGTCTTCCAGGTTGGTCTGATGATAAATGGTGTTTCTGAGAAAAGTCATAAGGATCCAATGGAACTTTTGTTCAAAACTGTTTATCTTTTTAATACAGTCAAAGGAATGACTACATGAAATACACTTCATTTATCAAACTAGTTCGCCATTGATTCCTCTGCTCTTACATCTAACGAGGGAGGAGCTAAGCTGCATTAAAGAATGCAAGGAGAGGAAACAAGGTTGGAAATTTAAAGATGAGGTCCAACCTAAGTATCAACAACTAGAAAGTAAGATAGCTAATCAGTCAATCTGAAATTCATATTCCTGAGAGTTGCATACAATGAACACATAATTTCTTGATCATGACAGGCCAATTACACATATTTTCATATTCATGACATTACATATAAAATGTGTCTTTAAATATGTATATTTCCCATGCAAGCCTATAGCTATTTAAGCATATCAGCTTTTTGTACATTTAAATTGAGTACTGTGCTGATAGCAAATGAAGGATAAATATCCCTTCGCCATTTAGACTAGCCAAACTTCTCAATTTTCTTTTAGCACCTTGTGAGACCCATAGATCAAATTATCAGACAAGCCAGGCAAAGATATTTTGGACAATCAGTTTCTGAGGTCCACTAACTTTGGAAAGGCATCGAAGCAGTAGGTCTTCTTGGTGTCTGGGAAGGCTACCCTCATGCCGGAGGTGAGAGGGGAGTGGAGCACGACAGCAGCACACTCATATCGTGAGGCCAGGTCCACTGTGGGCACCGTGCCAATACTCTGACCATAGAGGATTATATTCTCTGGACTGATTCCATATCTGTGGATTAATTAAAAGAAAAGATTAATGAGGATTACGGTTTTTTTCCCCTAAACAGACTGTGTATACTCTTTGTGCTCAATCTAAAAAAAGTACTAAGTTTTATCACAAGCTTGTCTGCAGATGCATTTTTAGGAGAAACACAGTTTATATGTATACATACTCCATGGGTGAGATAATAGACCTGAATATGAATGTCTTTGCCTCAGATTAGAAGCCTGTGCCCACCTAAGCATAAACTAGCAACTAATCTATTTTAAGGTTATGCTCTCACTGCCGCAGTTCCAGCAACAAGACTCTGTTAATTTGTGATGGCCTTGCACCAGCAGTCAGAAAGATTGAGCACTGCTGGACAAATTGAACTGAAATGAGAAACAACTGCAAATCACCAGAATATCCCAGCTTGAATATCACAGTCGTACATTCAGCTTTTCTCTACCTTGTGCGAAGTGCATGCCAGGCGGCGTCTATGTCTGCATAGAGGTTCTTCTCAGACGGCTTCCCCGTGCTGGCTCCGTATCCAGAATAGTCATACGAGAAGATGTTGCAGTTGATGCGTGTGCCCAGGCCAATGTAGAAGCTACTCATCTGGCCCAGATCCACAGCATTCCCATGGGAGAACAGCACAGTGAACCTGTGAGGACACATATATTGGGACACTCAGTGAGGCCACTGTCAAAACTGAAGAAACGCTATAATCAGAATCAGAAAGCCTTGTTGATCCCACAGGAAACTGATTATGTCATGACTGCACAGACACACAGAGACAAGAACAATATAAAATATGAAACATGAATAAAAAATAAAAACAAAAAACCTTCAGGAAAAACCTCAATATGAAATACTCTATGCTATATAAACAAACGCTAGGGTAGAAATACTATAGATGAGTAACTTATAGTTAAGTGAATTACTAGTGACACAAATGGCAGTTAGGAGTATGTTATTGCACATAGTAGATATCAGAAGTTGTATAGAAGTCTACATAAGTAGTGATATTCACATGATAGGACTATTGCACATAATGATAATGTTTAGCACCCAATAAGAACAGTGCACGATACTGCACATGGTAGACTATTGCACATCATGGCACGATAGCAATGCACATAATGAACAGTAATTTAAACCACTGAAGAAATTGCTCAACAAAATTGCATAAGGCTATTGCATAGATTATTGATTGAATGTGTGACAGAGGGAGGAGTTGTAGAGTCTAATGGCAGCGGGAAGGCCGCTCATTGTATACACAGTTAAACCACTCATTGTATACACAGCGTAAACTTAGGGAATGCTATTACAGCAGTCTTTTGGTGAAACTGAACATCTTGGACAAATGTCCTTCATGACCTCATCTGATGTGTAAACAAAGCCATTCACAGTAAAGGTAAAGGGGGCATTTGGCAGACGCCCTTATCCAGAGCGACTTACAAACATTAGTTACAGGGACAGTCGCCCTGGAGCAACTGAGGGTTAAGTGTCTAGCTCAAGGACACAATGGGAAGAAGAGAGGGTTTGAACCTGCAACTTTGTGGTCATTACATGCTAGGCTACTACCACCCTAGTAAGTGAACCAACCAACACACAATTATCACAAAAGCCATTTTATACCTGGCTGTGGGTGCACAGCGAATGTACATGCATCCCACTTTGTTCCCTCGACTGGAGCGAGTGAGGAACACCTCCGTTCCATCCAGCTCCCGTTGGGAATACTGGAATTCCGCTCGCTCAGACAGATGAAGCTTCCATCTGCCCTCTCCTCCTCTGTCCCCAAAGCCGCCGCCGCCGCCGCCGCCTCCTCCCCCTCCACCACCCAACCTCGACCGCAGCCCCGGGGCCCCCAGGCTGGAGGCCACAGGAGGAGTGGAGTCCAGGTCCGGCAGCAAGCTGTAGGTGGGCTCCGGAGGCAAGAAGGCCAGCTTTGCTGCGATCCGGCTCGGGCATGGAGGGCAGCAAAACAGGCCACACAACTCGCTGACGGACAGGCCGTTCATCTTCTGCTGCCACGCTGGAGGAAAAACTGGAAGAGGCTGAGGGAAAAAAATGATTTACTCTTTCCACAAAGTGAAAATTGCATAAGCAGGACATCAAAGGTCATCTTAACCTTCTAACAAAGCCTTGACTTTGCGTACACAAGAACAAATTACACATTTATTTTCCCCAACGTGTACATACTGATCAAAGTCAGTCTTTGCCCCCCCCTCCCCCCTCCTCCCCCCTCCTCCCCTCTCCTCATTTTTTTTTTATTTTGCTTTGAAGCACCTTGTTGGTGCAAAAAGACTATTTTCTGTCTGTCAAACTCTCTTCACTTTGACATACTGAGTGGATTAAATGAAAGAAACTGGAACAAATGTTTTACTGCAACAGGCTGCAAAGTGCCTAAAGATACAAGGAGCCTGGATAAAGGAGTTCCAGCCACTCGGCATTCAGCACCACCAGTATACTGATCACTGCCAGATCATCTCGAATCATCTGCATCAGTTTCTACACTGGTTCAGGACTTACGTAAGATGTTTTTTGTTCTGCTTGAATGATTCATACGTAGGTCACTGTGCGTCTTAAACAAAATCATTTCTCTGAAACTGGTAAGAACTGTTCCTTGTGACTATATTAAAAATACAAGAAAGCCTCGATTTTTGGAGGCAAAGTATGAAGAAATGAGGGCGACTGAAGTCTTTTGCACAGTAAAACTATGTTAAACAAATAGACTTCCTTATTCATGGCCCATATTTATGTTTAAAAGGCTAGACGTGGACATTACTCACACACAACCAGACATAAAGCAAAACAAGCAGAAGGCTTCTCATCTGATGATGACCACAATGGAAAAAATCTCATCTTGGCAGTTATTACAGCTCACAGATTAGCAAAATAACTTATTTAGGTTGTAAAGATATAAAATCAGATTTTACCATAAACCTGGAAGATATAAAAACAATATATTTCCAGATTTGGCATTTAGTCTACCAGACTGTACCGCAGATTTCTAGTCTCACCATTCATATGTTTATAGTTATACAGATGCAATCCAGATTTAAGACGTCCTTACCTAATAAACACCCTAATAAAATTAATGCTAGACAATAAATTCAAGATTATTGTTTTAACAACATTAACCAAGCTAGTAAAGCTAGTAATTTTATAGAAATCTCAGTTAAACAAGTTGTTAGTCAACTGCTTAAATTAACAGCATTCACGTTCAGCTGCTGTCCATCTAAAATAAGCTACATTAGAGGTTATTTTCACACAAATAACTGATTTATTTTACTTAAGGAGCCTCCTGAACATACAAACACACCCTTAAATGATTTCAGAAGTCCTGAAAACCTTTGCTGGAATATATATCGGCTGGTCATGGCTAACTGCTAACGCTAGCATCAAAACTACTCGAATCTCTCTTCAAAATAAACCTCATTTCTTCACTTACCAACAGTTATTTTGAGCTCAGAAGAGACTTTAGGCTCCTACACATGAGAAGACACCAAACCCTCGACCCCGCGTTTGTTTTTTCCCCCTAAAACCATCTTGGAAAAATGCAGTGAGGAAACAGGGCTCTAGCTATTTTGCTAGCTGTTATGTCTAGAGTGAAGTCTAATAGATTTTAGCCTCGAAGTGCCTCAACTAAAGTCACCTTTTTTCAAAATAAAAGTTCAAAACTACAAGTTGAACTATACAATCACTTAAATCAGTACAATCATTTTGAAAGAGAAATGTCCTAATAATTTGATAAATATCATAATAAAATTATAGAACATGAGAGGTCTCTTATTGGATTTGTGCAATATGTGTGTAATATTTGTGCAATACAACTCAACTGTTTCAACCAGCAGGCTTCCTCATCCCCCACCACAAACTGATCATACAGACATAGACTGAGAGTCACACCCAAACCTTTAAGAACGCATACTTAAGCTGCTCTTTATACTTGATTATACTGTTATACTGTTTATACTGGCTATACTTTTATGCTGGTTATACTGTCTATACTGTTTATACTTATACTTAATACTGTTTATTTAAGAATGCACAAACCTTTAAGAATGCATACTTAAAAGTGCTCTTCAAACTTGTTTATACTGTTATACTGTTATATAGTGTCAATACTAATTTATTCTGTTTTAACGTTTATACTATTTATATTGTCTATACTGTTAAAACTGTCTATACGGTATATATGGTTTATACTGTCTATACTGTTTAAACTGTCTATTCTCTTTATATTGTTTATACTGTCTATACTATTTAAACTGTCTGTACTGTTTATAATGTTTATACTGTCCATACTGTTTATACTGTTGGCACAATTATTTAAGAATGCACAAACCTTTAAGAATGCTTACTTAAGCTGCTCTTTATACTCGTTTACACTGTTATACTGTTATACTGTTTAAACTGTTATACTGTTTATACTGTCAATACTCATTTATACTGACGATACTCGTTTATACTGTTATATTGTTTATACTTTCGATACTCATTTATATGGTCGATACTCGTTCATACCGTTATACTGTTTATACTGTTTATACTGTCGATTCTCGTTCATACTGTTAGACTGTTTATACTGTTTGTACTGTCTATACTGTTTTAACTTTTATACTGTTTATACTGTTCGCATAATTCTTCAAGAATGCACAAGCGTTTAAGAATGCTTCCGTAAGCTCCTATTTCTACTTGTTTATAGTGTTGTACTGTTTATACTGTTCATACGGTTATATTGCTTGTACTGTTATACTCGCTTATCCTGTTTATTCTGGTTACACTGTCTATACTGTTTATAATGGTTACACAGTCTATATTGTTTATACTGGTTATATTGTTTATATTGGTTACACCGTCTATACTGTTTATACTGGTTACACTGTCTATACTGTTTATACTGGTTATACTGTCTATACTGTTTATACTGGTTGCACTGTCTATACTGTTTATACTGGGTAGACTGTACTGTTTATACTGGTTATACTGTCTATACCGTTTATACTGGTTATACTGTCTATACTGTTTTTACTGGTTGCACTGTCTATACTGTTTATACTGGGTAGACTGTACTGTTTATACTGGTTGCACTGTCTATACTGTTTATACTGGTTATACTGTCTATACTGTTTATACTGGTTGCACTGTTTATACTGTTTATACTGTTTATACTGGGTAGACTGTCTGTACTGTTTATATTGTTTATACTGGTATTGTTTATACTGGTTACACTCGTCCAACATCAATGACTGACCTTATAAAATCTCTACAGAACGAATGGGCACAAATTCCCTCAGAAACTCCAAAATCTTGTGGAAAGCATTCCAAGAAGAGTGGAAGCTGTTATAGCTGCAAAGGGGGATCAACTCCATATTAAAGTCTATGTATATGAATACAATGTCATTGCCTTCCTGCAATACCTCCCCCTTCAAAAGGTCCTCTCCACCGCATATACAACGTATCTGTAAATACTGTAGTTATAGTATTGCTGTGCTGCTGTATTTATCTGCATTTTACTTATAAATTAACCGATTCCTCTGCACTTCCGGACAGATGCTGAATGGCTTTGTACCTGTACACTGCACAAAAAAGCTGAATCTAATTTAATCTGATCTAAAAATCAAAAATGACATCTGATCTCTGGATATAACAAAGGTCTTTAGTTCAGGTTGTTTTTCATAAGTCTAAAATGTGCAAACATATATCTAAAAACCGACCTGGACATTGTACATCCAAAGCAAGCGCGTCTTATAAAGTGGTAACTGTGGATACAGAGGAAACCCGAACATAAGGCAATAAATGTCCTCTCCTGTTCTATAATTATTGTTATCAAGATTCTCTTTCAAAATAAATTAAAGTGGCCCATTATAGTCATGCATGAACACACCACAGCACAGAACACAGTGTGAACAGTGTGAAATTCTTTCTCTGCATTTAACCCATTCACCAAGTGAAGCAGCGGGCAGCCAGGAACA
>JBBIGA010000040.1:34455186-34469374 GCA_037576975.1 Alestes dentex
CGCGAAAGATTCATGATTCAGAATTCAAAAGGGGTTTCCAAACACCCACACCCCCTAAAAGTAAGAGACTTTGCACGCACGCAGCAACCCCGCCCCCACCCAAACCCCGCCCCACGCCCCAAACCCCGCCCCCACGCGTAGACCGATGCGTCCCCCTCACATTAAAAATGCTTCTGACGCCCCTGCTATTATATACAGACTAGATAAAATAAAATGAATATTGAGAACGAACAATAAATCATGCTCATAAAGGCAACCACACAAGTGAGTCATATTTAAAGACAATCAGCACTTTGATATGTGAGTTTTCAAAGCAACAGGAGATCTTTAACATCTGCTGAGGAGGTGCTGGAATGGTGAAGAATTCTGAGAAATCATTTAATAAATGACTGGAGTACAAAGTATAAAATCAAGGTAACGTGACAAACACAGACAGACTCCTTCAGCAAGGCCGAGCAGTGGTCAGTGTCGGTGAGTCTGTCTAATGTTTGTTGTTAAAACGTGTCGGAGGATTCACATTACCAAGGGCGGCCAACCACAGTTAATCATTACGTCAATGTATTGCTTTGTATGATCAAAGTCAATGGACAAACAAGGACCATGTACACATTTTTAAAGATCTGTGGTCCGAACACTGTCTCCTCAAGAAGTTCACATCTTCCAATAACCTTAATAATATAACAAGGAACACCCGGAAGCCAACAAATGTCTTCTAAGACAAACTCCAAATCCAACCCAAATCTGTCAAGACACATCTAAGGGAGTACAGAGAGCAACAATTGTCAATTTCTTTCATGTTTTATTCTACACTCAAGTCACAAATTGTTCTCAGACTTGCTCAAATATTGATACTGTGGCGAGTGCGAGAGAGAGAAGACGAAGACACGCTGAGCTTCAAGTTTCAGTCTTTTCATTTCTCAGCTTCACAGCCTCGAAATACGGACTTCACAGGGTGTACCGGACCCCCAACTGGTGTAGCTACAGTACATTACCCAACTCCAACACTTTCTCAGCTTCCTCGTCCCTCACTACCCTCCGGCAGATAATACTCCGGAGGATGGTGACGGACAAGAAGAGCTCAACCCACACAAAATACACACATTACAGCACAACATAACACATAACAACACACATTAACACTCACAGCCCAACAAGTCACACATCTACACCCCTCTACTGTCCCAAAAACACAATAAACGGCCAACCGGCCACTCTCGCTGGCTCGTCACAATACTCACGTTTATCTGCCACTAAACTCTCATTTCTCATTTATCTCTCCTGTATCTCATGTCTCTTATTTGCTTATTGTTATATTTTCTCCCAAGGAAACTGGAGAGGGAAGTCTCATGAGCCGTCAAGGAGCAACATCTGCACAATAAAGGTTTCCTCTGGAAAATATAATTGAGTTTCCAACTGATTTCCAATTGGTCAGTAGACTTGTGGTACTCTGTAGACTGGTTTTCCAGACCCGGATGAAGAACAGTCCTGATGTAAATGGGATTTTCTATATGGTGAACCACTGCTGACACTGCGACTGAGTTCAAGACCAGTAAAACCAGCCCATGTAAGCTTATCTACAGGAACACAGGAACGCTGGTTCATTGCGTTTACCCATTAGTGAAGTCGGGTGTTAATGTTAGATGATCAATTCTAGATAGTAAATGTCACTCCAGAACATCCCAAAGGTTTGGAAAGGAGCACAATCAAAGCAGAAAATGTAGTTTCGCTGCTCCACAGCTTTATACCCTCCAGCCGATGCTTGGCATTGAGCATTGTGACCGTAGGTTCATGACCGAATGCTCCATTTTGTTGTTCACTCAGATGCATTTCACGCCCTCCATTCAATACACATACTCTCAAACACATACAACTAAAGAAATAGCAAACATTTGACAAATCTTTTTTAATTTCCACAGCACTTTTACTATTAGTATACCAAAGGTCTATTCACTGCTAGTCTAGAAATGCAAACCTACCAACATCAGTCAGCCATAACATTAAAACCACCTGGGTCAGTCAGTGGCCTGGTGGTTAGGGAGTCGCCCCTGGAATCAGAAGGTTGTGAGTTTGAATCCCAGGACTGCTAGTGGCAGCACTGAGGTACCCTTGAGTCAGACCCTGTCCCCACACACTGTGCCCCGGGCGCTGTGTTCCTGGCTGCCCACTGCTTCACTGGGTGAAGGGGTTAAATGCAGAGTAAGATTTTCACATTGTGTGATGTGTTTCTTTTTTCATTTTGTGTTGGTTCCCCTTAGTACTGCCAAAACAGCTCTGACCTGCACCAAGATAGTAGCAGCACATCCTTTAAATCCTGAAATTTATGAGACGGGGCCTCCATGGGTTAGATTAGTTTGTTCAGCACATCCCCCAGATGCTTCATCAGCCTGAGATCTGGGGAACTTGGATACCGAGTCAACATCTTTGTCATGTTCCTCAAACTGTTCCTGAACAGTGTTTGCAGTGTGGCAGGTTGCATTATCCTGCTGAATAAGCCACTTCCATTAGGAAACACCATTGCCATGTACTTGGTCTGCAAAAATGTTTAGGTAGGTGGTTTGTCAAAGTAACATTCGTGTGAAGTACTTTTCCATCATAACCAGCATTAACGCTTTCAGCATTTTTTTTTTTTTTGCTACAGTCACACTTCTGTTGGATCGAATCAGATGGAATAAGATCAAATAAAGTAACCCTTTTTTAGTCCCACGGGTGGGAAATTTGCCTTCACTCCCCATGTTCATCAGTGAGCCTTGGAGACCATGAAGGTTCTACACCCCACAAGACATGCTGGTTTGGAACTGGCCTGGCACCTAGCCATCACAATTTGGTCCTTGTCAAAGTTGCTCACTTATTTTTTTTCCTGTTTGCTGGATTTTGAAAAGTGCAAGGTGTGAATGAGAACATGTTTCAGTTGTGTTTTGTCCTTAAGAATTTACTGGAATGCCAATAGTTGTGGTTTTGCTGTAGACTAAATGTAGTTAATATAAATGCTTAATCTCATATTTTATAACACAACTACATTTTCATAACCTTTTTAGCTATCTTTATCAAGAGTGTCAGTAACTGACCGACTGTCAAATTTCTTTGCTCCTACAAAAGCTTTTAAGCTACACTATATGGACAAAAGTATTGGGACACACCTGTTTGTCAGGGTTTGGGCTAGGCTATTTCCAGTGAAGGGCAGCCTTAATACTTCAGCAGACCAAGACACTTTGTACAACGTCATGCGTCCAACTTTGTGGACACAGTTTGGGGAAGAACCTTTTCTATTCCAGTTTGGCTGTGCTCCAGTGCACAAATCGAGCTCCATAAAGACGTGGCTGGATGAGTTCAGTGTGAAAGAACTTGACTGGCCAACACAGAGCCCTGACCTCAATCCCATCCAGCACCTTTGGGATGAACTGGAATGGACATTGCGAGCCAGAACTGCTTGTCCAACATCAGCGCCTGACCTCATTCATGCTCTACAGAATGAAATTCCCACAGAAACTCCAAAATCTTGTGGAAAGTCTTCCAAGAAGAGTGGAAGCTGTTATAGCTGCAAAGGGGCATCAGTTCCATATTAAAGTCTATGGATTTGAATGTAATGTCATTAAAGTCCCTGTTGGTGTAATGGTCGGGCGTCCCAATACTTTTGTCCATTTAGTGTCTGTATAGTTTTGTCCATATGGTGGCTTTGGTTACTTTCAACTGTCACCAGACACTAGTCTAGTACAGGCCCTGAGCATCCAGCCTGCAGCTTTTTTTCTGGTAGGCGGCTGGTGGTCTGTTGGTTAGAAGGTTGCCCCCTGTGATCAGAAGGTTGGGGGTTTGAATCCCAGGACTGCTAGTGGTACCACTGAAGTACCCTTGAGTAGGTGCTGTTCCTGGCTGCCCCCTGCTTCACTTCGTGAATGGGTTAAATACAAAGAAAGACGTTCACACTGTGTGACGTGCTGTGGTATGTTCACGTGACTATAAGGGGACACTTTATTTTTAAAGAGAGTTTGATAACAATAATTATGTTTGCACATAGATATATGTTTCCGCTGATTTTCATATTAGATTAGATTCAGCTTTATTGTCATTGTGCCATGTACAGGTACAAAGCCAGTCAGCGTCTACCCTGAAGTGCCGATGAATAGTTTACAAGTAAAATGCAGATAAGGCGGAGTAAATACAACAGCATAGCAATGCTATACCTACAGTATGTACAGTTACATTGTATGTATCCAGAGATCATTGATCAATTTTTAGATTAGGTTCGATTTGATTCAGTTATATTTTTAATGGACACTTTACATTTACATAATCCACTAACGACGATGTGTAGGTTTTTACATTTTGGCGCCAAAAAAAGATTAAAGGCTGAGGCCAACGTAACAGCTTGCAAACGTCACAACAGACAGTTCCTTTCAAGTTGTAACATTTTGTTTTTGGTATTCAAACACTGCCCGGTCAGAGGAGGAGCTGCTGCTTCAGGAACTCCATCTCCCAGCGAGCACTGCGGGCTTATTGACGAGTGAAACCAAGAGGAGAGAAAAAAAACAGATCAGATCCAGCTTCCGAATCGACAGACACTCAACAAATGCACTCGTTTGCTCTGATTCTTCCTCGGCCAAAGCTTGTTTCGGATTTTGTTGTTGTGTTTTGAAGAAAAGCTGCTTAGCAGAGACACAGACTGGCCACAGTTTAGAGAGGTTTGGACGAGGAAAGCTTGGACAGGAAGGTCTTTTAGCTTCGATTGTGTTTTTGGGGCTTGTGTTTTGGCACGCTGGGGACTCTGACCTTGTTATTTACATGGGCTCCGAGAGGAAGGAGTATGATGACAGATAGCTGTACACCATTATTCGAGGTTTAAGACACTTAAGGTGGTTAAAAGTGGTATCTTTTGTTTCATAGGGCTTCAGTTTTGGCTGGCTAAGGTAGTGTGGGGGAGCAGCAAACAAACAAAAGGCGTTTTTTTTGTTGTGTGGCTGGAGAGCTGCTGCACAAAAGCCAGCTTGGTTGGAGACGCAGGCGTTTTTCTGTCTTTCTTCTGTTCGATCTTGGTTCTCCAGCTTCAGATCTAGCTCCGTGATGGCCCAGCACGGTACCACTCACGTCGCCAGCTCTCAAAAAGCCTTAATGCTGGAGATGAAGAGCCTGCAGGAGGAACCAGTCGAGGGCTTCAAAATAACACTGGTGGACGAGGCTGATCTGTACAACTGGGAAGTGGCCATCTTCGGACCCCCAAACACACTCTACGAAGGGGGCTACTTCAAAGTAAGTGAGGCTATTTCTGCTGTTATTCGTATGAGATATGATTACAGCCGTTTACCATTTAACCAGCTATATTTAGAAGCCTATATTTAGCCTTGATGGTGCTGCTCCCCTGCCCACATAGTGCTTCAGCTTTAAGGCTGCTTCCAGGATAATCGCGAATATATATCTGAATATAATGCAAACTGTTAGTATCTAGCGTTAAACATGAACATCTGAAGCACATTAAAGCTTCAGGATTATGAAGGGGGCTTTCAGAAAATGCTCTGAGAACGCAGGGCTAGCTGCACTTCTTTGCTTCTTTGTTCCTGGTCTCTCTGTCAACAATGCAGCCTTGGAGCAGCAGCTGTAGGTGTGTGTGTGTGTGTTATGTTAGCTTTTTTTTGGCATGCATACACTCCTAAAATCCTATACAGGACTACTTAAATGTACTGCTGTCCAGCTATACAAAAATTATATCGATTTCATAAACCTTTAAGAGATGTCTTATTTTTTAAGAAGGTGACAGTAAAGTAGGTGAAGTACATAAGTGAGAATTGGGACGTAGCCCTGTGACAAGGCAGCAAAAGAGACAAAAATGAAATATTTGCCCATATATTTCTGTAATATATTTTTTTAAATGGTGTAGATTTCATAAACCTTTAAGAGATCTTATTTTTTAAGAAGGTGACAGTACAGTAGGTGAAGTAGAGAGGTGAGAATTGGGACGCAGTCCTGTGAGAGCAAGGCAGGAAAAGAGAAAGATGAAACGTTTGACCACGTAATTTCTACAGTACATTAAAAAATGATGCAGAATTCGTAAACCTTTAAGAGAGAAATATTATTTAAAAAGATAATACTACAGTATGTGAAGTACAGAAGTGGGATGGAGTACGGAAGATCTCTCTGGAGTTGAAGATCTTGCTGGAGTTTTTTTTTAAATCAGTTTTTACCTCCCACTCAATTTCTAGTGTACGATCACAGTATCAGCCTTTGAAAAAAGAGTTAACTCTTAAAGTTTTGTGAAATCTACGTCATTTTTAAAACGTATTGTAGAGATATGTGGCCAAATGATTTATCTTTGTCTCTTTTGCTGCCTTCCTTGTTTTCACATTGCTGCGTCCCAATTCTCACTTCTGTACTTCACCTACTGTAGGGTGGCCTTTAAAAAAAAAAAAAAAAAAAATATATATATATATATATAGATATCCTAAAGGTTGACATCTAAATCATTAAAAAAATATATAGAAATATATGGCCAAATGTTACTTAATTTTTTTTTAGAGATATATGGCCCAGTTTTTCATATTTGTCTCTTTTGCTGCCTTGTTTTCACATGGCTGTGTCCCAGTTCTCCCACTTCTGTACTTCACCCACTGTATTTTCACCTTTTAAAAATAATTTAATCTTCGAGGTTGAAATCTACATAATTTTAAAAAATGTATTATAGAAATATGTAGCCAAATGTTTCATCTTTGTCTCTTTTGCTGAATTGTTTTCACATGGCCGTGTGCCAGCTCTCACTTCTGTACTTCACTGTAGAGTCACCTTTTTAAAAAATAGATCTGTCTTAAAGGTTTATGACTAATATTCTAGAACTGTGTGGCCAAATATTTAATCTTTGTCTTTTTTTTTTTACGGCCTTGTTTTCACAAGGCTGCGTCCCAATTTTCACACTTCTATCTGTACTTCACCTACTACGTTCCTGAACACAGTTCTTATGCACTTTTCGCACACTATTAAGTCTGTAAGTGTGCAGTTTGGGACGCGGCCCCTCATATGTGTCGAGGAAGGGACAGAAAAGGGACCCCAAGTTTCAGTTCCTCACCCCCAAGCTATACAGGAACCACATCCTGAAGAACGGGCTCGTTGTCCTGCCGGTGTTTCTCCAGTGGAAACAGTTAGGAGAGCTACATCTGGTTAGTTTCTCCTGTGAATTATTTCATCAGGTCCAAATCAGGCCCCAGGATTATTATGGCAGAAGTGAGGGTATTGTTGCGAAGGGATTTAAACCAAAAAATAAATAAATAAATAAGGAGAAACTAGGTCACGCTGAATGAAAGTTCAGTCCTTGCCTTTGTTTACCCTGGGAGAACCGTGGGCTTGGCAGATAGAGTGGCGTCACTGCGTTGCATTGCTTTGCTTTCTGCTGGGGCTTGATACCGGGCCGTGCTCAGACTTGAACAGTGACAGAGCTGAGAGTGTGAGCTGCTCCCCCTCTGAGTACAAACCAACCTGCAGGGCCCCCCCCCACACACACACACACACACACACACACTCCCCCAGGGTGCAGCACCAGAACCAGTCATGCCGCTCACAACTGTTCACACTGCCTGTCGGATAATCGGTGCTTTGTTCGAAACCTAAACAAAGCAGGAGTCGACGAAACCTCCCAGCCGTGGTGGATACGAAGATAAGGGTGGGCAAAAACACCCGGATTTTAGATGCATCACGATTCTCACTCACAAACAAATCCCCCATTATGCAAAGGCTTATGCAAACAGTAAACAAACAGTAAACCCTATAGACCAGAGGTCCCCAACGGTTCGTGAGTCATTTGGTACAGGCCTGTACGGAAAGACAGTATAAAAAGTATTTTGTTGATTATCAGAGTCTGAAAGATCTTTTAACGCTCGGTCACGTGATACGGTACATCAAAAATGTACCCCACAAGCTAGCAAAAATGAGTAAAAAAAAAAACAGACGCTCTTTGTTTGTAGTCGTATCTATACCGGTCGGCGAAAATATTGTTTTACACGAAACTGGTCCGTCTGCTATAGACTACTTTACACACAATGAGACTGAAAGAACTTTTATTAGATGGTGACATATAGAGGTGTGACAAGTATTCAAATTCAGCGAAGCCAACAAGACGTGTGAAAATTGGCGAATCACATAGTAGGCTATAAATGTAAAACCAGATGGTTTCTAATCACAACTTGGCACCGTGAATCGAAACCCAAGTGCGGGGTGCCAGAAGGTTTCCACCCCTATATTTGCTTTCATCTTGAAGCTCAACTAAAGGGCCTTTTATTATCACTTCCCAACATTATCTTGAAGAAAGTGCGTTGATTGAGCTTGACGTTTGGTTTTGGCTGCACTTTGTCGATGTGGAGGCAGAATTTCACACTGCACTGCACTGCACTGTAGGTCCCTTGTCTGCTGGCCTCGGTCGCAGTTATATGATGGCTATCTGCGTTTTTTTTTGTGAAAGCACTGGGCCTGGATCGGGTTCAACAGAGCGCAGTGCTCTTATGTAATGACAGATTAACCTAGTTGTGTTCCTGCCTAAAAAATGTCCTAGCATTGATTTGCCCCTGTTTCATAGTCGCAGGGCCAGTTGTTGATTCGTTTCTGTTTGTGTTCGCTCCCTTCTCCACTGGTCCATCTGCATTGTTTCCCCGAGTTGTAATGCATCTCCAATCCAATTATCAGCGGCTGTCCCAGCGTCTCCCGATCGCCCTGCTTAGGGGAGGGAGCGGCCGCCTCCAGCCAGTGTCTCTTTATTAGAGAGGCAGGCCGTGCCAGATACTGTGCTCCATTGGGGCGTTAATGGATTCGAAATGGTCTTGAACTTCACAGCACCGTCGGACGGCCTCGTCTGTCATCGTAAGGCGTAAAATCAGTCTTGATTAGGTCTGCGGCTGTGGCGTCTAATGCCCAGAGAGAAGCGCAGGAGTTGATTCCCTGAGTTATTTACTTCATTCTCCACGTCACCGTGTTTTGTTGTAGTCATGTTGGTGAACCTAGACTATTTTTCTTCTCTCCAGGCACGTATCAAGTTCCCTATCGACTACCCCTACTCCCCGCCCGCCTTCAGATTCCTCACCAAGATGTGGCACCCCAACATCTATGAGGTAAGAGTACGTTTTTGTCGTTTCACAGTGTCATGTGACTTCGTGGCAGTTGCCGGACATCATCCCAGGCTAAAGACTCGACCTCGAACCTGATTTTTCAGTCTGTTAATAGCGAGTTTATACGATAACCCAAAATTCTTTGGTCTGTGGAGCAAAGTACTGTTAAATAATATGAAAATAAATCTTTAGTTTGCAGTCGAAGTTAAACTGTAAGGATTTTATGGCTGTCAGCATTCAGTCAGTATAATTGAACTGTACAAAAATCATTCGAATGACTTCATTTGTTAATGGTTCATTTGTTAATCCTGTAGCAAATCTTTCAGTCTTTCTTTATGGTCTGCTATTGATCGTCCAAGCTGGTTTGCTTGTTTAGACTCATAAAAAAAATACAAACATTTTTATAGTGGTTGCCTAGATGACTTAATTGCTAATATAGTCAATATTCACAGCCTTAGGAACGATCGCATTCTTCATTGGAAGCATTTTGCAGTCGTAAATAACATTGGAAACAGTAGTCATGACGTGTGCAATGAAAGGACATGCACAGAATTGATGGCACACTAACCTTCCGAGCCAAACAGTTAGGACCTCACTTGACAGCATTTTTAGGATTTCTGAAATATGAGTGTGCGGTATTGACTGCCTTTCAGAGGAAAAACATGTTTGTGTAGCCCTTTTCTGCCAAAGCAATCCCTCACTTTTGAAAAAGTGTTTATCCAGAGTGTTTCTCCTGAACGTAAAGCACAGCAAAAAGAGCCCAAGGCCCAAGCACTCAATCAAAACCATTCAAAACACGCTCACAGACAATTCTCAAGTAAACTGTCCTCACACTCGGGTCCAATTCATCACAATAAGAGCAGACCGGAACAGCCACAAAGGCTGTCACGTAACTTGGATCGACTCCCACTTCTCTCCACGCCGTCAGCAAAGCGAAGGCAGTCCTTGCACAGATTGCCATGACGTATTTATATTACAGTTGTTCAGATTTATTTTTTCCTCTTTTGGCCGTTGTGTAATGTGCATATCGTCTCGTTTCATCGTTGGAGTCACATTTTTAAAACGACCACCCCTATACATTTCCATAGGCTCCCCCATAAATGATCAGAGCAATGATCCAAACGTACTTGGAATAGAATCCCATGAAATAAAAAATGCATTATGGTAAAAGGGAACTTCTTAGAATTCCAGAATTAACAATAAAATGTAGCCGGTTATTCAGAGTAGTCTTATTTTGAATGTGCCATCGCAGAGAAACACATAGTCACAGTTGTTCATAGAGAAGGTTGTAAGAACCGCAAAGCAGGTGCATTTTCATGTCTAAACACAGTTATTAAAAGACATGGTTACAACTAAAACCCTTGATAACCAAAATCTACGGTTTTGAGCCCCTAAAACGATTTTTAAACATACATTCAAGGCACAGAGTTACGCGGGGTCCATTCTTAGAGTAATATTCCCCATTGTGTTTTTTAATTGACCATTTCGGCAGCAGCATTATACATAAACGCGTAGAAGACATTTTGGATACTTAATCAAATATTTGCTTCATTTGCACTGTACACACTGTGACGACGGGTTCCTATGACTAGCACTAATGCAATCTTAACTGGTCGTTTTTTTTCCCTGTGATGAACAATTTCACATCAACTTTACTTTAAGAGTTTAGTGATCGCACCGTAGTGTTTTTTCAGTAGATGGAGTTTTCCTTTAAGACTATTTCTTCCTTCTGTAAAGTTGCCATTTTTTGTAGGTTTTGTTACAGTAGTGAATACTCCTTTGTCCTCAGTCTGAATGACTCTGTTGAGCCTTGTGAATTCAAACCTGGGCTGTTGTTTTTCTTTCAGAACGGCGATGTGTGTATCTCTATCCTTCACCCTCCAGTAGACGACCCGCAGAGTGGAGAGCTGCCGTCTGAGAGGTGGAACCCAACACAGAACGTCAGGTGAAGAAAAGGAAGGCTCACACAGAAACCCCCCCCCCCCATTATGTCTCACTCATAATGTAGCTCTGATTTTCTCTTGTACTGTTTGACGTCACAACTTTGCTTTAATATCAGCGCAGCTGATTATTTCTTTATCTGTGTTCTCCTCCAACTCACTCTCTTTGTAGGTACAGAACAGGGTGTTTGCTTTGGTTGTGTGGTAGGAAGTGTCTAACAAGTCTTTCCTGTCCTAGATCTTTTTTTTCTTGTTTCGCTTCAGGCTTCAATCAGACTTCACATCTCTCTCTAGCGACAGGGGGAAAATCTCATACCTTCCTGGAAGTTCCTGTCAGTTCCGTATGCATGTGTGTTTTTAAAGAGCACCTGTCACTAACGGTGAAGGACAGGTTATGTTTGGGGGAAAAAAAAAAAAAACGAATAGCCTGTTGTCTGGAAGCTCATGTTTCAGAATGAACTCATGACATACTTCAATCAGCCGTATCATCAGAACCACCTGTCTAATATTGTGTAGGTCCTGCTTGTGGTGCCAAAACAGCTCCGACATGTTCAGGCATGGTCTCTGGTGTTAGCAGCAGATCCTGTCAGATTGAGATCTGGGGAATTTGGAGGCCAGGTCATCACCTTGAGCTCTTTATCATTTTCCTCAAATCAGTTTTTGAAGTGTGGCAGGAGGCATTATCCTGCTGTTATGGAGTACAGTTGCCATAAACGCAGTCATGTTTAGGTAGGTGGTACACGTCAAAGGAACATTCACAGGAATGCCACGACCCAAGGTTTCCCAGCAGAACGTTTCCCAGAGCATCACATATAGTGGATAGAGTACCAGCTCTTCTCTCATGGTATAAAAGAAAACATGGTTCTTCAGACCAGGCCACCTTCTGTTGGTCCATTGTCCAGTTTTGAGGCTCTCATGCCCATTGCTGTTGTTGGTGGATAGTGGTCAGCATGGGCACTCTGACCGGTCTGCAGCTATGTAGCCACATACACAGCAAGGTCCTTATTGTTCTGACACCTTTCTGTCCCAGCCAACATGAACTTTCTTTGCAATTTGTGCTTCAGTGTATCTTCTGTGGGATTGGACTAGATGGGCTAGCCTTCACTCCCCATGTGTATTAATGAACCTTGGGCATCCATGACCTTGTTGCTGGTTTACAAGGAACATTTTGGTCTGTACTGACCACTGCATACCAGGAACGCCCCACAAGACCTTCTGTTTTGAAAGTGGTTTGACCCAGTTATTTGGCCCTCGCCAAAGTTGCTTGGATTCTTCTGCTCACCTACTTTTCCCGCTATTAACACATCAACTTCAAGAACTGACTGTTCACCTGCTGCCTAACATATCCCACCCCTTGACAGGTGCCACTGTAACGAGATAATCAGTGTTATTAACCTCACCTGCCAGTGACTTGAATGTTGTCGCCGATCAGTTATGATTCACTGTCCTTCCATTTTTCTCAGTTTTTACTGTCTGGTAGACAGTTAAAACATTACTGTTTTAATGTCTTGGTAGAGGAACTCACCTATTGCACAGTACTCACTTTATGGTTCTGCAGGGCCTCATACTGACCTTGTGGTTTGTTTTTTTTTGTGTGTTTTCCAGGACTATCCTACTGAGCGTCATATCCTTGCTGAACGAGCCTAACACTTTCTCTCCCGCTAACGTGGACGCCTCGGTCATGTACCGCAAGTGGAGAGACAGCAAGGGGAAGGACAGGGAGTACGCGGAGATCATTCGGTGAGGTTTCACGTGTTCGCTTTGCGTTTTAGAGCCTTATTTTCTGTGAGTAAAACCATGGCAACAGCTGGAATATTTTACAGGGAGTGATTCAGGGTGGCTGAACTGGCAGGAGCAGCTGCCGCACACACTACATTCATAAAAGCAAACCTATTCTCCAAGAAAAGATACCAAGCAGACGTTTGAAATGCTGCCCATGAGTCATCAGTTTAGTTGACACATGCGAGCCACACCAACAATGCATGATGTCTAAGTCAAAGCAGACCGCGGGTGGCGAAGGGGCAGGAAAACATGGAGTACACCCCAAAGCCAATTTTTTTCACTAACTGTTTTTTTTTCTTCTCAGGACTGTACCAGACTTTATCCATGTCAGCTCTTTGAGAGAATACTGTTGACTAATCCACAAACACTCTAAACCATTCACTCTCTACCTCTCTACCTACCAATCCATTCAAAGCCAATCATAAAGTAGCCATATAATGTAATTAACCACATCAGTTAATACTCATAAAAAGATACGATCACGGAATGTTGTACATTTTGATCATGAGTACAATCATTTTGCCCTTTCAGCATATCATATTACAAAAGATTAATTTTACTGGTCAGATAAAAGGTTAGAAGGTAATGATACTATTCATTTATTTCCTGTAAACACAAGGAGCATCATTAAACCACTTACCTTAGCACATGCGGTCACGAAAACATTTTGAGACATTTAAACCTGTTTCATATGTTTAATGCTAAATGTAGAAAATGACTGTCATTATATACAGATGTTATATGGTGCTGTAGTGGAGCCACAGCTGCCACTGTGCTTAAATAACAGCAGTAAAAGACAAACATAAAACTCTAATCTACACATGCCGTTAAGTTTATGTGGGGAGTTTCTGGCTCTCTGCTGTTCTAAAAATGTCTACCGTTAAGCATCATGTCAGGTGGATGGATGGATAGGTAGTACAAGCTTAGATGTTGTTGACAATAAGGTATTAAAAATTGACATGGATATGATTCCAAAGAAATTGTTACTCAGGGTGTCTGGATTCAGGTGAAGTGTCTGAGTCATAGCCTTCCTGAAATGTTTAAATTGTGCTGCCCTCTTGTGGTCACAAGACTCACAGAGTTCATATGGCAATACACACTCAGTGTGAAAGTGAACTGCTTTGGTAACTGAGGCCTTGCTTCATCTGATGTCACCATATTTTCACATGTTTGTTTATGCAGAATTAAGGTTGAGGTCATGGGCAAATATGGGCCGTATTGGGACACACGTGTTTTTCAGGGGTCAGTTTGGGCTAGACCCCTTGCTTCCACTGAAGGTCGATCTTAATGCTCCAGTAGACCAAGACATTTTGTACATTGCCATGCTTCCAACTTTGTGGACACAGTCTGGGGAAGAACCTTTTCTATTCCAGCATGACTGTGTCCCAGTGCACA
>JBBIGA010000040.1:34469474-34480439 GCA_037576975.1 Alestes dentex
ATCCAGCACCTTTGGGATGAACTGGAACGGAGATTGTGATCCAGGCCTTCTCGTCCAACATCAGTGTCTGACCTCATTAATGCTCTACAGAATGAATGAGCACAAATTCCCACAGAAACACCAAAATCTTGTGGAAAGCCCTCCAAGAAGAGTGTTATAGCTACAAAGGGGGGACCAACTCCATATTAAAGTCTATGTACTTCAATGCAGTGTCATTAAAGTCCCTGTTGGTGTAATGCTCAGGCGTCCCAATACTTTTGTCCACATAGTGAATGTGGAAATAAGGGAAAATACATGCCTAATAGTGAAAGGGAAGCTTCATCTCTGACCCAGTATAATTGTACTGTTCCCTCTTGTGTGTTTGTGTTACAGAAAGCAGGTTCTGGCCACTAAAGCAGACGCAGAGCGAGACGGCGTAAAGGTTCCCACCACGCTGGCAGAATACTGCGTGCGCACACGCGCCCCACCAACCGACGAGGGCTCCGATTTGTTTTATGACGATTACTATGACGACGAGGACTTGGAGGACGATAACGATGAGGACTGTTGCTACGACGAGGACGACTCAGGGAACGAGGAGTCATGACAACACCACCTTCCTCCTCCTCCTCCTCCTCATCGCCATCATCTTCACCCTGAAAAGTTGAGAAGCTGTCGCATGTATTCACTTTCACTTGGATAGCAATTTATCTTTTGTTTTTTTTTTGTTCTTTTTTTCTTTAAAAGAACTTTAAAGGATTTGCTTAGGTTTTTTTTAAATTTTATTTTATTTGTAGCTGGAAAAATGAAAGCATCCTTTCTCACTCTGGTTGTTTTGGTCTTTCATTCGCTTTTAAGTTCACTGAGGTTCCCTGAGGGTTTTTTTTTTCCGTTTTTTTTTTTTTTTTAATCCCTCTTTCCTTCATCAGAACGTTTGTTCTGCAGAAATCTAGACACATCTGCTCTGTTAGACACGTGAATGAATGATGGAGTGGTTGAATGAATGACGGACTCCCAGTTGGTGCATTAGAGCTTGAAGCTGACGCGCGTTTTCTTCGGTTACGTCTATTTAATATGTGGCATCTTGAGTTATATAGTGCTAGTCCTTTCATCCAGGTCCCCTCGGAGGCTTTTCCAGCTGACCTGTCCATGGGTTCTTTGGTTTTAACTGTTGTCTTATTTGGATGCACTTTACAGAACATTTGCAAAAAAATTCAAGTCAACTTTGAATTCAGTTTTTGGATAAAAATAAAACATTAAAGAATGTGGCCTTACTGAGCAAAATTGCGTTGCAGATGATCCTAAAGTTCACACGAAAAGACATCAGATGTTCCTGTGACCTTTCGCATACATTCTAGGTATCATTTTTAAAACGAGCGGCGCACTTGATTTAGATATTTGGATTTGCAGTTTCGCATCGGGCTGGAAGATTCAAAATTCGCAGTAACATTTTTTTTTTTTACCAATGTTCTGTAAAGTTGTGGGTAGAGCCTGGATAGGTCAAATAAGGAACATTTGCAGGTCTGACCAGTTCAGCAATAAAAAAAAAAAAAAAAAAAGCATTTTTTGCTTCTTTTGGAGCTCCAGAAGTGAGAGAATCTAATCATCTACAACCCTTGTTTCATCAGTCCTTCCCTTAAAATACATTCTTCTTGCTCAGACGCACTTGATTGAATTTGCCGATCTTGTATCGAGCCTTTTGTGAGCTTAATCAAATACGCTGGTCCGTGTAGTGCTGGGGTTTCTTGAGCCCAGTCTGAGGAACGCTGGCCTACGACTGGGTTTAACTGGTATTGAAGCAGATGCTTGCATAGAAATATGTGGAAGAGTTGAAGACGTGGAAGGGATTTTTATTTGCTTTGTCTTTTTCACTAGGGCTATAATGGGGGGAGCCCTTGTGCAGATGTTTGGCCTGCGGTGGCCTGACCCCCCGCCCCAATCACTATGTGAAATTCCACATGATTTGAAGCCAATAGTGTGTACAGTTCAAATTATTGTAATCGCGTGTATCTTCATGTCCTGAGAGAGAGAGAGAGATAGCGAGAGAGTGCTACCTATCAACAGAGTGTGGGATGAAGACAGAAGGGTGGGAGGGTGCTCACTGATTGTCTTTTTTTTTTCGTTTTGTTTTCGTTTTTCAGCTAAAACTTGTTTTTGCAATGCCAATATTGTATCGTCCTCCCATGAATTTCATTTATTCTGCTCCTGTTTTGTTTTTTTTTTTTAAATAGAGAATGTATTCATTGTTTCCCCTCC
This sequence comes from Alestes dentex, assembly GCA_037576975.1. Lineage (NCBI taxonomy): Eukaryota > Metazoa > Chordata > Actinopteri > Characiformes > Alestidae > Alestes > Alestes dentex. Next base: position 34,471,710 of record JBBIGA010000040.1, read on the forward strand.
CCAAAACTGCGACGTAAATTCCTTTGTTTGGGCTACGGGGTGATTCTCCTGGACTTCCGAATGGGGCATGTGTTTTTTGGTTTCGATTTTTTTTTTTTTTTTCCCCCGCTCAGTAAAATGATGGCAGCATCAGCATCAGACCCTGTAGAATATTACATGTTCCTGAGCATCCGGGACACTGAAGAGGGCTTTTAAATCCATCCGCAATCCACTATTTAGATGAAGTGAGCTAATTTTAACTGACTCTCAGGATAAATCAAACAAGAGGGGAAGAAAAACTTAAAAGAAAAAAAAAAAAAAAAAAAATCCCACAGCAACACCAAGCAAGACCCCTTTTTTTTCCCCTTGTGAACAGCAGTTTAACCATTCTATCAGTTCTGTTTTCGAAGACGGTTTACAATCTTAAACCTCGATGCTGGTATGCACACGTGGGTATGTGGCTGATCATTTTACTGACCTGTATGTATTTTTATGGTTTGTTGGCCTATTTAAAACTGAAAAATAAAAAAACTTTATTAGAATAGTTCTGGTTCTGTAGTTAAGGTCTTTCGCGTCTGCGGATCTGACGAGCTTGTGCTGAAAGAAAATACGTGTAAGGGGTTTATGGCATGAGCGAAAAAGTTAAATCCTTACTAGGGTCGTGGGTACCCGGGGCCTATCCTGGGGTAAATGGTCATGAGGCAGGGACCTACCCTGGGCGGGGGGGCAGCCCACCTCAGGACACACACACACACACACACACAGAGAGAGACCTATGGTCAATTTAGAGTCCCCAATTCACCTGATACGTGTATCTTTGGACTGTGGGAGAAACCGGAGACCCCAGAGGACGCTCGCCGCACCACGAGAACTCCACACACACACACACACACACAAGATCAGGTGTGTGGAGGCGTGAGGGAACAGTGCTACCGACTGTACCACCATGGCCTGAAAAGTTACATATGAAACTACTTTTACCAACAAGAGAAAGCTGGCTAAATAAAGCAATTCTTCAACTTTGATTACTGCTGTTTCTTGCTGGTAAAACTTGGCTGTCAAAGTGATCGATTCTTCCCTGAAGTGCCACATTTAGGGTTTACAGTCATGGTCCTTTTGGACTGTCCTTACTTTATAATACAGATGATCTAATTGAGCTGGTTTGGGTGAGAGTTGGAATAATCCTTGGATTGTTCTCTTTGGGTTACTTACTTCTGCTGCTTTCTCTGGTCAGCATATGTTGGGCTTTAGATGCTTCTGCACTTTTGTGATGTCAATTACTGATGTTTGATGGTAAATCACTTCACTCCAAATGATCCCAAAGTCATTGACTGGAGCTCCATCACTCCAGAAAATGCACCGCTCCACTGCCCAATGCGAGGGGGGCTTTATCCCCCTCTAGCTGATGCATGGCATTGGTCACGGCGACGTTAAGCCAGTGCAGCTGCTCCAGTGTGGCCCATCCTTAACGGGCCTGTTTCATGGAAAAAACATGTTTCAGTGAAGCCATTCTGAAGTTATTGGGACGTCTTGAGAGCCAACTCATTTCCATGGACCTGTTTTGTTAGTGAGATGAAATACAGGGTGTCCAGTCAGATCAGATTTCCATGACGTATATCAAGCTTAAAGCAACAAAAGCAGTCTGATTATTTTTAAGGGATATGTTGGGAAAATGGTCATTTAAAAATTATTTATGCATAAAAATTTGCAAGGTTTTCTGCGATTAATCGCAATCGTAATTAAATAATTACTTCAAAAGTAGTGTATTGCGGACCTCTATTTTTAAAGTGCTGCTATATGAACAAAAGTGTAATTACATTTGGTTTGCAAACACTAAACAGATAACGAGCTTTTTAAGAGTGGTGTTCCCTTTAACACAGTTACACAGTTACAGTTAAAGTGTTTCTTGTAAATCAACTTAAACATTAATGTAATCAAATCGAATATAAAACCAAAGCTATTTGCCACTGCAGGGCATTTGGGTTTTATCTAGTTTGTTATAGAAAAACAAGTTACTCTCAGAGTCCACAGCATTTTAGCAGCTGCAAAGGGGGACCAACTCCATATTAAAGTCTATGTATCTGAATGCAGTGTTACTACAGTCTCTTTTGGTGCAATGGCCAGACGTCCTATTACTTTTGTCCATAATAGGACACCTGACCCCCGCGAAAACCAGTCCAGTACAGAACATTCAAAATAAAAAAGGATTAAAAAAAACCCCTGTGTTAACGCGCGATAAAATAATTGACGGCGTTAAGTAAATAATGCGTTAGCGCATTTATGTGCCTACCCCTAACATATGTGTGTGTGTGTATATATATATATGTATGTATATATATGTATATATATGTATGTATGTATATATATGTATGTGTGTGTGTGTGTGTGTGTATATATATATATGTATATATATATATATATATATATATATATATACACAATATATAGATTGCTAGATAGGTAGATTAAGGTGGATTAGGTGGATTAAGCCTAGTCTTGGGTGAATTTCCAGTGTAAGCAGAGAATTTATGCATTTTTGGCCTATACTTGGGCTTAATTGAACTCTGGGAAACTGGACCCTACTTTATTCACTATGTTCAGTGCTAGGGGGACTTTATGCATGGCATTAGTCATGGCGACGTTAAGCTAGTGCAGCTGCTCCAGCACTGGCCAGAATGGACCTAATAGTCTATAACTCACGCTGCAGAACTACTTAAGGCCTAAACTCTTAAGCCTTGTCTCTCTTGTGTCTTATGCCACGCACAAATGACACCACATGTGTACTGAGATGGTATTTTATTAAAAAATAAGAATAACATGGAGCCAAAAGAAACAACAGCATTGCAGCCTTTTCAGTTACAGAAACACAAAGTCGCTCTGCGGGCTTTGGGCTCGCTGTCAGTCAGGACAGCTCCGTTACCATGGCAACAGACACTCTGCACCTGAAGCCGAGTCGCTTGACGAGCCCGACGGTCCCAACAGGCTCTGTGTTTTACATGGAGGTGAACTTGTTCAGGCACAGATTTACATAAGAACACTGAACGCAAAAAAAAAAAAACAGTCATTCAAGCCCGTTTCTTAGTCGTGTGGGACTAAGCGATTTAATGTAGATCCACAAGGTCATGCTATAATGTCGGAGTCAGTCTTTTGGTGGATTGTCCCGGTGAGGAAGGGGGTTCGAGAGTGTTACATCATTTACGTTTTTATTTCCAGGGACTGATTTGTAGTATTGGAAGTTAAAGCGGTAGTTTAATCACACGCTGACCTGGCTCACCAATGGGTGGCGATTCACATTTACTGATAGCACAGCACCCTCCTAACCGTCACTCATTATTAGGCACGTCAGCATTATTTAGCTAAATTATCAGCTTTAGTGCCACGAATGGTTCAGTCGTGCAAAAAATTTGAACACCCCCCGTCAAATGATGTTTTCCGGATTTTCTAGGTGAGAATAAGTACACACCCTCTACACACAATATGACATTCAATAAAAACACTGAGCGCAAAAATTCCATTTATTTTCCTTTAACATATTGGGGCAAAGATATAAAGTTCTTTTCCTCCAATATATTCAATTCAGCAAATAAACAGTTATTTTCCAATAAAATATGAAGCGGTGTGTCCTCTGTGGTGGATATGTGCTTATTTTGAATCAACAGCGTATCATTTGGTCAGACGTGTGCAATCGTTTCGACTATATATTTGGGGCTGTGTAGCTCATGTAGAAAAAAAAATAAATCAAATGAACATCTGAAGTTCACATGCATAGACCCATATAAAGTAGACAACACCACGCAGGCCGTAAGGCACAGTCTACGGTTTTTCAGTGCGGAGGCCTCTCTTTCCTATTGCTACAAATGAAAACACGGGAAACACTGGTAATGACAGAAATACCTGCCGAGCCTTTGTGCGTAAACTAGTGAGGGTCCAACCTGCTGCTTCCAACAACAGTCTTGTTTCCTTGAGGTGAAATGATGAAGATACACTTGTATGGGTTTTAATAGTCTGATTCAGTTGTTGAGTCTAGACAAGCCCGTGAGATGGAGCATTCATTCAAAGTGCTTCAAAATGATCATCATACACTCAATAAACCTCTATTCTCAAAGCCTCCCAGAACAGTAGTTTTTTCTGTGTTCTTCCTAGACCTTAACCTTATGTTTAAGTAATGGTTCAGCAAAAAAAATCAAGTTTACACCGTATTTTCCACCGATCTCAGATGTAGTTGATCAACCAGTAGTCCAAATTTAGCTTGGAGCTATGAAAAACATGTTGGTTACACCAGAAGTCAATAGTCACCAAAACTCTCAACTTCTGTTGACTCTGTTAAACCGGATCCAGCCTTCGTTAAAGTGATACAGTGGTTTAGGATATAATAATGAGATTCAGTTCTACAGACAGCTGTTTCAGACAACACAGGCCTGAAGAGGACAGATCCTGGATGAGATTCCTCTGTATTTATGATGGCAGATGCCACAAACTGAGCACGCTTACTCCTGGGATGGTTTTTTGAAAATTGACCCTGTCTAAAAGACTGTCCATAGCATACAGTAAACTGTATAGCTCACAGTAAGTCATTTGAAACCTAAACCACATCATGTCTGTTCCACCTTAAAGGGGACCTATTATGCAAAACTCACTTAAAAAAAAAAAAAAGTTAGAGTAAGTCTATGGGCTATACAAAACATGTTCATGAAGTTCTTTGCACAAAATCATTGTGCCATTTCAGGCTCCGTCCCTTTTATGCAAATAAGCTGTTGCTGGCCACGCATTTTACGCCGTGATTGGTGTACTTTCATTTCTTTGCCTCAACCAATAGCGGAGGTTTTAGCCACTGCAGTGATCAGGCACGGCTGAATTCAGCAACATAAAGCTGCAAAGACCCAAGATGGCCGCTGACAGGGGTGACAAGCAACAGGCTAGTGGGTGGGGTCTTGAGAGATGAGGTTATATGCAAATTGGCCCCCACCTGACGTCACATGGGGGCCCTCCGTCTAAAAGGCTCGTTTTGAAAGGGCCTGAAACTGAAGAATAGAGCTGGTGATAACTCTTTATGTGAGAGTGATTTTGTGCAAAGAACTTCATGAACACTTTCTGTCTAGCCCATAGACCCATTATAACTAAGTTTTGCATAATAGGCCCCCTTTAATGAAGAGCTGGATGTGGTTTGAGAAGGTTGAGAGAAGTTTTGGAGGAATCAGTTATTGGAATGACTGTTGACCTTCTAGCTCCAGTTTTAAACTAAAGAAGCAAACTTTGGACTCATTTCTTGGACATGTCTTGGCTGACTGACTTTATAAGTGTAAGTGTAAAGTGTCCATTTGTCATACGTGAACACACCACGGCATGAACGGTATGAAACTGTTCTCTGTATTTAACCCATTCACCAAGTGAAGCAGCGGGCAGCCAGGAACACGGTGCCTAGGGAGCAGTGTGTGGGGACGGTACCTTGCTCAAGGGAACCTCAGTGGTGCCACTAGTAGTCCTGGGATTCAAACCCACAACCTTTTCATTGCAGGGGCAACTCCCTAACCACCAGACCACCAGCGGCACATCTGGGTTTTATGTAAAATTTAGCAAATTTTGAGTTTTTTTTGTCGAACCATTCCTTAACCTAATTGGGTCATGACATGTTTGGTAACTGACCTTTGCTTCAGTGATTCTGCACTGAAATTATGAGACTAATGTAGCAAAGAAGTAGACTAGATTATGTGGTTTCTGACCCTATATGACATGCTGTATCTATGAGAATGGAATAAAATGTGTTTCACGGCTAATAACACTTAGGCATGCGATTTAATGTTAACTGGTGGAGTAAAATCACGTTGCTGCTACATTACCCTCGTAGCTTCAGTGCAAAACTAATGAACCTCACACTGGACATTAAACACATCTTGGCTGATTACATCTGGGCTAAGTGGAAACCTTTTTTTTTTCACTGCACTGCTCCTTTAAACACTACTCGCTCTGGTATTTGTGAATATGGTCCCGTGACATTCAGTTTGAGAGCCCCAGCGATGTCTTTGTATACTCATACACCACATAGCTGATGCTGACAGCAGGGATGACCTTCATGAAGTTGGGTAGGATGCCCCGGTACAGGCCGAAGAAGCCTTCTTTCGCCACTATGCTCTGCACCAGCGAGCGCATGGAGAGATGCTCCGAGTTACCAAGAGACGCTGGACAACAACAGAATTAACATTCGTTTTTACACTTCAAGATGAGAGGAATGTGGCAAAGCAACAAGTACACACAGATCTTCAAAAACCCTTCTGAGTAGTTTCAAAGAAACCAGTAAGCAAAGACATTCAAGTCAATCACATCCATGTCAACCATGTCAGACATGCACTTTTCCCCTGGGATTGTGATGGCAGTTGAACAGGAGGCGGAGTCAAAATCACTGTAAAGCTGATAAGGCAGTTTATCTGTACGAGACCCAGAAGCCCAGACATTACTAGGAAATACAGCGGCATTGATATTACTCTCGCCAAAGCATTTTTTACAGTACTTTTTTTTTTTTTTACCTCGCTATGTCGAGTCTTGATTGGTGGAAAGAAGACTATCCCTTATCAGGTTTTTGTCATTTGACATTAAACTAAAGTCACTGATTCTGAAAGGCAGATTCACAATCTGAACTGTATGTTGATGCAATTACACGTATTTACACGTAATTCCTTTGTAAATATGGAATTGTATTTAAACAGTGTGGCAAATTGACTCTAATAAGTCTAGGCTTAACTAGTGTTTGGAAAAAGCCTGGCCCTCGAGCACTTAGTGACCTTATTTGCTAGCGCCCCATCCCTTACTGCTAAGTGCCAAGTCTCTAAATGCCTTTTTAAATGCCACACGTCTCTGCATTCTCGCCAGCTCTTCCTAACACACACACACACACAAACAAACAGCATGCTGGTGGATTTGTCCTCCATTAAGTATTCAAGAGCGTCTCTCTCTGTGCTCCTCAGGGCTTCTAAAGGGGCACAGGGCTTACCTTGTGCTTGCATGCGGGTGCGCACCAGGGCTAGAGGGTAACTGGCCAGTTGCCCGCACGTGCTGGACACAGTCCCGCAGCCAAGCAGCACCAGGATGCCGGGGTTGGCCGTGTCTCTGGCGTAGTGTGACAGCCAGGCGTTCTTTACACTCTGGAGGGGCCGCAAGCACGAGAGAGAGAGAGAGAGAGAGAGAAAGAGGGAGGGGAAGGGTGACAGGGTGAGAAAGGCAGTGAGAAAATGGCAGCAAAGGCAGAAGGGATTTGCACTTAGATACGGCAAAGGAGCGCTGTAGGCCAGTGCTTCTCAAAACAGTCCTCAGGGAATCCCAGATAGTCCAACCCAATTCGCAAATTATGGGCATACAACAAAAATGTGGGCTGTGATGAAGTTTTTCATATATATGTGCTTTAGAGTTGCAAAAAACTCCTCTGTGGTCATTTTTTACTAACTTGCGTGAGAGACAGACAGAAAGATTAAGCTATTTTAACTCTGTTAATGAAGAACCCTGCACACAGAAGAGCTTTTCCTCTCCATTTCACTGCAACAGACAACATTCTAGCATGACGGCAAAATACCTGCATCGATGAAATGACCAGATAAAGCAATATTCCACCAGAGGCCGTGCACGACAGATTTCAATACAGGTAAGGGTGTCAAGGATTAGGTCAAATGGAGTGAAACCCCTTTAATGCGAGGCCTTGAGTGGCTTATGGCTTCTATAGGAAAAATACAGTTGTTCAATAATAAACTACTGTTCATTTTGACATATAACATCGTTTGAAGCACCAACCACCCACTGTGTTCAGGTCATACGCCTCCTGCCTCCCAAATCCATCCCAAATAGTAGATTATACAACAATGGAACACACAATGGCGTTATTGTGCTCAAAATATTATGAGAATACTGAATCATGAACCCAGTACTGTGAATCGAATCAGATCTTGCATCGTTACACCCCAAGGTAGTAAAGGAGGAGCTGTTTAGCCTGTTAGTGATCTTGCACATGTATTGAGTGCTTTACAACGGCTTCGAACAAAGGTTTTAGAACTGTTTTATAATGAGGCATCTACATGATGTTAAATCGCTAAGCATGCCTTTACATACTGTAGGTCAATCTCACCCAAATGGTACGTTAAGCATTATCTTACAGGCTCCCGTGACAGTCTATTGCAGTGGTGCTGAAAATTAATATGGCGAAAAACACAAGCGCCGGACACAGCAATGTTCTGAAATCGATTACCAGGGGAATATTCCAAGGATGAAATAACAATCCAATTCCAGTCCAGGATAATGGAATATAAAGTGCTGCTGACAGTGTGTAGTTATCTGTTTACCTCATAAACGGCGAGGTCGATGCCGGCGTAAGGGATGATTCCCAGAATGTTGGGTACATAGCCTTTATAGAAGGCCTTGATGCCCTCCCTTTTCAAAATGGACCGGGCGCAGTCCACCATTCCAGAGTACTGGCCTGTACTTCTCAGAGTCAGTCTGGTCTTCATTACCTGCAGAGTTACAATCATACACGCAGTTTAGGGAAACTTTCTTTACTGTCTTTCCTTTAAAATTCTGATTAACTGATTTCTACATATGGCCCTTCATAAATTTCACTACATAAATTAGTAACTGAATAGTTACTGAACATTAATCTTAAGATTAATGACTGAAAAATAACGCTGCACTGGAGTCCAGAGAGGCCAGGCTGAGATGGTTTGGACATGTCCAGAGGAGAGACAATGACTACATAGGTAGAAGGATGCTGAGGTT
>JBBIGA010000040.1:34480539-34496957 GCA_037576975.1 Alestes dentex
GAGACTGTTCATTTTTTTGTAAGTCAGCAAACTTACAAATTCAGCAGGGGATCAAATAATTATTTCCCCCACTGTATCTCACTCATGTATCACAACGAAGTATTGTGATACATTTTTGCCATATTGTCCACCTCTAAAGTAGACTGGAATTCTTTTACACTGAGTCACATGTAGGAAATTCGCAAACTGGCCCAGTGTACAAAAAGCAAATGCTCGGAAGGAATTGAACTTATCTCTGTCTTTGTCTCTCTCTCTCCAGGGGCGATCTGGACCACTTAGAGGACGACACATGGACCCCATGTGTGAATAACGTTAATGGTTTCATCTCTGCATTCCTCTTCTCCATCGAGACCGAGACAACCATCGGCTACGGCCATCGCGTCATCACTGACCAGTGTCCAGTAGGCACCATGCTTCTGCTGCTGCAGGCCATACTCGGCTCCATGGTCAATGCATTTATGGTAGGAGACGCAGAAAGACACACACAGAAAATGCGCTGATTTTGCTGAAATGCATTGAATTTACTTCATTTAAATGTGTAGATATTTTCCACATTAATATTACACAATCCTGGGTTGTCGAATTGAAATGTGAAATATTGTTAAATAATTCAGTTGTTCAATGAACAAAATGCTGATGTCAATGTAGCAAGTGCACATTTGAATGTTAAAAGCTGTCTGCGGTGCCTCTCAGTGTGTTCCCAAGCACTGCTGCACAGCTAATGCAGCTATTCGTGCCGTGAACTTCCTGCCGCGTTTGGCCCTCGTGTGCTTTCACTCTCGCAGCCACTCTGTTGTAGCCCGTAATTGACAGTGATATCATGGTTGTGGGTAGGCTTCTTATGATTATTACATAATTGCCTGACCATAATTATTTGAGCTGATCACTGTTATTTAAGCTGACCACAGTTATTTTCCACAGTTGTTGGCTTTCTCAATCATATGTTCACGTCACAACAGAAAGAAAGCCGAAAATGCATTTATTGTGACAACTATTTTGCTCCCCTGGGACTGAGAATCACTGGTTTATGATAGTGTGAGGTCCAGTGGATGATGTATTAGATGGTGTCATGTGTCCTTCTTCTTTTCTTCGCATCTATAAATATATTTGTCTTTTAGTTCTTTTTTTTTTTTGGTGGAAGAGTGATGTAGTGGATAGTGCTGTCCCCTCACAGCTTAGAAGTCCTGGGTTTAATGTTATGTGCAATGCATATTCTCCTCATGTCAGTGTGAGTTTCCACTGGACACTCTGGTTTCCTCCCACAGCCCTAAGACATGCATGCGAGGTGAATTGGAAACAGTAAATTGCCCCTAAGTTTAAATGTGTCCATCCTATGATGGACTGTTTCTCCGTCCTGTGATCGCTTGGATAGGCTCCAGCGCCCCACAGCCCTGGTTAAGTACAAGTGGTTCAGATAATGGATGGGTAGCTTTTGGCAATATTTACTTTTTCAGTGCCCACACCCTTAAAGGATCAGTGCAATCGTTTTGCACAGCTTCCAGGACCGTTTTTATATGACGTTTTTCAAAAAACGCGGCCTTCCGAATGCAATTGCTGTTCACATTCAAATTGTCATGCTGCACGCATCTGCCAGGAGACCTCACAAATGCTGATTATCATACTGATTAGCATATTGGAGTAGTTGCATAGTATTCAGGGTGAAAAGTCATTAATATTAATTTTGACAGTTAACACGTCAGCTTCACACCTTATCTCTGCACCAGATGCACTTATTTCTCTATTTCTCTCCCCCTCTCTGTCTTTCTCTGTCTGTCTTCCTCTAAATTTAAGCCATGCTGTGTAATATTTCATATTGGATTCATTTTCTGTGTTGTGGGTGAGAGAATAGGTTCTGTTTTTCATCTCACTCAGTTCTCTTTCCTGTACAGGTCCTCCAAAGTGGCAACTGTGTGTGTGTGTGTGTGTGTGTGTGTGCTTGTGTGTGTGTATAGGAGTTATTTCAGACAGAGCCAAATGAGTCATACATTTCAAAAAAGAGGACGTTCCTCATTCTCCCTCTCCTCTATATTTTCACCTCTCTGTCCTCCCCCTCTCCCTTTTATACCCTTTATTATTCTCTCTATCTTCGGAAGTTAGATTTATTTTAGTAATTTATCAATCCTGATTTTATTTTATAGTGCTGTAACAGGGACTGGGATTTGAATGAGGACTAAATGTATGTGTGTGTGTGTGTGTGTGTGTTTGTGTGTGTGTGTGTGTGTGTGTGTAATGAGTTAATTGTATTGTTCTGAGTGTCCTGGTTCAACATCTCCTAAGGCTGTGTTTCACCCATATATTTCAGTACACACACGGTTCAGCATTATTATATTTGTGGGGACTTCCACGGAGTTGAGTAATACTTTGACTAAAGTAGCACTACACCTACAGCTAAAAATAACCCATCCTAACCTCAGCAACAAAAGGGCATTTTCTTTGCTTTCTTATTTTATTTAAAGGTGTACATCAGTTCCACAACACAACAGTAAATATAGCACATCAAAATTGTGCTACAGATCATATGCAGATTTAAGCCAAGCTTTTTTTTACTGCAATGCGGATTGATCACACAAGCACAAACATGATCTAAAAATGATATGATAAAGATATGATATACATCTATCAGTTCTGTCAAGGCATGGACTCCACAAGACCTCTTAGGGTGTTCTGTGGTATCTGCACCAAGACGTTAGCAGTAGATCCTTTAAGTCCTGTAAGGTGAGAGATGGAGCACCTATGGATCAGACACGTTTGTCCAGCACATCCTCCGGAAGCTTGACTAAATTGAGATCTGGGAAATTAGCAGGCCATGCCCTCACCTTGAACTCTTTGACATGTTGCTGAAACCATTCCTGAGCAGTTTTTGCAATGAGGCAGGGCTCCTTATCCTGCTGAAAGAGGCCACTGCCATTAGGAAACATCGTTCCCATGAAGAGGAGTGCTTGGTCTGCAGTAATGTTTAGGAAGGCGGTATGTGTGAAAGTAACATCCACATGAATGTCAGGACCCAAGGTTTCCCATAAGAACATTGGCCACGATCCAGTTCTGATGTCCATGTGCCCATAGTAAGTGATTTTGGCAGTGGACAGGGGTCAGCATGGGCACTCTGACTGGTCTGCAGCCCCATATGCCGCAAGCTGTGTTGCACTGTGTGTCCTCATGCCTTTCTAACACAACCATCATGGAATCGAATCATATGGGTTTGCCTTCATTCCCTGCACGCATCAGTGACTCTTGGGATCGGTGGGCAGCGGTTGACCTTCCTTTGACCACTTTTGATAGGTACTGACCATGGCATACTGGGAACAACCTTCAAGACCTGCCACTTTGGTGATGCTCTGATCCAGTCCTCTAGCCATCACAATTTGGCTCTCATCAAAATCACTGCTTGCTCGTTTTACCCTCCTTCCAAGGCATCAGATTCAAGAACTGGTTATTTACTTGCTGCCTAATATATCCCACCTGATAGGTGCCACTGTAAGGAGATACTCAAAGTTATTCACTCTTCCTGTCAGTGGTTTTAATGTTGATCGGTGTATATCGTGTATGAAATGTATCAAACTATAATATGATACAGATTAAATATGTCTTACAGATTAAATATGTCTTAAATATGTCTAAATATGTATTAATGACCAAGACTTATTGGTCATTCAGTTTAAATGGTAACTCCTAAAAATATATCTATTAAGAATATGTATGTATGAAAGTGAGAAACTAAACCGTGGGCCAAAAACAATAACTTAAGAAAATGTAGATTTCAGTGCAGAACGCTTCTTTTGGCTGTTACACCACTGTGATACTGCTGCACCTGTTGTGCAGACTTTTAAGCGAGTGTCTGTCTCTCTTTAGAGTATGTCTTTGTTTCCATATCCCTTAATTCTCATTTCTCTGTCTCTCAGGTTGGATGCATGTTTGTGAAGATCTCTCAGCCAAACAAGCGAGCGGAGACACTGGTGTTTTCCCGGAATGCGGTCATCTCTCTGCGGGACGATAAGCTGTGTCTGATGTTCCGAGTCGGGGATTTAAGATCTTCACACATTGTGGGAGCCAACATGAGAGCCAAACTCATCAAGTCCAAACAGACTCAGGAGGGTGAGACACCAGCTCTTACATCATCCACACTACAAAACATTCAACTGAAAGCAAAGGCTCCGACTGCAGCAGATCAGAGACGAAGTTCGAGACCGATACAATGGCGCCATCTGGTGGTGAGCCACAAGGCCAGGGAGATCCTGTCATCTGTGTAAATACGCAAATCCACTGTTGTAATTTGTTGAGATTTGTTTTCTCTAGAAAGCTGCATTTCACACCAAATCACTGAGCGACCATGTTTATATCTTAACATCTTGACGTAGGAGAAGCGAGAAGCTGAAATGTGTTGAGATAAAAAGCGTGGACATTCTATCTCAGCACATTTCAGCTGTACTTCTCCAGTAGCTTCAGGATTTAGCAAAAGTCAAGATGAAATGGCGAATTTTTTCCACATAGTGAATGACTGAAACGTAAATGCACTTCTTCCTTTTTCCTGCAGGTGACCCCTGTCCTTGTTGACCTGTGTCCGTGTATTTATTTTAATCCAAAAACTGTAAGGACTTTCTTAATGAAACCAATAAGGAATTCACAAAACCCCATGTATGTCAGAGGACTATCTCTCAGCTTATTAATAAAAAGGGTCAGCTCAGCACAGGCAGGTAGACTGGTTTTGAGAGAAATGGTGATGACTGTTTGCAGATGTATATCTGTCTCTTTCTTTCCAATTTCATTAGTTATAATACACCGTGGGCTATTTCATTCTATAGCCAGTAGACATTTGGACCACAATGACTCTCTAGATTGTTAATTTCTTTATATTTTATATGTTCTAAAATTTTTTCTCTGCTTTTCTCCATTTCTTCATCCTCAGGTGAGTTCATTCCTCTGGATCAGACGGATATCAGTGTGGGCTTTGAGACAGGGGATGATCGTCTATTTCTGGTGTCGCCACTGGTCATCTCTCATGAGATCGATTCTCGCTCCCCGTTCTGGGACATGTCTCAGGCCCAACTGGAGAAAGAAGACTTTGAAATAGTTGTTATTCTGGAGGGCATGGTGGAGGCTACAGGTGAGACACACACACACACACATGCGTGCACACACACACACACACACACAAACACAAACTCTCTTAAGGTTACTCTTTACGTGTAGGCAGTAGTGTACTCCCAAAATCTAATAAATATGATTAGACTCTGACTCTTCGTACAAAAGCCCATTAAAATATTGAGAGTAAAAAAAAAAAGCACTTAATGTCTTTCTGTCTGTCTGTCTGATTGACAGGTATGACGTGTCAGGCACGGAGCTCCTACTTAGCAGAGGAGGTGTTGTGGGGTCACAGGTTCAGCCCAATGATGTGCTTGGCAGAAGGATTCTTTGACGTGGACTATGGAGCCTTCCATCACACCTTTGAGGTACAAAGCAAACACAGTTCACTGCATAGGACATGAAATAATGTCATTTACATCCTGGTAGTTCACTGTTTCCCATAATAAGGCAATTTGAATTCAGCCAGACAGTTCAGAACAGTTTTGCAATGTCTTGAAAACCAGTGTGTTTACACATGTTAGTCTATTTATTCTACAGCATTTTGCCCTGCTCATTCATGTTAGAGGGGGGGTGTTTTGATTGCTATTTGCTTGATGCACAGTACAGAATGCAGTAACAAAAATAGCCTCTTTAAAATAATAGCTAAAGGGAGGTTGGATTTTTACATGGTAAATTAAAAATGAGTCAAAGGCACCATAAAAACTGACTTTGGGAGAAAGATCTACAAGAAAATAAAAATACAAGATAAATTCTTGTGGCCTAGTGGTGAGGGAGTTTGCCCTGCGATCAGAAAGTCGTGGGTTCGATTCCCAAGACTGCTAGTGGCACCACTGAAGTACCCATGAGTAAGTTACCGTCCCCACACACTGCTCCCCGGGCCCACTGCTTCACTTGGTGAATGGGTTTAATACAGAGAACTATTTCATGCTATTCACGCTGTGGTGTGTTCACGTAGGAGAAAATGGTCATGTTACACTAATAAAACTTTCTTTAATAAGCCATTGGCATGTTCAACAGCAATCACTGCCTCCAGTGCTCTGCTTGACTAGGTGCAATCTAGATCAGTTTTCACATTTCCTGTCTCTCGTAGGTGGACACGCCCTCCTGCTCTGCACGAGAGCTGGCTTTGGCTGCTGCTCGTTTGGAGGCTCACCTCTACTGGTCCATCTCCAGCCGGCTGGACGAAGAGAAGTGGGAGGGGCCAAATCTGACTGAGCAGTCAAGAAATCCCACGGATTCTGAATCTGTCAGCGGAAAAGAGGGAGGCGGGCCAACCTTTATTGTGGGTGGCGTCACAGAAACCCAGGACCAGTCAGTTGTAGGCGAACAGAATGGCAGCGTCACCACAGACCAGTCAGAGTCCGAGGCCTAAAGGGCGAGAAGTGAGAGCGGAAGTGCTTTCTTAGGGTTAGGGAGAGATAATTATACTATATTACACTTCGATTGTGAAACAATCCATGCCTTCTTCTTCGAGTTTAGCCGTTTAGTCGCTAATGTATAGCATAGAACACTTTTCCCCAACGGGGAAATCTTATTCGTTTATTGCTCTATTAGTTTATTGGATGTGATATCAGACATCTGAAACAATACTGCCTTCGAATCCTGGTCGGGTGTTTTCACATATGATGTTCCCTGGTGCAGTCCTTTACACGCTGTTCATGAAAACGACACAGGCTGTGTTTTGTTTTCACTATCCGTCAGTTTTGTTGTAGTTGGTAGACGTTTCATGCACCCTTAGTTACTGCAGCTTCACAAACCTTGGTACACCGGGGCAGGTCGTAATGTCTTCAGCGTTTTCCAGTATCTGTTTGAGGTTCGTTTGTTCTAGCCATATATTCCTCAGTACAGGGTCTCCAGTGCACCTGGAAACTGATACGGGCGTATGTAAAAGCACCCTTAATATCTCTTGTGCAGTAGAATAAATAAATCGTACCGTGGTTGTCTCTGTGTTAAAATAACTGTCGGCCTTACGGACATCTCTCGTTGACTTTCTGAGAAACGTTTTACTACTTCACTTTTAGCAGAAACACTTCTTAAATACTGTATATACGTAAATGGAACTTTACAAAAACACTTTTTAGAGTAAGCTCTGATTCTGAGTCAGCTTAGAGGAATCATTTGACCAAAAAGAGTTCTGAGCGATGTTGAGGAAAGCAGGCTGCTCTTGTCTACAGTGGAGCCTTTTCTATCTAGCGAGAGGAAGCCCCACTGCCATGTGCCACAAGGCAGTTTTCAAACTCAGCGCGATAATATTTAGTCATGGAGTGTGCCATTAGGTCAATGCACAGCTTAGTTGTTCCAGCGGTTTCTTAAGGAAGGAAAACGTGCTCTCGAATATAGCTGGCTATAAATAGAGCCTTATTGTGGTGTTGCTGGTGCCTTTTTAGTATTGGACGCAGAGGGAGTTAGACCCCTGTGAGTTAGATACGATTATATAGCCATAATATGTACTAATCATGAGAATGCAACAGTAGCTGATTCATAGTACAGGCGAGTTGGGGCATAACTGATCTAGAGGCTAGACGGCTAAATTATACACACACTGGTAGCGTGGTGCATTGAATCGACTTGATTCAAATGTGTACATCAGTTCCACTACAATATAATATATAACATAATATATGATGACATAATATCAGCACAATTTTGTCTTGTAGTTCACCTATGTATGTAAGTATTGATTAAATATATATATAATATTTATTGTGGAAGTGATGTTCATATTTAAATCAACTAAATGCAATGCAATACTTTTTTTCAATGCAAAAGTTGTAAAGATTTGCCTACATTCTAATGAGCTGATAATGCAACCGGTTCTAGGTAAGCACTCATATTCTGAAATGAGATGTTTTTTACCTGGAGTAGTTTCGAAATAACCCCTGAAAATAGGTTTTATTCAGGAAGTCGGTCCTGATGATTTATCAGTTTGTTTGCTAGTGGGATTCAAAGCTGAAAATCAAGGTCGATGCAGAAAGTTACTTGATGTATTAAACAAAGTACTTGCATTGTTAGCTTGTTACTATGGCGACATTCCACTTTTTAATATCACATTCCGATTTGCCAGTTATAGATCTCTAACTTCGAAACCAGACAGTGTTAAAATTAGCTTGGCTATATATTGCTATTGCCTACCCACTAGGTCTTGTCTGGAAATGTTGTTTATGTACTGCCAGACTATCAGGTGCCAGTAAAACATGTTCCTCTGGGTTTCTCGGTTAAAACAGGCGTCGGAGCAGGAAATGAGGTGCAGTGCCACAGCTTTGTTAGATTTGGGTCTGACAAATTTGACATTTGTCACAAAGGTTGCTTAATTCTGTCTACCAGTTCAAGGTTAACTAGCTTTTTTTTAATAGGCTATAAAGCCTTAGTAAGGTGTTTCTGCTCTTGGTGTTCATCAAATTACTTTGTTATTAAATCTGCACTTGCAAACATAAGCTTAAAATGCAGAAAAGCTTCTATAAATTGTCGGGCAGTAAGATACAAGGCCACATTCATTAAAACAAGACAATACTTTGTTGGGTAATTTATCTCTGTTCATCGTGTAATTTGCCTACAATGGTCACAACAGTAACACACTATTTTTGGCTATTCCAGTTTTGGCATTTTATACCATATTCAGGATGAAGATACATCCTGGGTTTAAAGCCATTGAATTTATCCTGTGGAGACCGTGGACAGTTTTTCTTATTTTACAAACTAAATCTGTTTATTTTTTAGGATAAAGAAGGGTAGCATAGCTGTAGATGTATTCTAGGAGCTGTGATTATAATACAAATAAGCATTATTAAGTGTTCGGAATGGGAAAAAAAAAGAAAAGTTAGAAAACGTAAGTGCGCATGTATGCTAAAGTAACTTGCTACAGAAGGTTACCTGCAGTTTCTTCTTACGGAAGCAATGTTAGAATTTGAATGCCAAGTGCTAATTTCTATTCAGGTAAAAAAAAAAACAACAACAACAACTTTGTTTTAAGCCACATAATTTCATGCGCGTATGTGAAATTCATGTTGACTTTTGAGGTGTGAAAAGTCACCTGACGGTTGAGAGCATGGGATGAATCCTCAGTGTTACTATCTGTAATATCTCCACTGAAAACTATAGTGAAGTTTTTGCCTTTAGAAGAAATTCTAATGTTTGATCACCAAGAATCAGCAGATTTTGCGTCTGCGTAGCTAGACCACGCCTGCAAGCCTGTAAATTGTCGTTCCCACCTTTCTTCTCCCTGTGACAAAATGTTCATGTCCCACCACTGGGGATTGGCAATATGATTATATGTCATTCTTATCACAATATATTGGGTCGCAATATGCTTTTCTGTGTATATCATGGGTCGATACTTCTAGAACACTGAGCAACTGTATGTATTGGAAAAGAGACTTAAGACCAATTATGGTGAGCCTGTAAACAACCACTGTAAAGTGCTGAAACTACGTAGTAACAGGTAGCTGATTGGATGCCAGGCCATTTTTTTTAATTCCAAGTTGTTTTTATAGTTTTTCTGTAACCTTTTTTAACTCTGGCTTTGCATTTTGTCTGTTCAAAGTTAGTCGCAAACCTCAGAGAACGAAATATCCCGAAATGTACCATGTATTGTGGTCTTAAAAGTACTGTGATAATATATCTTTGCCATATTGCCCACCTAAACTGCCCACATAGGCCACTTAGAACTCCATCCACTTCCCTCTCCTTTTACAGTATGGCAAAAGTATAATACAATGATACTTGACAACGTTTTCGCTAAACCTATTTTTAATGAAACATGCAGTTGGTCACAGTTTTATAACTTCTACTGATATCCCCAGTATGTTCAGAAAAGTTTATTGTGTTGCAATTTATAAGGGTGATGACAGGGAATATCACCCGCGCCTACTATAGATAAAAGGCATGGTCTACACATGCGAACTGTACATTATGCAAGACAGCCTAAAGACACTGAGGCAGGGAATAGCACTCTTCTTTTGTTGTTAGAAAATGTTTGTAGTCTGCAGCGGCATTTGTTCTAATGTCAGTCGCAACACACAAATGAAAGCTCTTTCGATCCGCTTTTGTCATCTGTATGCACCAATCAGGTGTTGGGAAATCTGTACGTGTGCTTTGGTATATTCTACGACCTGTACACCATTCAAAAAGTTGCAATACGTGTCTTATAAATAAAGTCTCTCTATATTTCCCTTTATGTCATGTGCTGATTGGGATTTGTAGGCATTGCCCTCTTTGGACACACCACGTGGAGAGACACCACTGTTTCTCTGTCTTTGGACCTGTGGTGTGTGTTGTCTTGTATGCGGTCTGTAGCACATGCAAATCACTCTTGCACATCAAGTATGAAAAGCACAACCTCCTCTCCCCTTCTTTCTGGGACTTCTTTTCCTCATGCTTATGCTGCTCTAGGCATTTTTAAATCAGTGTTTTTATTCTGTATGATTATCTGTATAAGAAATGACAATAAAACTATATTCAGCATTACAGTTTGAAATGTTTTATATAAAAAAAAAAATAGCTGGAATATCACAAAAATACAGTGTTAAACATGTTTTGGAAAAAGTTACCTGTTACCTGTATTTTATTCTGTTCTCTTGTGTTCTATTTTTGCTATTTTATTTGAATCTTTTCTGTCCTACTCTATTCTGTTCAGGGCTGTCACGGTACCGCTTTGCCAGTACAGATGTCAATACTGAAATCTTGAGAGTCGGTTGATACTAATCAAATATTGTGTATTGGTTGATACAATCAAATATTTTTTCTTTTAAAACTTGCTTGGCTTTAAAGTGGATTAGTTAAACCAATTAACTTAAGATGACTATCATTTAAGATGGACAGATAAGAGCCATGCCTAAAATATTCTAGCATCTCACAGGAAATTCTGCATAGCTAGCCACATGAATTATTCAAAAGTAACTACTTGAAGCAATTCTAGTATAATACTTAGCTAGCAACTTGTTCTTGTGTTAATTTTAAGCCATATGTGGCTACTAATCTTGTAACATGATCTACTTCACTTAGCTGCACATCGTGCTATGCTAGTAATTCAGTAATTCAGTGGTATTTTAGGTAATATATATGCAACAGAATTGCATTGAATTTGTTCTTCTGTCTTCGTTCCCTGTACGGTACTAAGTCTTGGATTGAGCGATCTCTAATTGTGTTGTCTTTAGCAGTTCGGTTCTGTTCTTTTTGATGTAATACATGGTGTCAGCCATTCTTTTTCAATAGTTCCACCTCAGTGTGGGCTCGGTGAGAGTAGCTGTACTTTTCCAAGTCTTCTCTTTTTTTTCCCCCCTCTTTGTTCGACAGGGCCTAGATGAATTTCCACCTGGCAACAGTACACAACCATGAACCCTTGTGATCAAATTCTACAACTATGTGTGGGTTTAAATTCACATTCACCATCACTGACTGTGTCAAAGCCAGGGGAGTTCCTGGGTACTTAGCATGCACCAGTGTGTCCCGTCCCGAGCCTGTGGGAGGTTATGGGTAAATGTTAAGGTATCGACTACTCTGACCTTCTGACTCCCTTGTGGTCTTTTTTTCACCACTGCTTTCCCTTCGTTCTCCTTTTCCACGCACCCTCTTCAGCTATCATACACTTTCAGCCACCTCTTAGCATTGTGCACTTTTTCGCCCATTCTTTGGAGGCGTCAAATTGTTTTTCAAGGACTTGCAAATCACAAGGTCCTCTACATGGGCCCACACTTCAATTCGTTTCATAATAGTTGCTGAAAGATTCTAGACTCGTTATTGAGTAATAATGAATTTTCACAATTTTTGCCCGAAATTTTAGTGGTTTTTTTTGTAAAATTTTGGAGAAACTTACTAACTCATATGTCTTAACAGTGGTGGAAGAAATTCATCAGTATTACTGACGAATCGGTATTCATAAGTGGTAATGATATGGTCAAATAGTGACAAATCCATGTTATACATGTAGTTCTCTACTATTAATGTATTTTAGACCCACTTTTAGTTTTAGACCAAAATCTTCTAAAGAGAACACAGTGTCTTAGGCATCACGTAGCGTATTAATAGCTATTACCTTTTGTTAGGGAGCTTTTAGAGGCATTCAATGCTTCAGAAACCTGTTTCCATTCACCACAACTGTGTACAATACTGATTCTGTTCGGTTCTTTACAATGAAACAATTCACGCCCGCTCTAAAATGTTGTTTAGATCTTAAACATTTAATTCTGTAGAAATGATGAAATATCTTGAAGACTATTAACTGCATAATGAGCCTGGGTTTAAAAGAATGGCTTACTTACTTCTTCATTTTATTTGACCGCTTCACTTTCTAAGCTATAACTTACAACTGGCACTGTAAGGCTGAACGCTAGAGGTCAATGGTCACCCTAATCTTTTGTGTGAATACATCCCAATACCTTCTCCAAGGCCTCATCTGCATCTTGATTAAGGAGGTGCAGACTTGTCACTGTGGTTCAGAACATATAGCTGACTTGCTGTGAGCTATAAAAATGAACAAAACTTTACCGTGTAGCTTTTATTGTTGCACTTGTGTTTCTTGCACACTTTTGTGTCCTGTTTGCACTTGTAGTCTTGTGCTGTTCTGTTCTTTTCTGCTCTTGTGTTGCGCCGTGGTCCTGGAGGCATGTTATCTCATATTATGGCAGATACTGTATTCTAGCGGCAGAGTCACATGTGCAGAATGCAGAAGCAATCGATATTGTGCAACTATAGTCGCAACAGGACAGAGAATGTGCAGTATAATAAACATTGAAACCTTATTAGAAACATCATCAAGCATTTAAATATTCTTAATTTTGTAGCTTTCTATTTTCACATCAAATCTCACAGCAGAAAATCATTCTGTACCAACACAAGAGGTGAATGTATATATGCATATGCAAGAACTGACATTACAGGATAAAAAAGAAGGCATAAAAAGAGGTACCATATAATATTTTCTTAAACTACATTACCATGGTGACTGAAGCCCAGCCAGTGTTTTTTGTTCCTTCGATCTGGGAGACAACAGGGCTTGTGAATTCAGCATCATCTCCCAGGCAGAGCTGCATGAGTAGTTCTTGAGAGCATGCTGTAGGTGAAGCGTAGTGCAGCAGAGAGCCACTAGAGGGCAGTGTTTTCTGCTCTGCCACCACTCTGCTGTTTTACCTAGTAACAGATACAGGTCATAGGTCTCTACAGGTCCACTAACCAACAGAGCATCTCTCAACTTAAAGGAACAATAGCATGTGTTTTTCACCCAAGCCTGATGAAATATTAAGAGAAATGACATCACTTAGAAAGTGTGGGATGCTTCGTGGGGAAAAGAATTGAAGGGAATAATGTTCTCGGAGCTGGGGAAAGGCTCCCCCCCTCCCCGAGCTGTGTTTCTTTCTCTGTATTCGCTCACTTAGAGCGGCCATGGTTGGTCAGGTGCAGTGTGTGTAAAAGCTGAGCATAATGCAGGGTGATCCGTTGCAATGTTAAGACTCGGAGCTGAAAAAACAGGGGTTGTATTGAGGCAGTGATGACGGCAATGACCTATGACGCAGTCAGTCAAACAAAAACATGACTCTATATTACAATAAATCCTACTGGAGTTTTTAACCCACATGCAGGCATGTGGGTAAATATATAAGCAGGGTTATATAATAGCATGCATTCGCTATAATATGCAATATATTTCATACATATGTTTGGTTTTAGGTTTCAAAAGAACTGAAAAATGCCCCGATGCATGCACTGCCAGACTCTACGCAGTTGCATGAGGGAAGACTTTGTGATTTTATAACCTAAAACTTCACTCATACTGCAACTGAAGCTGCCTATCTCTGTCTGTGTCTCTCTCTCTCTCTCTCTCTCTCTCTCTCTCTCTCTCTGTGTCTCTCTCTCTGTCTCTCTCCCCTCTGCCACCTCTAGCGTATCTCTAAGGAATGTCACAGCAGATAACACCCATGCCACTCTGATCTGACTGGGAGCACTAGGAATTCTGGGTCAGTGTTCCAGGGTGGTGAGGTGTGTGTGTGTGTGTGTGTGTGTGTGTGTGCGTGTGTCTGTGTGCGAGTGTGTGTGAGTGTGCATGAAATACAGTTTGCAGGGGAAGGGTGTGTGAGGTGAGACTGAATTTTTGACTGATAAGGGACGTGTGAGTGTGTACTGTAAGCGTGGTGGTATACTGTAAGTGTGTGTGTGTGTGTGTGTGTGTGTGTGTGCATACATGAGACTTGTTTTTTCCACCTGAAGCGCAGCTCTGTCGTTCTCTTCAGAAAACACACTCAAAGCACCCTCAAGTTCCGAACTGACGGCGGCTTCAGGGAGCTCACCCTGCTGTAAAACCCTCTCAGATTTTCAGAAGCTCTAGATTTCAAGTTCAGAATCATTTTCTGGTTGCTGCAGGTGGGCGTGGGCCAGTGCGTCTTATACGACATGTCACACCAGAGTCGCGTTCTGCACACTATTCTAGGCCTTGTGTATATATTTAAAGAGCCCAAGAGCCCACAATGTATAAAAGATGTCTTTATCTTCTGACCTCTCACAGTCATGCATCATACTTTACTCCAAAGATGAAGGCTGAAACACTTCACGTAACTTCTACATTAATGTATACTGTACATCCGGGTTAAGCCTAAAGCAGTTTAGCCCCACCCATTTCCAGAGAAGTTGGTGGGGCCATATATTATATTTTCTCTGATGTCACAAAACTGATTAATTAAAACAGTCTCTTTTTTTTTACGTAGTTCCCATCCACACTACATGAGTTCACGTCTAAATACAATCTGGATACGATACTGTATAGTTGTTATCTCCCTCCTGTAAATCCCCCCCCCTCCTAGTATTTTTAACATTTTTATATGTATTTTTTAAGGTATAGCACACTCAAAGATATATTTATACATATATAGATTTATTTTCAATGAATACCCCTTTTCACCCCCATGTTTGTCTGTGCTGTGAGTGTGTTGTGTTGTATGATACACCTACGGTCCAGGAGGACAATATTTCGTCTCACTGTTTACAATGAGTATATGGCTGGGCTGACAATAAAGCTGTACTTGACAGTCATATCCAAGCTCTCGGCAGAGCCAAACTTGGAATAAACCATTCTGAACGGTGGGCTGAGGTTAGGACGTCAGCTAAAGTGGGAACCAAACATCAGCCGAGAAACAGATATACGCACTAATTAAACTAACTCAACTAATGAGACGTCATTGTTTGGATGGACTACTGGGCAAAAATAATGAATAATAAAGTTTCTCACTTTACCTGAACTTGCCCTATTCCCTCCTTCCTGCCTCCCTCCCTTCCACATCTAAACACCTGAAATAACTACTAAACTAACTAAACAGTAGTTGAACTACTGAACTAATTAAACTAACTGAACTGCTGAACTAACTGAACTACCGTGTTTGGATGAACTATTGGACAAAAAAAAAAAGTTCCAAAACCCCCTACCCACCCCCTCCTCTTCCTCACTAACATCCTCATTAGTGTTTGGATGGACTATTGGACAAAAATAATAATAGCGTCCCACTTTACCTGAACTCGTCCAACTCCCTTCTCCCTCCCTTCCACATCCACCCCCCCCTCAATAAGCACTAATTGAACCCCTGAACTAATTGAACTAATTGATCTTCATCCAGTGTTTGGATGGACTATTGGACAAAAATAATAATAGCGTCCCACCTTACCTGAACTCGTCCAACTCCCTTCTCCCTCCCTTCCACATCCACCCCCCACCCCTCCTCGATAAGCACTAATTGAACCCCTGAACTAACTGAACTAATTGAACTAATTGAACTTCATCCAGTGTTTGGATGGACTATTGGACAAAAATAATAATAAAGTGCCCCACTTTACCTGAACTCGTCCTATTCCCTCCCTCCCTTCCTTCCATCCTTCCTTCCTCCCTCCCTCCCTTCCACATCCAACCCCCCTCCCTCCCTCCCTCCTCCTCCCTCCCTCCCTCCTCCTCCTCCTTTTTTCCCACCCCACCGGAATGACGAGCGAAGCGCGTGCTTAGCAGAGCCCTCGCTCTCGCTCTCGCTCGTGCGTTCGTTTCGCTCGTTCTCGCGCGCCGTGGTGCCGGCCCCCGTTGTAGGCATGCTCAGCTCCGGACCCTTGCAGTGGCAGCCGCCCGCGCGCTCGCAGCAGCAGCAACACGAGCGACGCCGCGGCGCTCGCGAGGCGCCACTGGCCGCGCGCACCGAGGCAGCAGGTAAGGCGGAGCGCGAGCCGGAGAAACCGCAACCCCCGGCCTGCACGCGCGCACTGCTTCTATTTTGTTGATGTCTGTGTCTCTGTGTGTGTGTGTGTGTGTGTGTGTGTGTGTGTGTGTGTGCGCGTGCGCGTGTATGTGTGTGTGTGTGTCTGAATGTGCTCCT
>JBBIGA010000040.1:34513014-34527343 GCA_037576975.1 Alestes dentex
AAAAACCTTACATTTATTGTGTGCCATAGTAAAACGTATAGAACTGAACTTTTGTGTTGGTCAGCGTTTCTCAAACTATGGGCCGCGGTGCTCCTGCACCAATCAAAATTCTATCCGATCAGGTCTGATCTCAGTGCTTCTGTCACTGTGTGAACCTTCCCACCCCCTTGACTTCACAGCCCGCCCCTTGTTTCAGTATTCTAGAATGGGTACGAGACCCGTTCGCCAATCCAGAGAGGAGTGATCTGCCGCCTGTGGTCCAGGATAAACATTTGGAGCTCTCGTGCGATGCTGGGTTACAGTTGAGATTCGGATGGCTGTCTCTGTCCGAGTTCTGGCCGTCATGCCGTGAGGAACATCCCCAGCTGATAGAGATGGCAGATAAAACAATCTCACCTTTCCATTCCACAGATCTGAGGGAGACAGCTTTTTCTCACTTGACAGCCACGAAAACAAAGTACAGAAACAGGCTCAACTCAGAAAACTAGCTCTGAGAGACTCCATCAGTGTGCCCTTTTTTTGACCAGTTAGTGATGAGAAAGCAGACACACCAATCACATTAGAATGTTGATTTAAAATTTTTGGTGCCAAATAATCCCTGTGGGTTACTAGACCTGTAATTTGATTTATGTAAAAAAATCAGTTTGCACATTCAGCACTATTTGGCAATGTTCAAAAGTATAGTTAAAAAAATCTAGGTTTCTTGGCCCATTATAATAATAATAATAATAATAATAATAATAAAATTATGGGATGGGGGAAAGGGGCCCGTTGTGACAGCGGTTGTTTATGCAGGGCCCTGCAGCCCCAAAGCCTGACATGACTGGACCCCAGAACAAATAAGTTTGAGAAACGCTGGTATAGGTAACTTTAATGTAATGTGGAATTTCACCTCCTTAATATCGGAAAGTGATTCCCATTCCTAGTATTGAAATACTCCTGTCTGCATTATGTCTGCATTGTTTTGATGTTTTTCCTGTTTAACATACCCAGTGCAATAGTTAGGCACCCCTGAATTGACAATGTCTAGGAAAACAAATTTCCAAGACAGGGATACTCCAGGGCCAGGTTTGGGAACCTGTTAAATAGAGGTTTGCAAAAATTTGGCAGGACTATGAAAGCTCAAAAATCATTTAAGCTATTTGTGTACACAGGTTTTATGATGCCCCCAGCCTGACATTTTCTGAACATACAGAAGAACGAGATATTTCTTACTGGAGAAGGAGAGGGCAGGACTTCAGTGCCCTATTGGATTATGGTGACCCTAGGGAGCTGCGTGTGTCTGGTGGGCTATGGAGAGGCCCGGTGCTGGCTGCTGAGGAACTGAGGACAGAAAGGCCTTTGACACGATGGGAGGAAGGGTCATGGATACGAGAGCCTATGGACTCAGGCCCTGAGACTCTGCGGGTGTCTGGGGAGAGAAAGTGCCAGAGTCTAGGCACAGAAGAGTGGCGGCCTGCAGTGGGTCTGGGTCGGCAGCTGTCCGACGGGGAAGCTGAACGCTGGTCTCAGGAACAGCAGCACCGGCTGCGGCCTGCTGAGAGTAGTGTGCCTGCCACAGTCCGGATGAAGTCTCAGTCTCTGCCCCGTGTTCTCTCTCCAGAAGATCCACAGTACAGAGAACGTCCTCAAACAGGTGCCCCAAGCCAGGTCCCTACTCAGAGAAACAACAGCTCTGTGCCATATGGTCGTTATCATAGTGAATGGCCAATAGGAGAGCGGTGGAGTAGTCAGACTCATGGTCCAGGTCCTGTTGCACTTGTGCCAAAGCCTCGGTTCAGTCGCCCTGTAAAGCCCCCATCTTATGAGACTCACCAGCAGAACAGGGGGAGCTGGGAAACACTCTCCTCTGAACCAGTGTCCAAACCCAGAGACCGGTCGATTTGCTATTCTCAGAGTTTTGAACCGTTAAGAGACAGGTCGGGATGTTATTCTCAGAGTGCAGAACCCTTAAGAGACCGGTCCATTTGCTTTTCGCAAAGCGCAGAGCCTCTAAGAGATCGCATAGTGAGCCACTCTCAAAGTGCCGAACCGCTACGAGATCGATTTATCAGTCACTCACAAAGTGCAGACCTGTTAAGAGACCGCTTTATAACGCACTCTCACAGTGCCGACCTGTTAAGGGACAGATCACTTTGTTACTCTCAGAGTGCAGAACTACTCAGAGACAGGTCCATCTGTTACTCACAGAGTGCAGAGCTGCTGAGACCAGAGGCATATAGGGCAGATCTGCTTTATCAGGAATTGACTGGTATGGAGCCCCCTGGATACATCCCACCCCCCTCTTATAGGAGATTTCCGCTTCCCAGAGGTGGACAGATTTTCCGTGCCGATTCTGCCCTTGTCCGATGGAAGCGAGAACCTGTAAGTGCTGAGATGGGTGAGTGGTTTTCCAGAACAGCAGGAATGTCATGGTCAGAACGCCGGGAAGACAGGAGTATGGCAGTAGTCCCCAGAAGGCCAGTGCATCCAGGACCTGTTGTACCAAATCGGCCAGGGCACGTGCAGTATGTCCCATTTGATGACACACGCATCAGGCACATCTCAGGGGGGCCCGGTGGAAACTCACTCACAGACGCAGACAAGATCCGTCACGTCAACAAAGAGCTTCCTTGCGCTGCAGCTTTAGGACAATCCACACATGATAGTGCCTTCCTCACTACCCAGGGGCCAAGCACGGAAACTCACAAACCAGCTCTTAGTGAACATGAGAATGCTAGTCGATGGCACAGGGGGTTGAACAAAGGCAGTGAAAGTGTAGCACCAGACCAGAGCTTTTCCAAGTACCCTACAACGTTTCCAACCAGGCCCTCACAACCAGTCATCAAAGTTGACAGAAGTGCAGACCAGCAGGTTAGGGTAGAAAGAATTCCAGACCAAACTCAAGTGAAAGTAGAGAGAGTAACAGAACAGGTAAAAGTGGACAGAGCTGCAGAACAGGGCAAAGCAGACAAAATCACAGACCAAGTGAAACCAGACAGAGTTGCAGAACAAGTCAAAGTTGAAAGAATTACAGAAGTTAAGCCAGACAGATTTACAGACAAACAAATTAAAACAGACAGAATACCAGAACAAACAAAAATAGATAGAGTTTCAGAACAGGTCAGAGCTGATAGACACACTGAAAAACAAATTAAAATTGATGTTAAAATAGAAAGGATTCCAGAAAAGCCACTCAAATCTGACAGAATTTTAGACAAAACAAGTAAAGCAGACAGACTGCCAGACAAGCAAGTGAAAATAGACAGAATTCCAGAAAAACTAAAAGCAGACAAAATGGCAGATAAACAGAGTAAAGCAGATAAATTAGTTGAAAAGCTGATTAAGTCAGAGAAACAGTCAAAAACAGATCTTACTGTAGAACAGCTAAAAACAGAAAGACTCACTGAAAAACAGGCAAAAGCAGACAAATCCATGGACAAGGGTTCGTCAGAGAGTGTTTCCACAGCAAAGACAGAACCAAGCCAAGAGCCTGAGAAAAAGAGTGTGAAAAAGAAATTAAGTGAGACTATTTTCTGCTTGGTGTCTGTCCCCCTTTCACAATCTAGTGGAAAGTCCAGAGATCAAAACAACAATGAAGAGAAAGAACCAGAATCTCCTCCAATTCCTCCTCCTCCACCACCAAGCTCTTCCAGTGAGAACAGCAACACCCTTGGCTCCCTGCCAAACCAAAGCCTCAAAAGCACATCCACCACCTCCACTGACTTGGAACTACAAGCACTCACACTTGGCAGCGCATCCAGTAGCATAGTCACGAGAAGAGCTCATCGCAGAAGGAACTCTCGCACTAGGATCATTAAGCCAAACCCCCATGATGAGCTGAGACGGTATTCTGGGGCTTGGCCGGGGGACCAGTATCGTGACCAGGAAACGCAAACTAGCCCAGAACTTGCGAAGAGCGCTCAACATCCGGGTCCTGATAAAATCGAAGCACAAACATTGCCTGCTGTCCCAGAAGCAGAGGCCTCTGCAGAAAGTGGATCAGGAGTTTCAGGTGCTACAGGTGCTGCAGGAACTACAGGATCTACAGGGGGCACAGGAGCCCAAGGAGCTCCAGGAGTTCCAGCAGTTCCAGGAGCTACAGGGATTTCAGGGGCTACAGGAACCACAGGGGCTTCGAGTGCCCCTGGAGCTTCAGACCCGAGTACTCCCTATGGGTATCCCATGAAAGGTCAGAAAAGCCTGAAACCATCCAGCAACAGCGCCTTTTCAAGGACTGGTACCTTCAAGAGCACAGGTTCACACAGACCTCCGCTACACCCTCCACCACACCCTCCACCCCCACCTCCAACCCAACCACCATCCCAGCCACCACCACCACCCCCAACACAGCCCCCACCTAAATCTCCTCCTTCGGACCCAGCTGAAGATGCAAAGTCAACTGCTGGCCCTAACCCAGAGACCTTTGGTCAATTCCTGTTGAAGCCAGTGAGCCGAAGGTCCTGGGATGCCGTTGAGGAGCTAGAGTCTATTAATAAGGAATTGCAAGAGCAAGCAAGTAAACGTCCAACTGTGGACCAGTGCATTGAAGATCTTAATGAGGCCTACAAAGACATCCTGGAGCTCAGCACTGCCAGCAATAACCTCCCCAACCGTTCCTCCATGCAAATCCCTGACCGCATTAAAGCCAGACTGTCCACTGATCCCCTAGGGTTGCCTGCAACTACACTTCGGCCCAGCCTGGTCCCAGGGAGTGACCCGGAATACAGGGAGGTTAAGAGTGCCTTTTCCCGACCGTCAACTGGGAAGAGTGTTAGTTTCAGCAAACAGCTAAGGGAGGAGATTTGTCCTGCACCTCCTGCAGCAGAGGCAGGTTTCAGAGATTATAAAACAGTAATGTCCCAGATAACTCACCGCAAAGCCTGTAGATCAGTAAAGCTAGATCTCCTGAATCCTAAGGAAGCTCCAGTCAAAGATGACAGCTTGGCTGCGCTAACTTCCTCCACCTCATCCATGGGAGCTGAGGTCCCATGGGCAGATAGGCAGCCCATGCAGGATGCCTCCACTCTAACCAGCCCCCCAGACTATGAGCACATCTGTCAGACACTCCAAATGGCCCGTGAATCTGGAGCCATCAGCCGAGGGGCTTCAGCAAAATCCAAACCAGGTAGTGCCATGGGCGTTGACACCCCACAGCATGTGGCCATGCCTGGTGGACCTGCAGTAGATTCAGAGCAGCCTTGCTGTTCTTTAGCATTAGAAAATGAAAAACAGGTGAGGCAGGAGCCAATCTCTTTATTCAGGGAAGAGAGAAGCTCAGGCTTTAGGAGAGTACCAAGCCAAGGTAGCAAATTCCTTGGTAACAGGGCTTTGCTAGGTAGTATTACAACTAGCAAAGCAACAGGAGACAAAGCAGGTTTAGAAACAAACCCTGAAGTACCAGCTGACTGGCAGATGCAGCTGTCATTAGCTGAGAAGCATATTGCTACCCTTATAACAGGGGAAGGGTCCAAACATGGGTCAGCTGAGGACATAGATGAAATGAGCAAGATTGAATGGGCAGAGGGTACTCCTGCCAGTGAGTTAGAAGAAAGTCTAGTAAACATTACAGTGAAAGATGACAACCTTACTTGTGATGAAAGGGATACACAAATAGTGAAACAAGAGGATGAACCAACACATGAGGCTGAAAGTCAGTTACCTATAGAAACAATGACTGATGGTGAGAAGACAGAAGAAATGAGAGAGATTGCTTCAGAAAAGAGTGAACAAGAAGACTATGTGCCTGAAGGCACTGAGGTACAAGAGCAAACCCATGAGAGTGAGGAAACCAGTGAGTCCAAGAAAGAACCCGGTGTGACTTTAAGACCAAACAAGGCTGCCATGTGGACTCATTCAGGTGTTGATCCAGGGTTACTGCCAGAGTTTCCTCCTGATCACTTACCCCTGTCTGTGTTAGCTTATCCAAATCGTAGATTATCCTTAGGGTTGGATTGTGAAAGGGGTGGCTGGGAAGGAGATGAGTGGAGCGGAGGGTGTGGTTGGCCAAGAGAGAGGCGATCCCTTGATGCTGAGAGGCAGGACTTAGGTGGGGACAGGTGGGGATTAGATGGTGATAGACAACAACCTAGTGGTGAAAAGCGGGGTCTAGGTGGTTGGCGTGGGTGTGGAATTGACAGACAGGGTGCTGATGATTCAGACTGGGATTTAGACATTGATGCGCAGCATCAGGACGTTAGTGATAAAGGGCTGGGTGTGGATATAAAACAGTGGAACCTTAAGCAAAGACAGGATGAAAGTGAAGATCAAAGTGTTGCTTCTTCTAGCAAAGACTCAGACGGGGACAAACATAACACTCCAGATAAGGGACAGATTCAAGGTGCTGAAGTGAGTTCAGTTGTCAGAGACATTCAGGCCTCAAGTTTAGGAAGACGGGGCCGTGGACTTTCTCAGCGAATTGAAGCCCTGCATGACCGTTTTATGGCCCCACCTGGACACGGGTCAGAGGAGAGACTTGCCCGTATGAGGGAGGTGGACACTGTCTCTCGAATGAGACGCCTTAGCCTCCGTAGCACAGACTCATGGGATGGACTGTACGGGGTGAGCTTTGTGTCTAGAGCCGAAGAGTTGGGGAGGGATGATGATCAATCCCTTCCCTCCTCCCTGGAGCTTCCAAACACAGCAGAGAAGGTGGAGAGAGAAAGCAGTGTGCCCTGTAGAGGGCCTGGTGAAACACCAGATGACCAGCCAATCCCAACAGGTACAATTCTTACAAAATCTAGTAAATTTGGGAGATACCTCCAATTGTGCTTGAGAAAACATGGTCTTTTGCAGTGTTTGAATCAATTTGATGAAAGCTCAGTCTGTCAGAAACCTCTTTGTATAAAAACAAATATGTGGCACAAAATGTGGTTGCTCACATAAAAAGGCAATTATGATAGCATCTTTGTGCTAACATTTGGACATGTCCATGTCTTACTCATGTTTGTTATCATAATTTTAGTAAAAGTAACTTTAAGAGAAGGCAAAAAACACTTACTTCTAATATGTTAATTT
Organism: Alestes dentex; assembly: GCA_037576975.1. Taxonomy (NCBI): domain Eukaryota; kingdom Metazoa; phylum Chordata; class Actinopteri; order Characiformes; family Alestidae; genus Alestes; species Alestes dentex. The sequence goes on from JBBIGA010000040.1 coordinate 34,520,011, forward strand.
AAAACATTTTATTCGTAGTTAATTTGGAGCATATCTGTTGGTTCTTTCATCATGAGAGTTTCACACAATCCTTTGTTCAACTTATGCAAAAAATTTGGATATAGGTGGTTGTTTTTGGACAGTGATTTTTTTATTGGATATATACAAACCTGGAGTTTTGGTCAGGCTTTTAAGTTTGTTTTAGCTGAGACTTTGTAGTCACTTCTGGGAGTATTTATAACAAGGCAGAAATGCTTTATCACACTAACAGGTGACACTAAGCAGTGTGGTCCATTCTAATTTTTAGTATATTACCTCTCTGTGTGAAGATGCAGGGTAACCACTAGAGGGAGCAGCACTCTTTCTCTTGTGATTTTAACCTAAATCTTCCACTGGGGATTTTTGATACGTTCAGGTGTTCTGTTTTTAGCCTGAGTGTTATATCTTATTGTCTGTTCACAGTAATGTAACAGAGCTCAGTAATTTTTTATTTTATTGTTTATTATTGTTAAAATGTTGTTTTTGTATGTATTGTTGATTTATGAGTTCTTCATGACTTTCTTATTGTGTTTCAGAGTCGCAGGAGCTCACCCAGGTGGAGAAGTCATAGCTAAACGCCAGAAGTCGATGGTCACGGGGGTCAGGGGGTCATCCATTGCCACTAAGGGCCAGCTTCCAACACTGTGACCTGGCTGTCTGTTAAATGCCTTCATTTTCATATGCCACTCACACAAGAATACAAAGACACACAACACACACACACACACTGATAGAAACAATTCATGCACTAAACAATTGCATAATGCATATGCAGACACGTTAACATGTAAATGAACTCACTCACAAATACACCCACACACACACATGAATTCATTGTCATGTATGCACATTCTTACATGCATTCAAGTACAACAGACAAACACACATACAAACACATACACACATAAAATGGCCTTCTCCGACAAGAGCATTGTGTTACCAACGCCACCCCACCTCCGCTCTGATCCGGCACTGCTGGATTTCTTAATGTTGCTGCTCCACTGCCAGAAGGAGGCAAGTCCCAGCCATTCCTACCTTCTGTATCCTCCCTCTCCCTGCCCTCTTTCTTTCTTTCCCTGGTGTATTCACAGAGTCCAACAGGGGTCTGTAAACCTCAGGCTTTCTTTATGGCCTGATCTCCTCTATATAAAATGTAATATATTGCAAGTATATTACAACATAATCTATTTTGATTGTGTAATATATAACAACATATTGTTATATATTCCATTTTCATATGGGCCAGACCCTTTAAAGGGATATTTGAACCCGAATGATGTTAACCTTTCATCATAACTCACAACCTTAGCTTTTAGTCATTTTTAGCCAACATTAGCATTGTTGGGTTGAATTATCCCTTTTAGAAACAAGAGCCTAACATGCTTGCAGTATGCTCTGTGCATCGGTACTTTAGCCTTTCCCAGGAATAGAGTTATACCCTGTACACTGTACCTTTACCTGACCTCAAGTACCTAACCTTGTCCTTTACGCTTTGTCATGTGTAAAATTCTTTCCCACATCCCACCGTGTCCAAGCCACTGTCTGTTTTAAAGCCCCCCCAACAATATAATCTTTCTTCTCAAATCTCCTCAGTTCCATTCATAGGGAGAAGCCTCCTCCCCTGCCATCCCTCAACCTAGTTAAGGTGGGAGTGAGCCATAGCGGCGTCTGCCCCCCCTCCCCCTCCTGCAGTGCTTCTCTCCTGCTGACATGGAACTTTTGTCGATTGTCGGAACCTGTGGTCTTTTCGTAGTCCGGTGTAATTTGGTCCGTCTGTCTGGACATGAATGTTCTGTCAGCGTTTTTACACGTTTGCATTTTGTTTCTACCACCAGTCAGACTTTACAGGACTGTTTGCATTTGTTTTCGTACTTTAAGCATTGCCTGAGCTGTTTAATTCCAAAAATATGAGCTCCATCTCCGATGGGCAGCTGGAACTATAGTAGCAAGTGAAGATCAGTGGCTCAAGAACTGTTTTCCGTTCCTTTAATTGATCAAAAACGTTCATGGCTTTTCTTTTTTTTTTCCTTTTTCTTTTCTCGACCCATAGTGCCCTAATAGCAGAACTTCTCAGCACACTGTAACATACATCCCTGAAGTTAGAAAGTCGCAGTACGTGATGTACTGTATGATTATGGTGTATTATAGGTTAAATAGTAGTGGCCTGGGTAGGATGAGCATTTATAGTATTTGAAGAATCAACTTTGAGAAGCACCTTGTGAATTAAAGGTTATATCGTAAATTCTTATTTTGCTAAAATCAAAGATGATTAGAGCTACGGAGTGGCCTTTTTTTCTTCTTTTTTTGAAACACACCAGTAATGATAAGCCTATGTGGAGAAAGTGTGAGTAGTCACCAACACAATGTTTGATATGTCCAGTATCAACATGTTCATGAATGTCTGTAGGATATGTCAAATATCTCAAATGCCATTGATATGACCCAGGTTTGGGGATTTTTTTCAGGCAACATAGACTTTAAAAACAGGGTCCAGATATGAACACGTCTATGAACTCCCTAATTCAACGCGGTGTGTCGGCAACTCCCGAGAGCAATAAACGCTAACAAGTGTTTGCGATGAAACAGATTAACATGTACAGATTTGTAGGACTTTAAAAGTAGGCAAAAAAAGTCTATAGGTCATGATTTGAAAAGTATCAAAACATGAAAAAAAAAACATAATGTGATAACATTACAACACGTACCATTTTTGCTAATAGTGGTCTTGAGAGGCAGAAAATGTTTATGGTTTGATAGTTTACGGCACGATATTGTACGGTATGGTAAGGTGTGATAAGATATAATGATAGTGTACGATAGCTAGAGCAATATTGTCCAACATGAAGCTCAGTGGCTGTAGAATATGTGAGAACCAGGATAGATTCATTTGTAAAAGTGTCATCTGTCTAAATGTCGCTCAGCAAGAAAGTGTTTCAGATTTTGTGCGCGCGCGTGTGCATGAGTGTTCGCTTGTGCCCCCCATACCCCCCCCCTTCCAATCCCACCTCCCCTCTTCCATCGTTGCTTCCCATGCCATCCCATGAGTATTTGCAAGAGAAAAAAATTGCATTTCACCGAATATTTATTTTTGTTATCATTGAAATTGTTAACCAGTCCGCATAATGTACAAAATAAAAGTATATTTTAACTATTTTAAGAGATATTTTGTATTTACCATGATATTTTATTTCTTTGCTTTTGGATCCAGTTGGCAGTATCATTTTGCTGTATAGCGTGGGAAGAAGAGTATATAATTTTCTAGTGCTTTAAAAGAAAATAAACAAAAGAAGAAGAGGAAGAATAGGCCGATTTAGCTGAGCTAAGAATATCTCTGTTGAGACACCTGCAGTCTGCCTTGTTCTTGCTCTGAAATTTGTGAATGATGAGGGTTGTCGTTGTATACCTTGATATGATGAGGACTGGAGCTTGTGTTTGGATTATGTATCACACCGCCGCAGATATTCACTCAAGAACCTCAGTCCATACTTGGTACTCTGTACAAATGGGTCCGTATTACATTACCATTCAGTGAATTGGCCATCCCGTCATCTACACCAGTGTACACACTTAGCAAGGGCCAGCTTTCCAGGCATAGATGAAACCCAGCAGTGGACCACAAAAAGAAGAATCCCAGACCTTTTTGTTTCAAACCTGAGCTCAAAGTGGAATTCCTCAGATTTTTCTACATTTCTGAGTAATTCCATCCTGATACATCCGTCCTTTAGAGATTTTTTGCATTAAGCGCTGCACTGTAGAGAAATATATCGACACAGATTTCTGTACAGTGGTGGTGAATGGAACCAGGGGTCTGCAGTTTCTACACAAATATAGCCATTTTATTTGCAGTCTGAACCTACAGTTGTTTTTAGAGTTTTACATGAAATGTTGATGACAAAACAGTCGTAAATGGAAAGAAAAAAAAAACCCTTTTCTATTTTGCCTTACAGTACTCTGTATTTACCTTTTTGGATTTTAAATGATGCATTTCAGGCCAAAAGGTTATCACAAAATCAGTTGTCACTGTTGTTACTAAACCTTGTTTCGAATTAGTTCATTTGTTAACATTATTTCAATATAGCTATAATATAGATACAGTATAGATATTGTAATAATTTAAGCATATAATTTTCAAAATAATTTATAATTTTTTACTTCTTTAATTAATACATTTGTATGGAATGAATACTAATTACCTTATTTTGCATAATTGAAAAAAAGTTGGGTCTAATTTATACTGACCAATGGACCAATAGAAATGGTCCGAAATGACTTTGGGATAAAATCTTGTGTAAAGTCTTGAACAAAATCTTGTTAAACACGTTTTTTTGTTGACCTGTAAAGTTACTTTTGTTCCAGCAGTGAGGAACTGTAGAACATCTCAGGCATCAGGCAACAATTTCATAAGCATTTCATGTAAGAACTTTCTGTCAGGTTTTTAGAGGCACTTAACGTTTCAGACGTCTGGTTCCATTCTCCACCGTTTTTTTCCAGCACCATCGGAGTAATTCATATGACTTTGTCTTGACAACAAAATGATACTGATTGAAGAAAATTGGGAGAAATCCTCTTTAACCTAGCACTAAATCCCAGGGTAGGTCTAGACTTCCTCGGAAGGCTGGGTTGAACCTGAAAACGAGCCCAAAGTTCGTACGGTAGCCAACAGTGTATGTGAATAAGCAAACAACTGCAGCATTAGGAATTACTTGTGCAACCGTAGTTGTTGTGTTTTTTTTAACGCTGAATGTGGCCTTATTTGATTTGAGCATTTGTAATTGTCTTTGAGTCTGATTCATGTGACGTTTTGCATTAATTTATGTCGAAGAAGAAACCTCGCGGTCATGCAGATTGATTTTTTTCAATTTTGTTTTATTGATTTTATCGATTTTCAAGCGCGATAAGCTGTAGTCTGGCCGAAAGGAACATTTGTAGCATGTGGACTGGAACTGTTCCCCCTCCTCCTCATCCGACAGGCCCATAACTGTTATTATTTTGAGCTGTTTTCATGACTAATGTAGCATTTCTCACCATTGTAGCACATGGAGAACGCTCATTGTGGAAAAAAAAAAGTAGATGAAATTCATCATTCTTTTTTGGAAGTTTGTGACTTTCTGGAATTCATAACAGTAATGCAGTGTATAATACCTTTAAAGCATAAACTGCTCTTTACATTTTGCTACATGCTACGGGGTGCCAAGAGTGACATGATTTACATTTTGATGCTAATTTTTTTTTTTTCTTTTTCTTTCCATGTCTTTGAGGTACCTGGACCATTATTCATTTAGCAGAACATTACTGACTTTTTGGTTCCATGTTTGTAAATGGTTAGGCATTGAAATGTAAATATGTTAAATAAGTTCCAAAAAAAAAAAAAAAGAAGTCAGATTTAATAAACATTTTCTACAATTTAACTCTGTGGTTACATGTTTGAATTCTAAATGCTGAAAATGTTTCAACGATTTGTTTTGCTTTTATCTGAATAATTGAATTTACTAACAAATATTGCATTCATGACCTATTTTTCTATATTTCTATAAATATACTTTCTTATTGCTGTGTAGTTATTTTCATTGCTTGGTACTTTCATTTTTTAAAAACACTGCACTGATGATGATTGATGTTGTTTGCACATCTTGAGGATCGATGGCCCTGCAGTGTATGATTGTCATATAGAGCATTATACTTAAAAAACAAACAAAAAACCCGCCCGAAAAAATATCTAATTATATATTTTAAAAACCTTTTTTTATCATCGCTGTCAGAACAAACCTTTTTTTATTTTCATTTTATTTATTAAAATGTGTTTAACTTACATATACCATCATATCTTTGCTGTCGGAGTAAAACCTTATGGCTCCTCAAGGTTGTACTCATTTTGGATAGTTTGTCCCGACAGTGGAAAGATGTAACATTAGCCTATAATAGTATATAATCATATATATTATATGCTATATCACACGCACAACGCTTTGAATCTCCAGTTTTGTTTCCTTTTTACATTAAAATGCTATTTACAATGAACATGGTGTATATATATATATATAAAAACCATGTTAATAGTGTGTGTGTGTGTGTGTGTGTATTTGAGAATCATTCACAAAATGAAAGAAGAACTAAATATCTACAGACCAATGCATATACAGTACATACAGCTCCGGAAAAAAATATTTTTAAATCAGCATCTCTATGACAACCATTCCAAAAGGTAATTATTTTGTTTAGGAGTGAACCAGAGATTTGTTTTCCTTAAAATACCTGACAGAATTTTTAAGAAATGTCCTGAAAATGCAGCAAGCATTTCACTAAGTGCACTTTCTGTGTTGCTATGCAATCCTGTATTAGCGTGTTAAAAGTTGATATATGACTAAATAAATTATTCATTACCTTGGGGAATAGAGAAAATTCCTGCCCCATTAAAGTCATATCTACATTTCCTGGCTTCCCCAAGCACTTACATTATTGTGGACTGTTACATAACAGACCCGTTGTTTCTTTTTAATTCTGCTGGAGATAGTTTATACTTTGAAAACGTAAAAAAAAAATTGTTGAGAATAGCTACAGGGTTTTTGTTACTTTTAATCTCTATTTTAAAACTGTGAAGTTTGTGTGTGTGTGTGTGTGTGAGAGAGAGAGAGAGTGAGAGAGAGAGAAGAATTTGGCATAGACAGTTTTTAGCAGGTTGGTTGGATGGATGGATGCCCTCCAAATTTCCCGCCGCATGCTGGGTGGATGTTAGCTTCCATTCAGAAAACACTTCTCTGCTCTGATTCATTCATGAAACACTGCGCCAGTGCTGTGATCCATTGATAAAGAATTCTGCCAACAGTCAAGTCCAAATAACTGAACTCAGTATGGCAGTCTGGCGAGAGAAAAGTGTCAAAATCACTAGCAGATCTCTCTTTCTCCCTCTTTCCCTCTCCCACTCTCTCTCTTCCTCTCTTTCTCTTTGTCCCTTTCTTTCCCCTCTGTCCCTTGCTCTCTCCCCTCTGTTTCTGTCTGTCCCTCTTTCTTTCCCCACTCACTCCCTTTCTTTTTCACATCTTTCTCTCTGACTTTATCGTCTATTCCCTCTCTTTCTTTCTACTCTCTCTCCCCTCTCTTTATCTTTCCTTTGACACTCTCTCCCCCTCTCTCCTTTCACTTTCTCTTTCTTTCCTCTCTTTCTCGCTCCTTCTTTCTTTCTTTCCTTCTTTTCCCTCTCACCCCCTCTCTCTTTCTCCCTCCATCTCTCCCCCTGTCCTGTCTCCCCTCTCTTTTTCCCCTTTTCTTTCTTTTTCTTCGCCCTCTCTCTCTTTCCTCTGTCTCTCTGTCGCCTCTC
>JBBIGA010000040.1:34530379-34542785 GCA_037576975.1 Alestes dentex
GAACTGCTGTGAATGAGAGAAACAGAACTGTGAGGATCAGACGCAATTTAGGTGCTCAAATCAGTGTGCATCGCATAACGTGAAGGCAATTAGGGCACGTTAAGTCGGTCAGGACGTGATCAATAAGGTGGTCAGACAGGGACTGTCTGTTTGCATAGTGCTTACATAGATGTTTAATAGTAACTGATAATTAAGTCTGTTACTTCTGTTTTTCTGACCTTCCTGTCAACGTTTCACTCCTCAGCTCATGCGTGTTGACACCATGTAAACATGTTGGAGATCATGGGAACTGTCTTATAACAGTTATCCTATCAACAGCACAAGCCGTCATGTTCATTTGAAGTCTCTCTCTGTCTCTCTCACTCTGCCGCCTCAGTTTCTCTTCAGAGAGCCACATGTGCTTCAGAAGGAGGTTGGCACTCTTGGAGAGACAGATCTATTTTTCACCTTGTCCGTCCCTGCCAGTATTTTTAGAAAATCCCTCATTCCTCCCCTCGTTGGGCCGTTGGTTTGTGGCAGTCAGCATCCTTAAGCTTTTAGCTGGCACCTCCACAAAACAGACCGCTCTGTCTGAGACTTTGTGTTCATCTACACACTTGATTCACGCTGTGTTTTTACCCTGTTTTACCCCTTTAGTCTTACATTACAGTGGAGTTGTCTGTGTGGGTGGGACATGTGTTTCTCAGGAGCTTTCCTCCGGAGCATGGATTACAGAACTGAATCCCTTTGCGTTTTTAGTTGTTTTCTCTGCTCCATCACACCTGATTGAACTACTTGGCTAGTTAACAAGCCCTTCAGGAGTTGAACTGGGTGTTAGAGCAAAGAAAACATTGAAATGTTCAAGGCAGAGGTCCTCCAGTACTTCACTCCAGGAGTGGTCTCATATGATTTTGATTATTATCTATTAAAGCTCAAATTGTTATAAAATCCAGAGTTGGTGTCAGGTTTAGGTGTTGAGTTTAGGGCTAAGATACAAGTATTTGTCAATTCAAAATCTAACCAACATGTCTAATATCATATAATATATTAATTTCAGTAGTCAATGATTAATCAAACTAGTCAATTAATCATTGGCTAAAAACCTCTTAAGTACTCATCTAGTGAAATTTTTCTTTGGCACATCATTTAGGTTGTTGTAGGCGTTATTTCTTGAAAATAGAAAGTTAACCACACTAGTGTTACTTCTTGTGATATGCCAAATGATCAATTTCTGTAATTAAAATGCAGAGGGGTTAAATATCTTGAAAGTAGTTTGGATGATTTACAGTGATCTCAAGACGAGACACATTAGATATACTGACAAGGTTTAAGATGATTTGGTTGATTATAGTTATGTGTATAAAGGCAAGGTGAGCTTCAAATCATCTGCAATGGAACAATCACAAAGTATTTAATTGAATTTAATTGAATTTCACTCCCTTCACCCAACATGGAATGGTATAAATAAGCAATTAGTAATAAGAGGTTTTCTTATGAGAATAATGGCATGCAACATGGATTTGGCTAAGCCTTTTGTCGGTGAGTCTGAAAGTTAGGTTGAATACATGAGAAGTTAGATCAGGACTGTAGTATTTTATTGGCTGATTTAAAAAAAAAAATAAAACAATAATTTGAAATCTGCATTGCACAGGTGTTGCCATGGGAAGTAGCTGGTGTGCTTTGAGTGTGGAGACTTCCATAGCTACCCGTGTGTATCTCTGCTGTTTTGAGGTTTAGTTTGTAAGGGGCCCCCTTTCTAATAAAAGGTTTAAGATGTTGTCTATACTGGGAGAGGTCTTTATGGCTGTTTTACACAGTTAAAGTGTAGCTGTGAGGTGAAATATTCTCAGAATTCATTCAGTTTGTGCACTTTGACCACTTTCTAATCCATTGTATTTCATTTATTCACATTTTTTGTTTTGAAATTGAATGTGCACTTAGGTTATTTCGTCATATTCATGTGTGTAGCTACTACATTTTAGGGAAGGGACAAAAAACACACAAAAAAAAAACTCCTTTACTGTGTTCATAAAGCCCTGAGAAATACTTCTGTTATTAAAACATGTCAATTTCCCCGTGTTCAGCTGTCTTTATAAGGTGACTTCTGGGGTGAAATAGTTGCAGAGATGTTACAGCCAGCCTTATTTAGGCATTGTATGCAGCTTCTCCTCCTGCAGTGTGAAGAGTTGCCCATCCAAATATTGTCTGAATTTTGTTTGGTTTTTCCTCTCTTTACAGGGCTGGGAGTTGAGTCATCGGTTAAATTCTGCAACCCTGCACTGCTCCAAAAAGAAGCACTAAGGTGTGATGATTTTTATGAAGGTTTTTTCATTTTATTATCCCTCCTCTCTCAAACACTCCTGATTAATTGAGGTAAAGCCATCACCTGTAGCTAAAAACTGTACTGTCAATGCAGAGTCTTTCCATCTTGATGTGAGAGCCAGCATGCCACAGCTTATTGGCCAAATGGGAGGTTAAATGACAAATCGGTTCTCAACACCAGTGCAACAATGTGAGCCGCCAAATTTTTCTAATGTGTCAGAATTTTAGCTGGAAGCTCTAAAGGTCAGTACACATGGTTTGTATAATCCATGGCCAGTTAATGACTCATTGTGGTTTCCTTGTAAATCTCAGGTTAAAACCAGTTGCAGACTGACTTTGTGTTGCTGTTTAAGACACATGTATGTAAATGATCTCTGTTCTGATTGCTTGCACTGCATCATTGAAAAGGCAGTCCAGATTGAATCTTCAGTTTATAACTTCAGTATCAATGGATGTGGTTAGTGGATGTGTGGTCTCAAAGAAGGTACCACACTGAGCATTTTCCTTCAAAAATACTGAACTCTGCAACATTGGAAGATCAGGCACCCCTGGAGAACATAGGTTTAATATTTGAAAGAATGACTGATCATCAGTATCGACCAAGTATTAAACTGAACTTGTTCCCAAGACAGTTTAATTGTTGCCTCATCATTGGGTGATTGCAAGCTTGGTTCCCAGCGATGTTGTGGTCATCTGTAGCAAGGTGTCCTAAAGAGCACAACTGGCCTTGCTTTCTCTGGATGACACCTTTTCTCCCCATCTCAGTGTGGCTGTCTAATGTGAGAGTCCGTTATCTGACATAACCGAATTAGCAGTTGTTCTCCTCACCCATTGGGCTGTTGCATTTGAAAAGATCTATTGGTGCCACATGTGTCTTGGAAGAAGCACATACTTCCCCTCCTGGTGTTGATTGACATTGTATGATTTGGAGAGACCCACAGGACTTACCATATGGACAAATTTCGGATTATGACCGTGTCCACAAGGGTGATGTCCGTGAAAACAGATGCTTATAGATGATCATTGTTATTCTCGATAGTTACACTTGACTATTGGTTGTCTTATGCTTCATTAGCCAACCAATGGAGTTGTGTATTGGGATGTGCAGTAATTGAAGTGCCCTGTTTAGATGGGGCAAGCAAGGTGCTATGCAAAGGTGGAACTCAAGTGATGCTGTATAAATAGCTTAGCTACTAATCTATTCCTGTGGCAGAACATTCAGAGTCCTCGACACTCTCCGCTAATATTTCTTAAACTGTCACACAGGAGCATGGGACTGACACAGGACTCCAAAACATCCCTCATCTATTACTCTTAAGATAGTCATGGGCAACAATTTGAACTGGACATTGTGGGTACTGTTAAGCACACAGTATGTTGAGACACCTTGAAGTCATCCCCCTCTGGTTGCTTGAAATGTAGCGGACAGTTCTTGTTCCACAAATTTCCTGTGCAATAGGAAAGCCTAGAAAATAGCCAACAATTAGAGAGGACTCTCAAAGCACATTTTTTGTATGTGTTTTCTGTAAACACTAAAGAAATCTTTTAAAATGACTTTCCTTCCTTTTTCAGTCTTCCAACAAACCTTTCTCTTGAAGACAAGGACACGCTAGTTAGGAGTGTCACAGATATTGATGCCAAACTCCTTGCCGTGCTGCCCAGAGGTGAGCAATGCTTAGTCTAAACCACTAATCTTTAGTTAAAGAAGTTTAAAGGGATTTTGGAGATCCTCACTGAGCTCTTTTATGTAGTTTCAGAGCTAAGGAAGCATTTTGAAACCGCTGTGAAAGGTGAACCAAAAATGAATAGGTGAGTTTCCTCAAGATCTGTTTAGCCATAGGTATTTAAGCAATTACTGAAACGTTGGTTATTAACATAGTGACTTTTCCGGTTCACAAGTGAGACACCTAAAATAAGTCCCTACTCCCTTGCAGAAAAGAGAGGATTGCACGAAGGCTGGAGGGCATAGAGACTGATGTTCCATCTGCACTCGTTTCGAGCTTGCAGCATACACCTGGCCTGGTGACCAATAGGTTGCTAGAAGAGGACACTCCACGCTATACACGAGCTTCAGACTCCAGTGAACCAGGCATTACGGGTAAGATATCATTTCATGCTGAATGGGCTCCTAAAAGAACTGTTTTTGTTTAACAGTGCAACTCGTTTCTCTGAAAGAAAGAGTACAATGCCAGTACATTCTTAAAGTAAAAAGTAGTCAATAGTTGTTTAGCCGCATTAGCATACTCTTGCAGGAACATGGGAATGTATCATAACATGGGACAATGTACCCTGCTCACTCTGCCCTCTTATGCTGGATGCCGTTTATGCAAGTTAACTGAGCGACAAAGAGTCATATTATGTGGCATAGGAACTAATTGTACCACATTCTCAGGGACATGCTGAGATTTAACACTTGACCACACATCAGCTAGGCAATATGACAGTTAAAGTAAAGTGTATATTCATTTTAATGTAATGGATTATTTTTATATCTTTTTAAAATGACAGATTTCACTACTCCTGGTTGTGGTGCATTTAAATCTGAAAACACAACATCGCATATTGATAGATTGCTACAATTCCACAGGATTTTATGCAGTTTTTCTGGCAAATGTGGCAGTTAATGTATTTTACTGTCCACAGTAAGGCGCTACAGTCGTGATGAGCTAGAGGCTCCGGGAAGGCAGTCTAGGCCACGTACGCGACCCGACACTCAGCCTCCTGCCCATCCTGACCCGGTCCCCAACCCGGGCGGACCTGACCCTGCCAGTCTTAGTTCCAAAGCTGAACGGATTGCTCGCTACAAGGCCGAGCGACGGAAGCAGTTATCGGAACGTTATGGGATACTTCTCGACCAGGAGGCAGATACGGATTACATACCACGATATGCACGAGCACGGAGGGAGTCCGACCTGTCAGAAAAACAAGCTCCATCTGACAGGGGGCGGGGTGAGAAACCGGAGGTGTGGCGAGAGGAAGAGGGCCACGAGCGAAGCGCCAGCAGGTCGAAATTCAGCAGCTCTGGGATAGGGCGGGTTTCCATGCCAACTGATTCTGCCCCCGTCTCCGCCTCTTCTCCTCCCAAGGAGAAAGTGAGCGCTTACCCAGCCCAAGAGAAGGACCAGCGGAGCTTGGCTGCAGAGCGAGAGAGAGAGAGGGCAATGAACCTGGAGAACTACCGGAGAACGCCGGACAGAAGTCCTAGACCTCGGACACAGGAAGCTTCGGTCACCGTGGAGATGACTCCTGCCCAACCGGCGGCCAGAGGCGTTCCTGTGGGGGCCGTGGCCAGCTCTCCGCGGACGGCACGCCGTGCCTCACTGCCCTCTGCACGGTATGGCATCTCCCCAGGAGACCTGTTCATTGAGCAACAGGCACAGAACATCCTTAGCAGACAGGGGTGAGTCCATGAGCTTCCTCACTTTTTTCCTTAAAAAAAAAGTGAGGTTTATCCGACTTTAACCATTATGATAAGGGTGGAGAAAGCACATTCTCTACGCTGTTTAAAGGCAAGCAAATGCTGTAATCTCCAGATAACAGGTGTTTGTGAATGATTTGGCCATCGTTAACTCAAGTGCACAAGACGGGTTTTCCTATTTACAGCACTCTTCTCTGCTGGAAACATTTGTTGTTGACATGCTTTAGAGAGTAAATGTGATCTTGTTATTTTTTACTCTTCCTTACAAGTAAGGAACAGTCAGGATCCCTTTCTCATGGTAGCTTCATGATCTCTGTAGTTCACATGTTCTCTACAAAAGAATTTTTGTTATATTTGAGTAACTTCTCATCTTAGGCACCTGACCTTACAGACATCTACAGACTGTATTATGTAAGTGCCATGCTGGAATCACCACACCTCTCAGAATCTCACCTCTTATGCAGAATTTAAACTGGCTCTCTGTGGATGTGAGCTTGTTGGAGGGCAAACAAATGATAATGCTTAATGTTATTTGCAAACAGTTTTCCTCTCTGCACATCCATGAGCCTTTCAGAGTGAGATATAGGCCTAGATACGGAATAGGAGAACATTCACTCTGTCCCGTTAAGTTATTTCTGTATGATGTGTCCTGTACATATTTTGCGGGGCCGGCATATCAAAAGCAAGTTCGTGTTTTCTTGGCCATGTGCTGAATGCTCTATGATTGGTCGTTTTGCATGTCAGTCAGGAGAATTTCAGTAAAATTAGTGTAATCTTTGTGGTCTTGAGGAATGGAGGTAGACTTCATCTTGAGTTCCACGCTGAGATGGGTTGTAGGTCTCATACCAGGACTGGCTAATATTTCCCAGTCTTATGGCATTTACACACTTTTTAGCCTGAATCCAAAATAAGGGCCTGCCTGTTGCTAGATATCAGTGCCTACATACTGATGTAAGCAAAGAATAAAAGTGATTAAAATTAAGTTAATCTTGATTTTATTTCCCCCTTAAGCTTAGATGATTACCCATAAACAAAGATTTCCTCCCAGACTGTGTATTAAGAACGGTTGTTGGAGAGCTGCTCTTTGCTGGTAATGCTGAAGTGTGCCCCTGTGAGTTTGTGGGTAAATGCTGAATTGAGTGTATTTTTGTGAAGTTAGGAATGTATCAAAGAAGTGAGGAGAGTATTGGAGTGCAAGGGATAGAACTGTAATCATTGCATCAAAAGGCCTTCACTTTACCTCACAGTGAAGCTTTTATTTATTTATTTGATCATTTTTCAGATGTTTCTGTGCTGGAATACTTTAAATGGCAAGATCCATGCACATGGGACTGCAACTTCTTTATGCTTTATCACATCCATATGTATTTGCTTCCTTAAATAGGGTTAAAATAACCTATAACTTATATTTGTTGTTTGATTTGGAATAACTTACAAATGGTCCCTATACAGCATTAATTGCCTTAACAAAAAGAAGTCAGCTAATTGACAGACTCCACATGGAAAACACTGGGGCTCAAATGTAGCAAAGCTTGAATTATTGCACAATTCTGCCTTCTGCTAAGCATTTGTTTTGATGTTTAGTGGATTAGTGTTGCTGATATATCTGTACATATGCTGTTCCAAGTTTTTCTAACTAATGGTGACACTTTAGAGGTTGAGGTCTGCACTGTTGAAGTCGGCTCACCGAAAATAAAGTCCCCTGTATGACGATCTCACACATGGAGTAATTTTGTATGTAATTCTTAGACAAGATCCTAAGCAATTGATGTTCGAGCTCAAAGGCCCTTTAGCTGTTTTCCTTGAAGGCTTCCTCTAACCCAACATGAAAGCAATTAAAGAATGAGAACAAAGTCACAAATAGCCTCACCTTAATGCTTTATTTAGATATTATGATCAGGGGTTGACACAATTTCTTTTGCTCTAGTACTCTAATGAGTACCTGCAAGAGTTAACTGGTACGCACCAAAATTAAGAATTTGCGTGCAGAGGTCTAGAGGTCTTTGTCTCTGCCATAGTTTGGGGTGTTTGGGAAGTTTGGGGTAGGGGTGGGACGCGCAGAGGTCTGTGTCTTGCCTGTGGTCCGGGGTGGGGGGGGCGTGGTCTCGTACCGGGTCAGTCCTTGAAGTCGAGGGGCGGGGCACGCAGTCACAAATTAGGTACACATTTGCGCTGTGAAGACTGAAAACTGCTGCCTGTTTGCGTACCACTTATGTCAATGCATACTTACATACCACTCATGTCAACCCCTGATTATGATGGTGGTACAGTGCTAAATTTACTTCATTTCTAAGCTGCACTATTTTGGCTGATGTTCTATAGCTTGGCGTCTCGCTCTCAGAGTGAGTGGTCTCTGCTGAAAGACTTGGACGGTGACACAAACTCAGTTATCAGCTGGCCCTCCAGGTACCTGAGTGCCGGGTGTGTAACCCCATGTAAACCACGGAACTGCTAACTTGGACTCTCTAACTTCCTTTGTCCCCTTTCTCCTATGTATATTGTGTACATTCAAAGAGATGAATGTACATCGTAGGTAGTCTTCCTTTCTAACATAGCCTCTTTATTTAATATGATCTGAGCCTTCCTTTCCGACTGACACACATATGCCATATCTAGAACAACTAATGTTCAGCACCAATCTCCCTCCCGCCCCCCACCCGTTTGTTTTCCATTCACCCATTCAGAATATTAAAACAGGTCTATTTTCACTGAGAATGAAGTAAATGAAGTTTGAGCATTGAGGATGTTAAAAGCAGCACCCTCTAATAGCTTTTCATACTAAAAAATTGATCTCATTATTTCATACATCTTTTACAAATATACAAGTTTTGCAGTGAATTGATCTCTAACGTAATGCTTTCCCGAAACTAAATGTTCCTTGACTCTGGGTTGACGCATCGCTGTCCATGCAGAAAGCTTTGTTATTTTGATGGGTGGAAATTCAGGTCTTACTTGGGAAACTTTTCATTTAGCATTGTTTATGAATTTTCACTGCTGGAAATCTTTGCAAACGGCTGTGAATTCACCCCAAGCTTGACAGTGATACAGTGCAGCTGTATACCAGACACAGTTTTATTCATGCGTTCCAGCATGTTAGATTTGAAACAGTGATGCTGAGCTGAATGTGTAGAATGTCTGCTTTATTTTGGCTGCTGCAGCTGTTTTGATTGTTGTGAATTCAAACAGGTGGCAGAGAATAAGATGTCTTTCTCAAGTAAATAAAATGAACTACAGCCCTGGTGGTGATAAAATGATCATTCAATTCGTCACACACTTAATACTTATTACTCATAAAATCTGTATTTGAACGAGAAGCTACAACTGCATTTTTAAAAGTGCTCATTACAGAAAGTTCTTGATGAGAGCAAGTGTTTGCATATTTGTTTGGAAATGCCATATATTTTTAGTGGCCTGTAAAATGCTATTCAGCCCAGCTCTAAATATTGGTTAATCCATGTTCCATCCAGCCATTAGAAATTTGTTATGCTTTTTTTGTATTTTTAGTGAAACCTGGATCTAATATTTTTACATGTAGCATTAGTTTGTGTGCTGAATATTTTAAATTTTGCTCTGTAATCTCATGGATTTGTTTCAAATCTAATATACTGGAGCACAGTTATGGGAAAAATCAACTGTTCTGTTGATAGCAGACTGCACTGTATGCTATGCTTGGTTATCTGTTAATTTGGTTGGGCTAAATGGCTGGTAAACCAGTAAAAAGGTATGTTCTGTCCTATATTCTTTAGTCAAGTTTTTGTTTTTGTTTGAAAAATGAACCATTTTGGTCAAATCTTATGGTGGAATATGCATTACAAAATCTAAATGTTGGATCAGCCAATGGTTTTAGGATATTGACCATAAAGACTTTGCTGGATTGTTGCATTTTAAAATATGTGTAAGTTTAAATTTCTCTTTTGTCCCCTCACCAAGAATACGAGTAAGAGAAAGACGTGCAAGGGAGGACAGCTTAGGACGGGCATCTGATTCAGGATCAGATGTATCGTCGACCAGACGTCACCCTACAGTTACTCTTCCATATTTGGCCCCTCACTCTGAACCCGCAAACCAGTTGCGTACACGGAGTGCAGAACCTCCAGTACAACAGCAGAATCTTAATGTAGAACCCCGTCATCACCCTCGAGCACAGAGTGCTGAACGCCCACGATACCATCGCACTCAGAGCACAGAACTAACTGGCAATCAACGCACACCCTCTGGTGAACCCCAAAAGAACCAGCACACACCAGATGCAGTACCTCATGGAGTACATCCTAGCACCATGGGTCACCAGACCAATTATAAGCAAGCTCAACAGCCTTCGTCAAGGTATATGGACATCAGGGAACCTTCTCAAACATATGAACCTCCCCAGCAGTCTTACCATGGATACAGGGACTTTCAGCAACCATTGCCTGGCACTGGGAATGTTCCACAATCTGAACCAAAACATGGAGACACACATCAACCAATGAAATTTGGTAGTGTCACTCACCAACCTGCTAAACAACTACCACCTAAATATGAGCATGTCTCGCATGCATCTCCAGGTCATGGACAGACCCAGCAGTTTGTACCCGGCTACACTCATGGTCAGCCTCTACCTTATAGTCCCACTGAAGATCTTCCTCCTACATATGGGAAAGCTTCCCACTCTGGTTTGGCCTACCGACAAAGGCAACTGCCTGCACCTTTGAATGGAGATACTGTTCACTCTTCACCTGGGCCTCCTAAAGTACTTGAATCTCATGAGCCTCCAGACCCCCAGGGCCATCAAGCCATACATAGATTGATACCTAGTAGGGAAGGTGTGGAAAGCAGGCATAGAGCTAGTGCTGATCATATTGAGCCTATCCAAAGGGAAGGCAGAGCGGCATCTAAGAGTGATGCCCTCTCAGAGGGCTTGCTGAAGAGTAGAAAGGCTGTGCTGCCTTCTGAAATCCGTCGCAGGGAGAAGAGTGTAGATGACTCCATGCAGAGATGCACTGAAGAAGCCTTGGACAGTCAGAAAAGTAGGAGGATCAGCCAATTAGAAGAGACTAAGGAGAGAGTTGGTGGGCAGATTAGGCAGTTAGATGAGGCTGTGGAGAGAGGCAGAAGAAGGTTCAGTAACTTGGAGGTGAGAGAAGGGCATGATGAAAGGAGAGTCAGGCAGTTAAGGGAGGAAGAATCCAGTGGCAGAGGAGAAAAGAGGATCAGTATGTTGCAGGAGAAAGCAGGTCAAGATGAAGGAAGAATCAGTCAGTCAGGAAGGCTGGATGGCAGGAATAACATGAGTGGTGAAATGTTTGAGCCTGCTCACAAGAAGATTGACCGAATAGAAGAGAGACAGGGGAGGGATGATGACAAAACAAACAAGTTAAATGTTAAGCAGCGTGTAGAGGCACAGTTTGATGGGAAGGCAGGTATGGCACATGACAAATTGCTTTGGGATGGCAGGAGAGTTGGCCAAATAGGAGATGCAGAGACGCAAGTTGAACATCCAGAATCAGAGGGCCAAGATAAAAGGATGTGTCAGTTAGACGTGATGGATGCACAGATTGGACAAAGAATTGCCCAATACTATGACATGGATGAGAAAGAAAATAGGACTGTAAACCAGTTAGATAAAGTAGAAGGTGAAGGTCATAAGGCTATGTCAGAGGGATACGGTAGACGAAGGAGGATCAGCCAGTCAGAAACTGATGAGGGACAAGTCAGACGCAGAAGGATAAGCCAGACGGAGGATGACGGGAAAGGACGTAGGGTACATAGAATCAGCCAGTCGGAAAAGTGGGATGGCAGAGATAGAATTGACCAGTCAGGTGTTCAGGGGGGAAGAGGTGATGGGGATAATCAGCTGCATCAAAACCAGATGGAAGCCATGGACACCATGCCCCCACCCCAGCAGGCCAATGAGTCTTCGAATCAGAGGTTGTCAGAAGTAGGTGGGTACTTGCAAAGAGGCTCTTCCCTACCTCAAGCACGCCACAGAGGAAGCAGAGATGGTGGTGACCTCAAACCAAAAATCCGGACTCGTTCAATGTCAGACATTGGAGTGACTCAGCGTTCCGCAGCATTCCGCAGTCTCGAGCGTGCAGCAAGTCGAGAGTCTATGCCAACTGGGATAGGGCTTCAAGCCAGGGAGATGGGCACCACTAATGGTGAAGTGGGAACCTTGGATACAAGAGTTTCTGTGGCGAAGCTCAGACATTCCTACTTGGAGAATGCTTCTGGACGCAGGCCTGAACTGTACGCGGGCGTAGTGTTTACACAGATACTCACTAGTCAAATTCTTCCAGTGTGGTGGGAGTAGCATTGATTTTGAAGGCTTTGATTTTTAACATTGATAAAGAGCAAAAACTAAAGGTGCACTAATTCAGGTTTTCTTAGGATAAGATCATGAAGATATGCATAAATCTTTTGGAACAACATTTGTCTTTGAAGCTCCTGTTTTTGTTTCTATTGTCATAAAGAGTGGCATATTCTGGAAAGTTCTTGGTAAATCTAAATTAGTGTGCCTTTTAACGTGTGTCTACTTGAAGGATTAACCTAAATCTTGTCAAGGCCCAAGGGCCATATTACAGAAACTTTCTTGGTAAACTCTTGTCTCATCTGTTTAGTCAGAATGATGACTGTTAGTATTTCATTTTACACAGCAGCTATTGCAGAATAATATTCCAATGTTCATTATCTTATAGCAAAAGATTT
>JBBIGA010000040.1:34563075-34573619 GCA_037576975.1 Alestes dentex
TGTGTTTGTGTTTGTGTGTGTGTGTGTGTGTGTGTGTGTGTGTGTGTGTGTGTGTGTGTGTGTGTGTGTGTGTGTGTAGGAAAGGTCAGGGCCGCCCAGACTGGGCCATATTCGGCAGGTTGACAGAACACAATGAGACCTCTTTGTTCAGAGAGAAGTTTTTGGACTGGAGAGAGACCACCAGTTCACCACCAAAGAATGGCAATGAGCAGTGCTTTGAGCCGAAGGTAGGCTTTTCTAGGGTGGGTGTTTGGGAATTTCTTTCTTTCCTAATTTCCCTTTGTATGGTGGCACAACAGTCTCTGATTCGTAGCGTTGCAGCTGTTACAGTGGTCAGAGGAGGTGCTCAGACCAGTAACACACTGAAACGGGCGTACAACCATCAAATAAAGCACGGGGCCATAATGGGTCATAGTATAGTAGCCTTATGGGTGTGGTAGTAGCATAGTGGGCAAAACACTTGGCTGTAAACTTGATGAGCACAAAGTTGCAGGTTCGAACTCCACACTTTCTACCACTGTGTCCTTGAGCAAGACACTTAACCCTCAGTTGCTCCTGGGTGAATGTCCCTGTAACTAATGATTGTAAATGGTTCTGGATAAGGGCGTTTGCCAAATGCCCCTTTACTTTACTTGTGAATAAATGTCTAGTCTTGCAGCTTTTTTGACAGCATAAAAACTGTTACACACAGCTCTCTCAGGGTTCGGAGTCTCGTTCAGAGTGCCGCGCGTACGATGTGGCTCTGATGCTGCCGGTCCTCCAGTCGCCCATTAGCATGCTCCTGGATGGGCAGGACGTGGGTCGTGGACACGGGGCCATTGACAGTGGCTCTGAGGACCGTCTACGCTCTCTGGAGATCAGCACAGTCAGTGTAGATGTCTGGCACATCCTTGAGTTTGACTACAGCCGACTGCCTAAGCAGAGCATCGGTCAGTTCCACGAGGGAGATGCGTATGTGGTGAAGTGGAAGTACATGGTGAGCGTCGCAGGTCAGTACTGTCGACAGGAAAAAAAAAACCTTTTTTATTCATTATAACCTGCATAGGAGTTAACATTTCGAAAAACACCTTTACATGGTGTGGACATTTCATATTGAGTGGACGAATCAAAACGGTACAAAATTACTTAAGAAAAAAAACATTAACTTCCCTCATAAATCAAGAATGTTTTTCCTTTAAAGTTACAACTTTTAGATTCATTACTGACGGTGACATTGTTGAGGTACATGTTAAATAAGGCCTTCATACAACTGTTAAATCTCACATCTGATGAGTCACATGACTTAGTCCAAACTTCAGTAATAACGTTTATTGCTTCTCGCATATCAAAATATAATCTATTGGTAAATCTAAATCATAGACAAATGTAAATAAAGATTGATTACATTTTACATTTAATCCCAATCAGAATTTGGCAAAATAGTAATAGCCTCAGCTGTACCCTAGATGGTGCTAATGTTCTTTTATTAAAAAAAAAAAAAAGCATGACAGAAAAATAGTTGGAAGTTTAGATTATTCAGTGTATGATTTGGTCATTAGCAGATCAACAAAACATGAAATTAGACTGGGATGGATTTGCATTAGTCATCGTGGTGTGAGCAGTTATGAGGTCTGATGAATGAAGAAATGGCTTTGAGATGTCCTGTAGCCTGTGTATTCAGTATTTTGAGATAACCGTGTGTATGTGTTGCTGTGTGTGCAGTGGGGAACAGACAGAAGCCAGAACAGGTTCGCAGTGCTGGTCCCGGCCGGGAGAAGTGCTGCTATTTCTTTTGGCAAGGCAGGAACTCTACAGTCAGTGAGAAAGGAACTTCTGCACTGATGACTGTCGAACTGGATGAGGAGAGAGGGGCACAGGTAAGGTGTGTGTATGTGCCTGCCATCGCAGTTATCAAAGCACTCCTGAAAATTCCCCGAGTTAGAATTTGTTTATCAATACCTCTAGAGCTGTGAAAATTGCACATATGTGTCAGTTTGAAGTTAACAATTCAGCCTCATCAAGTTGAGGCTCATCAATTCTAATAATAATCAATAAAGTTTACACATTTTTAGGCTAAAGTAAAATTCTCAGATAATTTTCAAAAGGAATCCTCAAAAAGCTTATCTGAATTCAACTGAATAGTTGAATAAATGACAGTTGTTATCCTTTGTCCAGCGCAGTCCCTTTGCTATATGAATTCATTGTATAAAAAAAAAAAAAGTAACCTAAACCTCTGATTCACTGAACATTTATCATATGACACTTCATTTATTTTGATGTATAACTGTATTGAAAAAGATCATGTTTGTCATTTGATGTACTGCTTGTATCTGGCCTGTACTGAATAGTAGAATTCTAGGGGTATTATTACCAAAGCACATAACAGGTCAGTGTGTGTTCATTCACAGGTGCAAGTGCAGCAGGGCAAAGAGCCACCGTGTTTCCTGCAGTGCTTCAACGGAGGCATGATAGTGCATTCTGGGAAGAGAGAGGAAGAGGAGGAGAACATTCAGAGTAATAGCAATATCTTATACTGCTTTTTTCATTGTATCCCTCCTGATGTTGGATGTGGTCTGTTGAATGTGATGTTTCCTATCAGAACATCTGAGCAGTGGTGTAAGAATGAGAACCATTTGTAGGCAAAATGCAAAAGCTAACGGGCAGTAATGTGTTTACTATTATAGAACAAAGGGATTTGATTACACTGTTTGATTACAGTGTTGGGTTGGATTACAGTGTTGAACTGATCGGTAGGAGGTGAGGGTTCTATGGCCGGCAGTCTAAGAGCACAATTTGCTTTGCTTTCCCTGGGTTTGGGACACATTTTAGGAAACATGCTTTAGGGCTTTATCTCACTATATCTTACCTCTTCTCTTTTTTCCCCCTCCACCTCTCCCTCCCGCTCTTCTGCAGGTGAATGGCGTTTGTACTGCGTGCGTGGTGAGGAGGCAGTAGAGGGCCATCTGCTGGAGGTGGCATGCCACTGCAGCAGTCTGCGCTCTCGCACCTCCATGATCCTGCTCAACATTAACAAAGCTCTCATCTACCTGTGGCATGGCTGCAAGACTCAAGAACACACCCGCGCGGTGTCCCGCACCGCCGCAGACAGGATCAAAGAACAGTGAGTTTAAGAGATGTCTGCACTTGTGATAAAATACATGCTTTTTAAAAAATCAGCAATACATTTATACATTTGCACTTAAAGCATTGAATGTGAACTAAAGTGAGCAGACTAAATACCAAGCCTGATGCTGTCTTCAAGGCGACCTCTGGAAGCGGGCCTTCACAGCAGTTGCAATGTGACCATTCATGAATGTGAGGAAGGGGCGGAGCCAGTGGAATTCTGGGAAGCACTAGGGCGGAAGGATCGTAAGGCTTATGACTGCATGCTTCAAGGTAGGATTTAACTTTTACTGTCATTAGGGCTAGGCCAATTTAAAAAATTATTGTTAAATATTTCTCAGTTCGTTGATTGTTGTTGTTGTTGTTATTATTATTGTTTATTATTATTATTATTATTATTATTATTATTATTATTATGGACTTTTGGATGACGGTGCTTATGCAGACATAATGGAAAGAGACATTCTGTTTATCAGTTTCATTGCTTTTACTGATGAGTAGATAAGTGGTCCCAGCTCTAACCATAAATACAGCTCACTACTGACTTCTGTATTTCTTTTAGGCCTTTTGGGAAATACCCCTGAAACCATATTACGTTTTGTTTGATTAAGCTTGTATTGTTAAATAGCTCACTCCTTTGGTTCTTTTTCTTTAGATCCAGGCAAATTTAACTTCACCCCACGACTCTTCCAGCTGACTAGTTCTTCGGGTGAGTTTGTTGCTCAGGAGTTTTTCTACCCATCCAGAGCTCCAGGCCTCGTCAGCTCACTCCCTTTCCTACAGGAGGACCTGTACTCTGCTCCGCAGCCAGGTAACTTCAAAACACCACTTCCTGACCATGTGGACACATTCAAAATCCTGTGACTCCCAAAAAGCCTCTTGTATTTCTTTTAATTAGCTCTATTTTGGAGTTTTCGGGTATTGAGAATTAAACAAATTACTCACAAGTTATTCACAAAGAGAACTACAGAATTTACGAAATAAACTGAGAATCGGTCGTTCAAATGACCTGCTTTTTTTTTTATTTTCTTCTGCTCAATCTTTCCATCTCTCCCTAGCTCTTTTCCTGGTAGACAACTACCATGAAGTTTACCTGTGGCAGGGCTGGTGGCCGCAGGACACAGACGCGCCTGGCTCAGCCCTCATCCGCTGGGATGCTGACAGAAAATGTGCCATGGAAACTGTGCTCCGTTACTGCCGAGGTACGGCTCTTCAGCTATAGAGCTGAAGAGAATGTGCAGAATTGACTGAAGGTCCGTTTGAGCTGGAAAAGATTTACCCGGGGAAGTAGTGTGATATAAGCGATTATCCATGAGAACCCTGTTGGTAATTGTTGGTAACTTCTTTGTTCATTCCACTACTTGAAGTTCTGAACTGAAGCAGTGCCTCGCACCTTTAGAGGGTTTAATAAATGAACACACTTCCTGTTAAGGTTTTTTTTAATCCATGAAAATTACTTCTTGTGGAAAGATTTAATAACTAAATCTAATATTATACATGTATAAAAATTCAAAATCATTGTTGTGCACATTTGTGTTGTTATTTGCTAATATGTATGGTAAACTGCGGAAACTACAGATACTTCTGTAGATACATCTGTATTGTGGCCAGCATGGATTTTAATAGGCTTTTTGTTGTGAGATGGAGGCCGAGCTGCATTAGGGCTTGATTTTTAAATTTTTTTTTCTTCCTCTTTTAGAGAAAAACGAGGAGAACCCTCAGAAGTCATATCTGATCCACGCTGGACTGGAGCCCCTTACCTTCACCAACATGTTCCCCAGCTGGGAGCATCGAGAAGATGTTGCAGAGATCACAGAACGGGTGAGGGCACGCACAAATACTACATTTCGCAGACACTTTTATCCAAAGCAACTTACAGTACGAGGAAACACTCAAGTTTCAGGACAGTGTGAGAACAGAGGAGAATTCTAAGTGTTCTAAATCTTAATCGAAGAGTAGTGCAAGGAGATTAAGAGGAGATGCTCTTTGAACAGATGAGTCTTCAGGGGGGGTTGAAACTAAAGAGGGATTATTTCATCTTATGAAGGAAACTTGTTTCATTTAACATGTTTTCATTTATAGTTGTTCACTCAACAACTTTCCAATGCATAACAAGAATAAAAGAATAACAAGAATCTGCAGTTCATAAAATGAAGGGATAAGTCATAAAACCCGATATGCAAAAACATTGAGCATGTACTTTGCGTTCTGCACACACCCGTAACATGGACTGCTAGTGGCACCACTGAGGTTCCCTAGAGCAAGGAACCATCCCCACACACTGCTCCCCAGGCACTGCATTCCTAGCTGCCCACTGTGTCACTTGGTGAATGGGTTACATAGAAAGAAAGAATTTCTCATTGTTCCACTGTCCTGTGCTGTGGTGTGTTCTGGTATGACTATAAGGGGCCACTTTACTTTAATATTAAAAACAGTTTCTCTCTGAAATATTCTAATAGTTTCCATTTAAACTGTGGATGCTCAGTAGCAAAAATAATGATCCCATCCCTGTTTTGTGCGTTCTGTGTGTGACTTCCTATGGATCTGTTGTGTGTAGGAGGCAGAGGTGTGTAACCAGATCATTCTGGTGGAGGACGTTCTGTCTCGTCTCTGTCAAAGCACCTATCCGCTCGAAGCACTGCAGAGCCGGCCCCTCCCCCATGGCGTTGACCCCCTGCGCCTTGAAATCTACCTATCAGATGAGGACTTTGAGGTGAGACCACGCCCACTCTCTGGTCACGTTCATCATTCCCTAGAATTGGAAAGAGAGATCTTGATTGTAGCTGTTAAATATTAAGCTAATCATGTTGCTTTTTATACCCCAGGCTGGATTGTAGGGATTTCTGGGTAGGTGAGTGTTTCTTTTCAATGAGTGGATCTCGCACGCACAGTGGATTCACTGTTTTTGTCCTTTCTTCACTGATGGACCTGCTCACTCTACTTTTCCTCTTGCACTCTACTCGTTTTCCTCACTTATGGCACTTTCTTCTTTATTGCCTCTTTTAAGGCAAACATACTTTAGTACAGATTTTAACATTTTGAGCTGGGAATAGAGGGACTTTTTCTTTCACTTTTTTGTTTCTCAGCATGATTACACCTTTGACTCTCTGATAATGGGTAGCCTTTAATTCATAAAGTCACTGAGGTAGAAAAGCCTTCCTTCTTGAAAAATGTATTATTTGGCGGGGAGTGGTTTTTCAGCACAAATGTAGTCGAATGTACTCAGCATACCTCTGAAAGGATGACCTCAACAACTTCTTTAATATCCATTTTATAAACTTGGCAAGTCCAGATTGAAACCCCAAGCTAAAGCAAAGAGGGCTTGGTTTGGTGGGATGGAGCAGTCCTATAGGTGGAACTTTCTGTGGAAAAACAAGACTTAGGCCATCAAACGCAATCAGATACATTTTATTCAGTTCTGAAGTGAACATTTGGTCAGGGCAAGGTAAAGAGTAAAATGATGCCTGTCAGAACACTGCAGTGATTTAAATGGACACATTAAGTGTACACTTCACTGACATATACTGGTTAAACTGATTAGCACAGTCTCTCAGGTGTGACAACAGAATGTGAGTGCAATCACACTATGTGTTATCACAGATTTTTATTTTCAACAAAATGATACCTAAACATGTTTTTAGCCTCATTTAAGGAAATGAAATCAGTGGTGTTAATCGTGAATGTTGTACTTAAACCACCATTTCAAAATTTGTCATTAAATTGTCAAGGCGTGACCAAACTGGTTTGGTGGGAAATTCAGAACTTTATTCCAATCAGAATTATTCAAAGTGGTGGACATGGGAACCACACATCTGAAGTATTTAATGTCTCTAAAAGTTCTCAGTTCCTAAAGACTGAATGATGCAGAATTTCAAAAAATTGGTGAAATTTCCCCTTTAATAAAGCAGTCACCAAATGCAAGTTTGGTAAGGCTTTAAGAATGGTCAAACAGTCATGTGTGTCGTATTTAAAAAAAAAAATGTAAACGCATATGATGTTTCATCCATGTGCCACACGTGAGTGGCATGTCTAACTTGAAGTAGCAACATGAGCGTTGTTTTAAACCCCCTAGAGATACGAGCAGATCTGAATTGGAAGAAATTGGCATTTTCTGTTTTTTTTGCTTTTGTTCCTTTACAAAAAAAAGAAAATATGTATAGAAATCTTTTGTAAACTTTGTAGCTGCTATTGTTTCCACTGCAAATTACCTGGTGTTCCCGCCTCATGCATTTGATACCTCAGCTTATCAGATATTTCAGAAAGAGTTTTGGGCATCACTACATTTTTGTCAGTCTTTTTCTCTGTATTTATTCCTTATTTTGTCTTTGTTTGAGTAGGTGTGTATGTGCACCCCCAAATAACCGCTGTGTGTGTGTGTTTCCTCAGAAAGCCCTGAAGATGACAAGAGAGGAGTATGAGACCTTGCCAGGGTGGAAGCAAGTCAACCTGAAAAAAGCCAAAGGACTCTTTTAGTCACATCAGTGGTTGCGCCACAGTGTCACTTGGGTGTTGTGGTTCCTGTAATCGGGGCCTGTTGGTCAAGTAAACGCCCCATTTGGGTCTTCAGAAACACTTCAGGGTGACGGGTGATTTTAGAAACACCTGCGTGTTAAACTGCCGCGGTGTCGGTCTCTGATGTAATCGCTGTGTTTGGAGGGAGTGATGTCGTCGTGTTTGTGTCGGCACAATCTGCGCACTTTCAACAGCCACCACTGTCCTGTCTGTGTGATGTCGGGTCATGTTTGTATGAACAGTGCTGTGCAGTACCATCAGTTTCCAACAGTTTGTTCCCTGCTTTCTCTCTCTTTATAATGAAAAAAAGAAAAATCAGTTTTTGTTTGTCTCCCAGTCTCGTCCTGTGTCTGGCTTGAGGATGGTGCTGTCATGGTGCGTGCAGCGTAATTTTGAAAATGTGTGTTTAAAAAAAAAAAAGAAAGAAAAAGAAATATCTATGTTGTCATAGTATTACCTTTGCTCTGGTATGTTTCCAAAGCAAGAGGAGTTTACATGCTACGTATGTAAGTTCCATTTGCTGAACGGAAGAGGTTTGGCTGTCGTAGGGATCTCTTGCCTTAAGGGTACGGGAGCAGTGATCACGTAAGGAGAAAAGAGATGAAATTAATTAATGAATTACTGTAAATGTACAGCATAGTGCCTTGCTTTTGTGTACAGTTTATATACAGAAGGGACTCTAGTCTGCATTTCAAAGACTTTCTTTGTGATAAAAGAAATGGTGAATAAATAAAGCATAATAAAAATTCCATGCTCCAGACTTATTGTCTCATTGTGATGCTCCTCTATATATTGTATATAATAATATACCAATCAGCCACAACATTTAAACCACTGACAGGTTAAGTAATAACACTTATAATCTTGTTGTTGTGGCACCTTTAAAATATACTGGACAGCAAGTCAGTTCTTGAAGTTGATGTGTTGAAAGCAGGAAAAATGGGTGAGTGGCTTCACCAGATTGTGATAGCTAGACTACTGGGTCGGAGCATCTCACACAAATCCAAACACCATGGACTGATGAGTGGAAGTTTCTCTTGTGTGCAATATTTCTGGTACAAGAGTAGCTGAATTGGGAAAAACTACTGATCTGTTCTGCTCACCTTATAAATGTCAACACATTTTTAAATGCTATTTATTTGCACTTATGGCTGCATAGGATCATGGATCCTCTCTTATACAACACATGAAAATGCTCTGAAAGCAGAGTTCTGCACTTGTCATAGTCGTGAGAGACTTTTTCTGTGGAGTTGCTGAGTTGAAAGTTAGATGATGGTTCCAAACATTAGATCCAATCATTAGATGGGTGAGCGTTAGTTTGTTTAATACTTATTAATACTAATATTTATTATTACATTTTAAACAGATTAAATACATTATTCATGTAATAACTAATAAATCAGAGAACTTCCAGCTTCCTTCTCTGTACAGCGAAAGCCTAAAAATGTTATTGTGGAGGCTTCCCAGGGCTGACCATGACTGACCAAATTATGGTCTGAGAACCTGGTCTTCAGAGCGAAAATTCTGCATCATGAAACTTTGGTTGTTGTTCCCCAAAGGCCCTTGTAATGTTCAGCAGCTCTAATGCAGGAGCAGCAAAATAAATAGTAGGTCGGTACTGTTTGTTCAGACAATATTCATTGTTCTTGAGTTCATGTATTATTTGATACTGTATATACAATACATGCTTTGACTCTACAGCATTTTATTTTGGCAAATAAGATGCTTTCTTATCTTCACATATTTTTATTTCCACATGCCGAGAACACCCCACAAGGTCTGCTGCTTTGGAAATGCTCGGTTTGCATTTTGACCACTCCGATCCTTATGCTCGACCGTGATTTCCTGCTTCCAACACATCCACTTCAAGAACTGTGACTGTTCACTTGCTGTGTAAAATATCCCAGCCTTTGACAGGTGCCACTATAATGAGATAATCAGTATTATTCACTTTTTATTGGTTTAATATTACGGCAGATAGGTGTGGAGCAAATGTCCACATCCATTGACTCAAGAACATGCAAGTGCATTCCAGATATGAACTGAAAGACATGTCCTCTCACATTCTGTGTATAGACGCAAGCACACACCCACCTGTCTGCAGCTTTCTGACTCCCTTTATTGCTTCATACATGTGAGGCTGGTATTCATTGATTAAATGGGGGTATCATGGGAAATCAGATTTTCCTTGCTTTTTAATGTCAAGAGTTTGATGCAGTATGTAAACATCAAGGTTATTAATTAATTCTTCGGCATGCCCACAGAAAAAAAACGTCACTTTCTTGGAGTTTTAATTGTTAGAGTAATGTAATCACATTTTTATGGGACAGTTTCCAGAGTACTTGTGTGAAATCAGTCCCCAAAACAGATTTGATGGAGTGTTTAGTGTGTGGGGCCTAATATTAGGCCTAATCACAAAGATCTGTGTCCTGGAAATGTGTTAGTTGACACATCTGCACCAATTTTGATATGTCAGTCTGGACTAGAATCTTTAAATGCTTGTCAGCAGTATCTTGTTGAATAAATGCCATGAAGAATTCATACTGCAGTGAGTAAAGGAGGTCCTACCAGGTATTACAACTGTAATAGTAGGAGACATGCAAATGTCAGTTAATTGCTAAAACATTGAGATAAATACAAATATCCTGGAAGAAGCCTAGTGTTTACAGTTACAATCAAGTATCTGCTTTAGGCAGGGGCGTCAGAAGCATTTTTAATTTGAGCGGGACGCATCGGTTTGGGCGTGGGGGCGGGGTTTGGGCGTGGGGGCGGGGTTTGGGCGTGGGGGCGGGGTTTGGGCGGGGGCGGGGTTGCTGCGTGGGTGCAAAGTCTCGTCGTTTTAGGGGGTGGGAGTGTTAGGAAACCCCTGTTGAATCTTGAATCTTTCGCGAAAGAATCCACTCCACGTAAGCGACCGAAGAACACACACC
>JBBIGA010000040.1:34573719-34589589 GCA_037576975.1 Alestes dentex
ACACACACACATATACACACACACACACACACACACACACACACACACACACACACACACACACACACACACACACTGTTTTAAAACCTCTCTGAAAATGGACAGTGGGCGCCTCTCTGATCCATTACAACCAAGGTGACTTCTGATGGAACTCTGCTGTTGTTATTCTTACTCTGTATACAGTGCAGTGAAAAAAAAAAAATATTTCTTCTACTTTTGCATTCTGTTCATGCGGAAATATTTCAGAACTTCAAGCAAAATGTAATATAAGTCAAGGACGACCTGAGCAAACACAAAATATGCTTTCTAAATAAGTCAGTTATAGAAGAGAAGTTTTGTCCAACACTGGGTGAAAAAGTAATCGCCACCTATAGTTACTACATTAACCAATTAACCAAACTGAGTTGATAACTGGGATCGGTTTACCCACTAGACTACTACCACCTGTTATCAGTGATATTGAATGTAAACATCACATAAACATCAAAATAAAAACACAGAATGATTAGAAAGTTATTGAAGCCACTCTGGAGAGATTTACAAAGCATTACTCAGTCTCTGGGACTCAAGGGAATGACAGTAAGAGCCATCGTCTCCAACTGGAGTGAACATGGAATAGTGGTGAATGTTCCCAGCAGTGGCCAGCCTACTAAAATCCCTCCAAGAGTGCAGCAAAGACTCATAGAAGAAGTCAGAAAAGATCCCAGACGAATTAAAGAACTAAAGGCCTCGATAGCCTCGACATTTTTCATTCCATCATTTGGAACATAATAATCAAGAGGAACATAAAAGCTTACCTTAAATTTACCAAGAAATACCTTGTTGACCCCCAAGCCTTTTGAAATAATGCTTTGTGGACTGATAAATGTGGACTTTTTTGGAAGACAGATCCATTACATCTGGCATAAAGCTACCACAACATCCCACAATAAGCACTCCATATTAACAGTGAAACATGGTGGTGGTAGTGTGATGGTGTTGGGCTGCTTCAGGGCCTGGACGGCTTGGTATGTAGCAGATATGTGCAGTTGACCCACCTGCATGCTGCCTTTGCGTGGCCTATTTTTAATTTTGGGTAATGTTTTGAGTATTGTTGTGTAGGATTTTATTTCAAGCAAATTATGAAACCCAATACTTTCCATGCTAACAAGCCCTGTTATGTGTAAAGGCTTAAGCTTTCATACCGTTAGAACACAGCTGCTAAGCTAGCCTAGCTCTAGTCTCCTAATCCTAAATGCTAGTCTCCTGATGCTAAATAAAACACAGCATGCCAGTAGGCCAGATCCGGTGGAGAACTTTTATTTCAGAAGAAAATCATTAACAATATAATTTTAAAAACACTGGCAGTTTAGGCTCATAAAAATGCCACGATTAACGATTATGCCTCAAAAGGCCTGGTGAATACTCTCAGAGGCCCATTCAAAATGGGAGTAATACTTCATAAAAGACTGAAAACTAGAGTCTGGACCCAATGGGACTGACCACATTAAGATTCACTGGGTTTGAATAAATATTTCTGAAATATTAACTAGGCTTGACTTGGGTTCAGCTGTCGCATTCAGATTTCTCCCAGCCATGTTCTTCCCTTTTATGGATTTTGGCCTGTATTTACCCTGCTTTCATACTTACTTCTATGTATAAAAGATTGGGACTGAGGCACTGTATTCATTGGGAAAGACATGCTTGCTCCCTGTCAATACTGTTTTGTGAGGAATGCTCAAAAAGTTGAAAGAGTTTAACCTGAAGTGGTCAAATGGCCTGCATTCCATGGGGTATTGACCCATCAAATTAAAGGAAAAGTGGGCCTTCTTCGGCAGCTGTAATAAAGTGTAAAGTGACCATTTGTCATATGTGAACACACCACAGCACACAGAGTGATATTCTTTGTATTTAACCCATTCACCAGGTGAAGTACTGGGCCGCCAGGAAAACAGCGCCCAGGGAGCGGTGTGTGGGGACGGTACCTTACTCAAGGGTACTTCAGTGGTGCCACTGACAGTCCTGGGATTCAAACCCACAACCTTCTGATCACAGGGGCAACTCCCTAACCACCAGGCCACCAGCTAGTGTTTGGTGGCCACAGTTGCTAAGTTAACCTGAACGGCATAATTTCATGGATCGAAATCATGGGGTGAACAAAGTAACTTTTTTAATGTAGCTTTTTTATTTAGTTAAAAGTGTCAATTAAATTTTCTGTCTATGCATACGGAAACTAGCGAAAGCATCCGAAACAGGGGAGAAACCCTAAACAAAATAGGTAATGCAGTGCACCTCACGTTTTTCAGCTTTCAGAATAAAACGCAACATTAACCTCTCTAAAACTATTTTCAGTACGACATGTTGGGCCTACAAGTTCAGGATTTTCTTATATAGATATCGATCCAGACTAAAATGTTTGGGATGTTGTTCAAAGCTTTTAATTGTTGAAGAAATTTGTTCGGCTGGAATTTAATTTCGCAGAGCTAATTAGGCAACTCACTCAACGAAAAATCCCATTGGCTTTCTATTAATTGTTGCTAGGCAACTTTTGCTAGTTTTATTCCATATCTGGTTGGTGGTGGACCAATTTAGGTTGGATTCAGCCAGAATTTGGAGCAAAACTGCAGGTCTGATGAATGATTCATGACAAAAAGCCCAGTCGAGGTTGAGGCTGTGCTTTAGTAAAAATATTGTGCGAAGCGCTGCTCTGGAGCTCGTTAGCGCATCCGCTGGGTGAAGTGTGTGTTCTTATGAAGCCGTCTCTCTGGCTAATGTGGAGAGAAGGCAAAAGATGTCGCCCTGTACAGTAACAGGTGCTTTAACAAGAGCAAGGCCTGCGCTGTGTCCCAATTAAAGCTTTACAGAGCTTTGCGTGCTATCTTTATCTCTTTGTTTCTGCCTCTGTCTGTTTCTTTCTCGCTGTCTGTTAGCTTCTCAGCCGCTTCTCGCTGTTTTTCTCCGTCCACATTTCTGATGTTTTTGTTGTGTTTACGTCCACCCACTCGTTTTCACACACTGACTGGTGTTGTACCTCTTCCCTCTTTTCTGTTGTTTTCTCCCTCCCTCTCTCTCTGTCTCCCTCTCTCTCTCTCTCTCTCTCCCTCTCTCGAGCTGTAATAATGAGATATTTATGCTCTCTCACCTCTGTCTGTCCAACATTGTGATGCAAGTGTGAAACAAAGGCATGCCGTTTGACTCTCTCTCTCTCTCTCTCACTCTCTCTCTCTCTCTCTTTCTCTCTGTCTCTTTCTCTCTCTCTCTCTGTCTGTCTCTCTCTCACACTCTTTCTCTCTTTCTCTCTCTCTCTCTCCCTCTGTCTCTTTCTCTCTCTCTCTCTGTCTCTCTCTCTCTGTCTGTCTCTCTCTCACACTCTTTCTCTCTCTCTCTCTTTCTCTCTCTCTCTCTCTCTCTCTCTCTTTCTCTCTCTCTCTCCCTGCGTGTGTACGTGTCTCTCTACCTTCAGGCTGTATGGAAGGTAGATTAAATTGGTAGATGCGTGTTTGTGCATCAGACAGGGGTGCATGTTATGGCAGTCCCAGCCAGAGGGCCTTAACGGGAATATTCCCGCATTCCTAAGCTGATCTCTGTCTATGTGATTGACATATGATTGATTACCATGGACAGAAATTTCTGTGTGCTTCGTCAGGTTCCATCGTTCTTTTTTTGCAGCAATTTGAAAGTCAGCCTAAATTCTTTGAACTTCAATTAATAAATGAACAAATGTGAAAATCGGTTATTGCCCTGTTAAGTTAGGATTAAGGTTTTTTTTTCCCCAAAAAGACAGAAATAAATAAATAAATATAAAGTAGTAAGGAAAGGAGGAAAAATAAAAGAAAGGAAAGAAAAAGAGAATGACAGAAGGCAGGACCGAGAAAAGAAGGAATAAAAAAATGAAAGAAAGAGCAGGAGGAAGAGAGTGGCAGATAGAAAATGTAGAAAGGTGGGGAGGGAAAAGAGCAGGGAAAAAAGAAAACATACTACAATGACACAGAAGTTTTAGCATGCTTTGGTTTTCCATTTTATCTTTTAGCCCTCTGAGCTGCGCAATTCTCTCCTCACAGTTTATGGCCAGTCGTCATCCCAAAACCATGTCCATGGAGTCGAACCAGCGGGAAGATTTTCTTTCAGAGGCGCTTTTGTTAATGTGATCTTTTAATAGTGTTGTTAAAGTTTTTTTTTTTTTACATTTTTCTCTCTGTTTAGCCATGTAGATGACAACCTAACCGACCTAACTTGTTAGCGAAGTCCTGGTGCACCATCATAATTCTCACGGTGTTAGAAACTCCCACTGAAATTTATCTTCAGCACAAATAGATAGGACTGCTTGTACTTTCTCGACTTCCAGGTGTCAGCTTGTGTCTCCGTAGTATCTCCGAAAAGCAATGGCCTCTTTCCAAGTCAACCAATTAGAAAGCAGTGGTACAGTCAGCTCGGCTGCGGCTCATTTGTGGCCCTGCCGCTGAGCAGCTCGGGTTCAGGTCACTATATTTGTGATTAAAAAACATTGGTTCACAGTACATTGCGGTTCCTTTTGCCAGTAGAAAAGCACCATGAGAATGAAAGGGATGACTTAATGACTCCAAATGCCCTTATATCAGAATTCAATGGGAAGGTCTTTCAGCACTCACCCAGCACCTGTCCATTGGTTTCATATTATAAGTGGGGTTTGAGTGATCGTTCTCTGTGCACAGAGAAATTATTCTCCCTGATAACTGAGCATAAAACTGACCGTACAGCATGTTTCAGATAGAGATCAGAATATCAAACATCAGAGCGTATTAAAGGCTCTTTCCTGTCGGTGTACACACTCTTCATTTCAAATGTGTTTTGCTTTGAGAGAGGAGTGCCAGAAGTGAGTGGAATACTGTGACTGGGGCCCTGTGTATATGAAAGTGATGTTTATCAGTGTGTGTGTGTGTGTGTGTGTGTGTGTGTGTGTGTGTGTGTGTATGCGAGAGAGAGAAAGAGAGTTTGTGTGTACACGCTGTACCTCATAACCAGGAGTGTCACACAAACCACAGATTCGATTAGGACGATATATGAGCGTGTGTATGGGTGTGTGTTTCGCACAGCCGAACACTTGAGACATTATTGCATTATATGAATTTGTACGTGTTCATACATACACTATAACACACACATATTGGTGTGAGACACCAGGTGCCGTGGGCTGAGAGAGTGTGTGTGTGTGTGTGTGTGTGTATCCTGTGCCCTGTGGCGTGGGGCCGGTGAGCGATGGCAGTCATTTGAGCAGACGAAGAGGAGGTGCTCCCCAGACAGCCGGCTGCTGGGTCCCAAACTCCACTGGGTTCATGACAGCTGTGGATGGCTCTGTCTAATGTTGATAAATTAGCATTAGGGAGGAGAGGCGGAAGGGGCCGACTTTGGCTGGGGGGCTGGAGGGGGGGGGCAGGGGGAAAAAGGCCTTCATTTGGGCCTGAAATTTCAGTAAACTCGTTTATCACCGGGACACTCGTCCTCCAATTTTATCCCCCTCATTTCATCTCACCCTTCTTTCTCCTTAACTCCTTGAAGTCTGGAGTGATTACTGGTGTTTAAAATGTAATAACAGAATCGCTTAATGACATTTTAAGTTATGTTTACATTCTTTTTTAATTCCATAACCCATGTGAAAACTGCTTGTATAAACTGTTCATAATATAATGAATTTACTAAAAGGCACAATGTTGTTACATTATTGTACATAATGTACATTTGTTTTTTTTCATAGAGATCTAGTTATTATGTTTGTGCAAGTTTATGTGTCAAATAATAGCCATAAATCATTTTTACTCCAATTTCCAACCTCTTTTTAAAATCAAACCGTATGTATGATACCTTTAATGCATGTAAATGAGCTCTGTTCTGACTGGCTGCAGTGAACTGTTCTTTATTCACAAAACAGTACGCTGAAACACTCCATATGACTTTATATACACAGCCATGGAAAAAAAAAAAGAGACCACTTTTCCCTTTTTTTCTGTTCACTGTTTGTACAGTTTGCGGCAGTGTGTGTGCATGTTGTTGTTCTTTTCTGAACTATTGCAGTGTGAGCTGTGTAAAAAATAAGAAATGCCTCCATATGTGTTGTGAGTGCAGTAGTGTTTGTAGAGCAGCTTTTCTATGTGCTGTATTCCAGCAGCTTCACTCCTGATTCAGTTTCTGATGGGACGAAACAGGGCTCATACATACACTGCACTTAACAATGCAAGAGTGTCGTGTAGTTTAATATTTTCAAGGTGTAATAAAGTATTTATATGTATTATTTTTGCTTTCTTGTTTTTTGTTTGAAATTTTGAAACAAATGTGATCAATAGAGTATAAAACAATAGCACATTTTACACAGACACACTCCCAAACATTACAAAAGCAATAATCAGAAAAAAACATATATATATATAACTATGGTGAAATACAAATATCTGTTTTTTGCTGTTCACTTTCCCTAGTTACCATATATACTGAATGTTGTTGAATGTAAGTGAATGTTAGTGAATGCTACTTCTGTATTGTCATGATGTGAAGACATTTCTGCTCTAAAGTCACTATTTCAGAGATGACAGCTCAGTCTTTCCTCACTGACTCCCACCACACATTTCTTTGTCTCAGTCGAACCCTAGAGATGACTTGACGATCGTTGTGTTGACTAGATTATGGTGGATTTTCCCCATGATTAGGCCACTGTTTGTTTGTTTGTGTTGATTTGTGTATTGATTTTTGATCCATCTCGTTTGAAATCCTTCCACGGCGTTAGATGCAGCGGCAGCGTCTCATCAGTGAGAGGGCTGGTGATTATGCATGCTTTCTGCAGGCTCTGCTTTCTCCACCTGTGTTTTAGATGCCAAAATGAGGCATAATCCATCACTGCTGATTAGTCAGAAGCTGATTCCTTTATTGCCTCCTCTTTCCCTTCACATACACGCTGCAAATGCTTAGAAGCATCACAAAGTGTGTAAAAATACACACTTAGATAGCTCTTTTTGCCTTTTCTTATTAAATAAACATTCACATCTCCATCTATACAGACCATAAATGCACTGTGTGTTCTGACGCCTTTCTATCATAGCCAGCATGAACTTTCAGAAATTGTTGCAACAGTGGGCCAGAGAGACTAGCCTTCCACACTCACCAGTGAGCCTTGGGAACCCATGACACTGCCAGTGGTTCCTTGGTTGCCCTTCTTTGGACCATGTTTGGTATGTACTGACCACTGGATCCTGGGAACAGCCCAGAAGACCTGCTGTTTTGGAGATGTTCTGACCCAGTTGTCCAGCCATCACAATCTGGCTGATACTACTCTTGATCCATTTCCATAGGTTCCTTTTGATCCTCTTTTTCATCTGTTTCCATGGGTTCCTCCAGGACCTCCTTTTTATTCACTTCCATGGATTCATTCTTTGCCAGGAACACAAGCTTTCTGAAGATCTTGGAACATTATTCATAGTTCTGCACGGTGGTGTCTGTACAGTGGGTTGGTCTGCAGTGTTGTGTAATGATGTGAGCCTGATTTTGGCTGATTAATGACTCTGTTGTGATGCAATTAGGTATGTATCACAAGTTGTATATAATGGTAAGTGTAATGTATCACAGAGCATTGTAATAGCAGAAAGTCATAGTAGTAGCAGTAATAGCAATGTCTTCTAATTGTGAAAGAAAAAGCAGCAGTAGTAGTAGTAGTAGTAGTAGTAGTAACAGCAGTAGCAATATCAGTAGTAGCAGTAGTAGTACAAGTAGTAGCAGTAGTAATAGGAATGGTAGAAGAACTAGTAGTAGCGGTAGTTGCAGTTGTAGTGGCAGTATTAGCAGTAGTAGCAGCAGTGATAACAGTAGCAGTATTAGCAGTAGTAGTATCAGTGATAGCAGTAGCAGTATTAGCAGTTGTAGTAGCCATAGTAGTGGAAGTAGGGGCAGTAGTAGCGGTACATTGTGGCAGGTGAACTGAAAAGTGAACTTGCTGTCCATGCTTACCTTTTGCCTGTAGTGTAGTTCGGTACACACACACACACACACACACACATACACACACTCAAAGGCTTGTCTCACTGTATTCTGGTTCTGTCGGGTTGCTTTGTGTTTGGTTGAGTTTTGAGCTCTTCTCCAGAGAACACAGAGCTCTTTTATTTGTTCCCTCTCTCTTTTTTCTCGGTCTCACTTGCTCGACCCAGGGGAATGCGTTCAACGGATCCCTTCCAGTCCCGGTTCTGTTAAAAAGGCCAAGTGATTACCCATGGGGCTTTGCAGCGTCTGGCCTGGTGTCACACTGCTGTTCAGAGGCAACACACACTCACACACTCACACACTCACGGTAAGCCTCACAAACATGGCCATGATGTGACCTTGCAGCAATCCCACTCTGGGAGAGACGGCCATGGTCGGAGACCGCGTCAGCTGGCCAAAAAGCTAACTCACTCTAACTGGGACAACAAATGTGTGTGCGTGTGTGTGTGTGTGTGTGTGTGTGTGTGCGTGTGTGTGTAAAAGTGTCTGCATTCAACTTCTTCTGTAACTCTCTCTTCTGTAATAACATTGTCCCAGCTTTCAGGGTCTTTGTGTGTAAAGACCTTGGAGTGACCCAAAGCCAGACCAAAGTGAGATACTGGCAGTAGACAATATGACAGTATTGTCAGTATCCCAGTCTATTGCAGGAGACATTTCTGAACATATCATGGATATCATCCGTACTTCTATGGTGCATGAGATGTTCAGTTAAAAGCCAATAAATATTGTGATGCTTGACTACTACATACGTTATCTTATTCTTCTATCTTGAGGATCACATACTCACATTATTATAACATGCTTCCAATGTCACAATGTGTACCCAGATATCAAATCTCCTCTATAGCATGTCGCAGTGATGCTCAAATCCTGTTGTATGTCCAGCTCAATAGCTCAATAGCTCAAACTCCCATTAGTGTAAGTAGGAATGTTATTATACTGGTTAAAATGTGGGGTCAGTTCACGCTCAGCAGTTTTTCAAACTAAAAATGTAGATGCAGTCTTATTGTTCAGAGTTTAGAGGAAAGTGCTCTAAATGGACAGAGGCATGCATGGATGGATGGACGGATGGACGGATGGACGGATGGATGGACGGATGGATGGACGGATGGATGGACGGATGGATGGACGGATGGATGGATGGATGAGGGACAAATTGATGGATGGTGGAGAAATGGACAGATTGATGCAAAAAGGAAGGGCACATAGAAGGATGGATGGATACTGTCTCAACAGATGAATGAATGAACATTTCTAATGAGACATTTCGAATACTACAACACAATAAAAAATAATGTTCGGAGCCTCAGTGGCATCACTCGAGCTTTCTAAAAAAAAACACTGTCACTGTAATTTCACGGTTCTGTTGTGCAAGGGCAATAGGACACTGATACGTGACCCGGATACAGGTGATTTGGGGTCTGATTAGAAATCGTTTTTCCTGTACTGCAATGAACAAACCAGAAATAGTTCAAAATGACTTTACATTGTCATCTTGTTACACTGACTTTCAGAATCCGAACCAGAAAATGTTATTGATCCCAGAGGAAACTGTTAATGCGATGACTGCACAAGCACACAGAGACAAGAACAATATAAAATACAATATAGTCAAGATAAAAAAAGCAAGTCCTGCTAAAACAAAATGCTGTTGTCAGTAAGAGATGTGGAAATAAATACAATATTAATTCATTTTCTGTAGCCGCTTAATCCTTACTATGGTCATGGGTACCCAGAGTCTATCCCGGGGTCTATGGGTGCAGGGCAGGGACTCATCCTGGGCGGGGTGCCAGCCCACCACAGGGCACACGCACACACGGTCAATTTAGAATCCCCAATTTACTTGACACACATGTCTTTGGACTGTAGGAGAAACCAG
The DNA here is from genome assembly GCA_037576975.1 of Alestes dentex. Lineage (NCBI taxonomy): Eukaryota > Metazoa > Chordata > Actinopteri > Characiformes > Alestidae > Alestes > Alestes dentex. Next base: position 34,583,576 of record JBBIGA010000040.1, read on the forward strand.
AGACCCTGAAGGAAACCCACACCACCGCGAGGAGAACAAGCAAACTACACACACACACACACACACACAAACACACACACGACCCGGATTCAAACCCCCAACCCTAGAGGTGTGAGGCAACAGTGCTACCCACTGTACCACAATAGAGATCAGTAGGCATAGTGTGCATGATAGCACTATTGCATAAGTAGTGACAAAAATAGTGAATGTAACGTTTTTTGAAGATGAAGCTTTGCTCTGACACCAGCGATCTGTAAACTGGACGAATGAGGCTGAAAACAGCTCCTGCAGACTTCGCTGTAGCGCGGTGTGTTTTATCAGCTGGCTGAATGAGCCGAGTCTTTGTGTCTCATTGGCATTATCGCTGTAGTGTTAATGTGTTGTTCTACAGATACCGTCACACACACACTCCGACGGCCATCTGAAACGAATAGCTGCCTCGTATCTCTCTCCCTCGCTCGCATTCCACATGTACGTGTAAATGGTACCGTTTTAAACATTAAGATGCCCTTTGCTGCCATAGTCTTTCCTGCTAATTTCACTTCATTCGTTACACAATGTCTGAATCTATTTGCTGCACAGTGTAGTGTGTATTGTGCTCACTCGATGACGAGCCATGCACTAGTAAGCTGGGAGCCACTTGCGGTGTGTTACAACTGAAAATAACGTGTGCGTGTGTTTGGCCTGCCACTTTTGTGTAAACGTGTGTAGCATTTCTTTGAGTTTCGTGGTTTTACAGCCCCTAAATGCTTGGCACAGGCTAACATGGGGATAACCGGGGCTGGACAAAAGCCTAAAGTGTTCTATTTGGATATTCCAGTGTATATCTATTCCATATTTGGTCAGTTGTGTGCCAAAGTTTTGGCACTCTAATATCATTACATTTTGCTGCTTTTCTAAATTCCTTTTTGGACTTTGTTTCCATGGGGAGGTGGAACAGTGTATTTTTACTCCAGGATATCCTTTGCACAGAGCTCTTGGAATAAAGGATGGAAATGATAGTAGCTAGTGATCACTATCACCCCAAAAAGGGTCAAAAGGTTTAATTTAGCATTGTTTCATTTTCACTACTGTCTGCCTTGCCATTTTCAGTGAATGTCATGTGTTGATATGGGAATTTACAGCCACCAGACAGGGTCACAACAGAAAATATAGGTTGCATAGATTAATGCTTTTGATGAAATACTTTTCATCAAAATTGAGGAATAACTTAAAATGTTACCATGTTTTTGACTAGGTCTAGGCTATATGTATCTCTGAAAGGTTCATGGTTGGGCAGCGAGGACAACAGTGTATTTTACCCATCAGACAAGCAAAGGTAGCCAGATCCAGTTTCATTTTTGCTGCAGTTTATATCAGACAGTGTGTGTATGCATGTCCAACTTTCTCTGCAACTGTGTATGGTTTACAAAAGTGGAAACGAATTGCATTTATAGAAGTGGTAAACATCATATAGTTATTTAGTTCTTTTGTGTTGGTTGAACATGTTTTTATATAGCAGCAAGGCTGCAGTTTTTTCCATTTTATCTCAGCACAGCTGTCTTTCTGCAGAGATTTGATTCTCACCCCTCCAGTTTACCCCTAATTGCTCACTAGCAGCTCAACACAGAGTCACAACGTTTCACACACAGTCAACACTGTCCTCCCTCGAGTCTGTCTGATAAGAGTTATGGAGGAAAACATTTTATTTAAATGTATTCATTATAAATGTCCAAGTCACTTTCCATTCCACTGGCAGAAAGTTGCCTGGAGGCCTGCAGAAGGAGGCTGATGCTTTACCATTAACACAGATTTTCATTTGTGTCTGCAATGAATGGATTTTTAGAAACACAAGACCTCTTGAAAACTGTTGTAAAACAGTGTCTCAGGCATCAAGCTGTGGATTCATAAGCGTTTAATGTAATACCTTTCTGTGAGGGAGCGTTTAGAGACCTTAGACCCTTGTGCCTGTAAACAATTCTGGCTCTAATTCTCCAGAATGGAATGTTTCATATCAAACCACTCTGAATGAATGGTTTAAATCTTGACCATTAAAATCAGCTGAAATTTTCTTTAAGAATCAGCAAAATATTGATAAATGGAAAGCCACCGTGTTTCTAAAATGTGTGTGTGTGTGTGTGTGTGTGTGTAGATGAAAGAAAGTATTAAGTGAAAACACACTTAAAAGCCATTAGTACCACTCTTTTATAGATATCAAGTTTTCAAGAGGCTCCAGAGATTTTTGGAAGTTCCACCTGCATGAATATTTCACGAGAGCCTGGAAATAACTGGAGACAAAACAGACTCAGTGGCAGACCAGATCCCGCCGATGATAACAATAAGCATAACAATAACTGCAGTAAAATTGAAAAATGTAATTCAAGCCAATGGTTTACAGTTTCACATGATGGGAATGGAACAATAACAATGGAAATGATGGGTTCCTTTTTATTAATACAGCTACACAAAACCATTTCATTCAGCCTAGAATTGTTCTCTTGCTTCCTAGAAGTCCCTTAGAAGCAACCAGTGTAGTTGTGCAAACAAAGTGTCAACAGACAAATTGATTTACATGAGATTTCTTGAGCAGCTGAACTGATGGCCAAAGAATAATGAGCAAATATGTATATAGAAATGCATGGGAAGAGTGCTAATAGTCACTTAAACTTACTCAAAATGCTCTTTGGGCTGTATGGTCTATAAGAAGGGCTTGATGGATTATTGCCTATATCTGCAAACATGATGATGAGGGAACTGTTGCTGTCTTTTTCTTAGTAAATCATATAGAGGCTCAAGTTTCTCATCTGTTAACATTTATTCAGTGGTATCATGTCATCCAACTCTATTTATTTTAGTGCGTAGAAAAAGTAAATGGTTCTTTAAAGCCATAGAACAGCAATTTCTCTGATACGCCACAGCAAGTTTTGGGTCACAAACATCTGAATATTGGTGAACTTTAAAGCATGAATTTGCGTCTTTGACCAATGTCTATATCTCATCCAAGCCAGGAGAGCATGCAAGTACCGAGCGACCTGCCTGACCAATTTAATGATGGGGAAACAATGATTTGAGGAAAGGAAAAATCTAAGTGTGTTTATCATTCTCCATAGATAAATGTTTTTTTTTGTTTTTTTTTCTGTGTTTTCTTGCTCAGTGGGAGGAGGTGAGCGGCTATGACGAGAACTTGAACACCATCCGCACCTACCAGGTGTGTAACGTCTTCGAGTCTAGTCAGAACAACTGGCTCCTGACCACCTTCATCCAGCGGCGGGCCGCCCAGAGGGTTTATGTAGAGATGCGCTTTACGGTGCGTGACTGCAGCAGCATCCCACGCGTCCCAGGCTCTTGCAAGGAGACCTTCAACCTGTACTACTATGAGAGCGACCAGGTAAGGGCGCATTGGTATAAAACTGAATGTCCCATGAAATTAGTTTTACAATACACCATAAACAGTGGTCATCAACACCGCTTGTACAGGATTCCTCCAAGGTTCCTGCGGGCTCAGCCCTTATCCCCCACACTTCAACTGGCTAATAAGTGCCTGTAGAAGACTACAGCTGAATCAGGAGTTATTTGATTTGTGTTGGAGGTAGATTTGTAGTATAAAGTAGAGGGTTGATGACCACTTCTGTGAAAAACTAGAAGTGTAGAGATCTGAAATGAAGAACATCGGAATGATTTATTTATTTTGTTTTAATTCACATGCTTCATTAGACCTGAATACAGGCAGTTACTTACTTTTTTACCAGATGAAGTACATTGCCCACCTCTATGACCAGGTGATTGCGACCAAGGGCACGGCCTTCTGGATGGAGGCACCCTACTTGAAGGTGGACACCATTGCTGCGGACGAGAGCTTCTCGCAGGTGGACTTCGGTGGGCGCCTCATGAAGGTCAACACGGAGGTGCGCAGCTTCGGACCCCTCTCGAAGAACGGCTTCTACCTGGCCTTCCAGGACTATGGCGCCTGCATGTCCCTGCTGTCTGTCAGGGTCTTCTATAAAAAGTGCCCCAGCGTGGTGCAGAACTTCGCGGTGTTTCCTGAGACCATGACAGGGGCAGAGGGCACGTCGCTGGTCATTGCGCGTGGCATGTGTATCCCCAATTCGGAGGAGGTGGACGTGCCCATCAAGCTCTACTGCAACGGAGATGGGGAGTGGATGGTACCCATCGGCAGCTGCACCTGCAAGGCCGGATTCGAATCCGACAGCGGGAATGTCTGCAGAGGTAGGACCCCCCAGCTCCGAGTGCTGATTATTTTGCTCTATCCATCTGTCTGTCTGTTTGTCTGTCCATCTGTCCATGTTTGGTCTATAGGGGCTGATAATGCTGAGCTTGATGCTGGTAGTTGTTGTACTAGGAGCAGGTTGTTGCATGGTGAGCCAGGCTCTGCTAATGAGTGTGCACGCAGTGTGTAGGTTGCTGTAGAAAACCGAAGCTCCGCCACCTGGTGTGTGAGGGTTTGGTCATAACTGATGTCTGTCTGTATTGGTTTGGGATTGCACCTAAAAAAATCTATGGGAAAATGTCAACAATTCTCTCAAAGAAAAATCGCACACAGTACTGTGTAAAAAAGTAATATTTAAAAACTGCAGAGCTGAGCAATGGCTGTTTTTTTATCACATCAATGTTACTAAACATACGATATACACCTAAAAAGAATAAATACAAATAACATTATACAGTAAATAGTGATGTTTTGTTCAGTATATCAGTGTGTTCTTTGTGGAAGCCCAGTATTACTGTAGTTTCCATCAGAAACCTGGTTTGTCCTTCTTTAAATTAAAAAAGGAACTGCTGATGGAGCTCCTGATTCACGGCTGGAGGAACCAAGGAGGAATCTGGAACCAAACCTTTGTTCTCCTCACCAGCTCACAACATATCAACTACTTTTACACACAAAACCAATCTTGATACTTTTTCCTGCTTTCTGGTTTGTTTGCATTTATTGTAATGTTAACAGTTTATCACACACTGAGAAAAATGGCTTTAAACAATTTGCATAGGTGCCTAGACTTTTGCACAGTATTGTATATTTCACACATGGGTTTTTGTGTGATCGCACATTTTTTTCACTTATGTTTTTTTTATTTGACATGTTTGGAGTGAGTTACAATTACATAAGATATGAAGCTTTAAAAATGTTGATTTCATCACTAAAGAAACCACACACACACACACACACACACAAACAGTAGAAAGTGGCACTGACTCACTCTATCTTACTCACTCTTGAACTCTCCAGTCTCTCATTCTGTCTTCAGTTTTGTTTTTGTCTCACTTCGTCTTTCACTGCATCACTCTTTCTCTCTCTCTCTTTCTCTCTGTTGCTCTTTCTCTCAGGCCAAGACTCTCTCGCCTGCCCACATTCACACACAGTCATATTTTGTCTCCCCAGGTTATGTGATCATAAATATCTCGCGCAGTGCTTCTGTAGTTCCCCCAGGTCTGTTCCAGATGACCGAACTGAGCATGCTCAGAACTGATAAGCTTGATTGACAGGCATCTGCTGTGATCAATACTCAGATTAAATAAAAAAAATATAGGATTCCTCAGACCAGGAGAAGTTGACTTTGAAAAATATGGAATCAACACACACACACACACACACACACACACACACACACACAGACATACCCAAACAGACCCCTGTTGCTTGCAGATCCTGTAGACAAGCCACTCACAGCAGTGGTGTGCATTAAAAATAAACCTGTTGCAGTTCTAAGCTTGCTGACTTCTGTGTGTTTGTGTGTGTGTGTGTGTGTGTGTGTGTGTATGGCTACTATGGATTAAGTGGTTTTGTGTGTGTGTGTGGACATGTTTGTCTGTAAATAAGAGTGTGAAGGCTTCTGTATGTGTGTCTTTGGATGTGGGTACCATACGTTTAAAGTCTATTGTGTGTGTATGTCTACTACGGATTAGGTGTTTTTGTATGTGTGTGTGTGTCTGTGTGTGTGTGTGTGTGTGTGTGTGTATGTCTGTGTGTATGTGTGTGTGTGTATGTGGCTCTTATGGCTTAGGTGTTTTGTGTGTGT
>JBBIGA010000040.1:34613244-34618244 GCA_037576975.1 Alestes dentex
TGTCTCTCTCTCTCTCTCTGTCTCTCTCTCTCTCTCACTCTCTTTCTCTCTCCCTCTCTCTCTGTCTCTCTCCCTCTCTCTCTCCCTCTCTCTCTCTCTCTATCTCTCTATCTATCTCTATCTCTCTCACTCACACACACACTCTTGCTCTGTTTCTCTTCTCTTTCTCTCTCTCGCTCACTCACACACACACATACTCTAACTCTCTCTCTCTCACACAGTCACATACACTAACTCTCTCTCTGTCTCTCACACTCTCTCTCGCTCACGCACACACACACACTAACTCTCTCTGTCGCTCAGACACACACACCCTTTTTCTCTTTCTTTCTCTGTCTCTCTCACTCACAACACACCCTCGCTCTGTTTCTCCTCTTTCCTCTCTCTTTCTCTTTCCAGCAGCCCAGGTTCTTTTGTAACTATGATATTATTGCATTGTGTGGGCTTTAGGATCCAGTTCTCTCTCTCTGTGTGTGTGTGTGTGTGTGTGTGTGTGTGTGTGTAGACACAGAAGGCAGCCTCAGCGTCATCAGTTGGGCCAGGTCAAAAGCTGTCTGTCAACCTCCACCACACTTGCCCACACCTTCACACATTCTGTCATGTGTGTGCACATGTGTGAGTGTGTGTTTGTGTTGTGTGTGTTTGTGTGTGTGTGTGTTTGTGTGTGTGTGTGTGTGTGTATGTGACAGGATAAGCTGTGAACCAAATGCTTCTCGCTTTTTCTGGGGTTTGTTTGTTTTTTTGTTTTTTTTGTTGAATTCCAGCTTCCATTTCATGCTTCTTCGTCCTCAGCGGACCCTCGACTGACCAGTCCTGCTCACAGTCTCAGCACGGTTTTGACTCAGAGCTGTAAAGACTGGCTAAAAGGCCACTGTTCAATATTTAACTGTCTAATAAAATTTGATCTGCATATCTTCCCTTTTCGTTTTAATGAACTGTAAAATGTTTAATTAAATCTCCAAAGGCTTTGGCGAGGGGAGAGACTGGGGAAGGTGTGAAGATGTTATCTTTCCGTCACCGGGGAGGACGGACCCGGCCGGCTCGTTTGAGCTGAGGAAGAGGGGCGCGTCCTTCCTCTCCTCTCTCGTTAAGGAAGACACTCCCTCCGTCCCCGCCTCCGCCGGCTCCATCCATCTCTCTGGCCACTCGTTTTTCCTCTTTGTTTACTCTCCCTCGCTCTCCATCAATCTCCGGGAAGCAAATAGATGTGCCGAGCGATAAATGAACATATTAATCACTCTTGCCCCTCCCATGCGTCTCGCGTAATGCATATTGATGAGCGGCCGTGAATATTCATACGGGCGCGGTCCCGGCAGATAATTGCTGAAATTCTGCGCCGGGTCGATATTAGGATTTGACAGTTACTCGTCGGCGGTATAATGGAGTATTAATTAGCTGGCGTTCCAGATGAGTGGAGCTGTTTGTGGCTGTGTGCAGAACAGAGTGTCCCCCTTTGCTAAATTTGAGCCAAATTGCCGAGCGGAAGTAATGTTTATTTTCATAACCGAGCTGCTGAACCTGTCCGCTTCGTTCAGCTATCATCCATATTTATGTCTAAATTCACTAAGCCCACAGTATCAGTAATAACATTATTATTGCGAAACAGAAAAGTCGGTGTTAACACATTTTCGGGGCTCTTTTTTTTTTTTTTTTACTGCGGTGATTATCCACACACACAAAAATATTATATTTGTATCTTTCTGGGGTCCTTCCATTACTTTCTAGGTAAATTCTGCGGTGCTGCACCTTATCCAGTATAAGTCTACATGAAATGTGAAGCCAGCGACGGCCATCTGTGTCTAGGGAGCTTGTAGATTTGTTTGCTCGTGTCTGATACTGGCATAATGTGATTTTGCAGAAAATAACTTATTTCATCCTTAAATTCAGCTGCGCACTCTCATCCTCTAACCCCCCCCCCCAATCTCTCTGAGGAAGTGTATAATTTTATATTCATCCACTACCTTGGGCATGCTATAATTTTACAGATGTGACTGCTTCAACACAAAGCGCACTCTCTCATTCTCTCTCTCTCTCTCTTTCTCTCTGCAGCATGTCCTCCAGGGACGTTTAAGTCAAGTCAGGGCACGGAGCTGTGTCTGCAGTGTCCTCCCAACAGCAGGTCCACATCTGAGGCCTCCACCATCTGCGTGTGCCGGAACGGCTACTACAGAGCCGACGGAGAACAGCCAGACATGCCCTGCACCAGTGAGTCCTCAACACACCAGAAACAATGAGCTTCACACACGGCTAGTGCTCGGGAGTCCCAGTCCTGGGAGTCCCATAGACACGTCTGCGATTTCCCTCTTTGGAGACCCTTGGAAGACTTGATAGTTAGCTGATGAGTCAAACGAAACTGGGTGATTCAGAGCAAAGGAAATAGCTAAATAGGAAAGACTGGGCAATTCTAGCTGTAACCGTAGGTTGTTTCTGTCTTTATTGGATTATTTCTAGGCTTAACCCTTGGAACCCTTAGAGTGGCATGGATCCAGACTGGAAGCACAATGAATGGTAAATCGCCGTCATATGGCAAAACACCTCCTCATGCGAAAGTTCCCCTGGTTTGTGTTGATGCTCGAGATGTCAGACGTCATGCTGAGCTTTGTTTGGGGTTCATGTAGAAACACAGTGATTAAAAAAAATATGTAATAATAATGATAACGGCGACTGGGGTTTTAAAAATAGTGTCATACGCAAATGAACATAAAGAACAAAAAATGCACAAAAAACAGAAAAAACACAAGATCTTTCAGGATAGTCTCCGCCCACAAGTGGGTGGGGAAAACCCGCAGAGGGAGGGGCTTCAGAGAGCGGCCAAGTATGTAGGACCGTTTTACACCGTTTATATTTGTTCATTAATTAACAAGATTTTACCAGTACGGTTGGAGGCCAATGCAAACTTTCCTCAGGGGTGCAAAAAGCCAACCAGGAGTGTTTGCAAACTGCTTCTTTTGTTTGTGTACAGTCCATTTGACCTAATGCAAGTGTTTCTGACCCAGTCCCGAGGGCCTCCACCAAATCCAGTTTCAGTATTCAAGCTCATATTCTGGGGCATGCAGTGCAAAGCATCTTGGGGATTCCCTACGACTGGACTGGGCATCCAGACTGCATACCTATGACTTGAGGAGAGGTTCATCTTTATCTTCCCTGTGCGATTAGACCATGGCCAGTTGTTCTGAGCCACATAGAGTACTGTGCAAAACCTTTGGGACCGAATGGTTTATAGCCATTTTTCTTAGTGTGTAATTTTCTTAGTGTCTTTCCTTGCAAAGTTAACATTAGAATAAATGCAAGTGAGTAAGAAATTAGTAAAAGGATCCAAATTTTGCTTTGTTTGTAAAAAACAAAAAAAAAGTACTAGATATTGTGTGAGCTGGTGAGGATAAAACACAAGTTTGGTTCCCGATTCCTCCTCAGTTCCTTGACTGATTGGACTTCCACAAGTAACACGTTGCTTTTAGTTTTATGTGGCATATTTACTAACATTAACGTGAAAGAACACTCACTTCTCATCTAAACCGTTTTTGAATATTTTTGTAGGTGCCTGAGACGAGTCTTTTGCTTAGTGGTTTCCAGGCAAAGTTATTCCAGGACCTCCCTATAATTAAGCTACTCAAGAATACTGTGTTTTTGTAACCCTGCTTCCATGCTGAATTATCAGCTGAACCAGCCTAGTCTTTAGAGACGCCATTCCAGTCTACAGTTTGGTTTCACTGTCAACTTGAACCAGGTAATCAAGAGCTAGTTGGGATCCCCTAGGACTGACCTGAGAACCTGGATTGGATAGCCATCACTCAGGGAGACAGAAACCCTGCCATCCATTGTGTCCAATGGGAACAAGGCCAGTAAATCCATCTTTCCCACCTAATGAGACCATGGCCATAGACCCCCAGCCATAGATAACATTGACATTACAAGTCTTCAGCTATGCCCCATTACCAACTGTATAAATATGGTGTTGGTAATATTAGTACATTATAGAGTATATCTGTAAAATCTGATTTTAAAAAAATATAAACGGTGTGAAACGTTTGCTGCTCCCGACACTCGCCTGCTCTCTGGACCCCCTCCCTCTGCAGGTTTTCCCCACTCGCTTGTGGGCGAAGACTATCCTGAAAGTTCTCCCGGGTTCAAAGATCTTTTGTTTTTTGTTTTTTTTTTTTTTAATTTGTTTCTAGAATTGAAAATAAAAGAAGTTTGGGCTTTTTTTGTTTTCATGGGCATTCGTGTTCGACACCATTTCTAAAACCCCAGTAGCTGTGATTATCATATGTGCTTTAAATTACAAGAACTTTGGTTCTACGTGACACAGGAACACCAGACAAAGCTCAGCATGACGTCTGACACCTCGAGCATCAACACAAACCGGGGAACTTCTACGTAAGGAGCTGTCGATTTGACAGTTGACCATTTGTTGCGCCTCTGGAACCGATCCGTGCTGCTTACGTTCTAAGGGTTAAGGATTTAAACTCAGTTTTACTTTATTCAAATTTTTCCCACCAGGACTAAGCAAACGTGATAGTTGAGGTTAGTCTAGTAGGTGTTTGAGCAAGAACATCACCAGACTGTGCTGGAGTCCAGCCTCCCAGACCCACAACTGGTGACATTTTTCATCTAGCATAAACCACTGAGTTCCATTCAGCCTCTACTACCAGCATTCCCAGTTCAGTCCCTGGGGACTCCCACCCTGTCCAGTTTTGTTTTGTTAAAGCTCCAAACACACTCCAGGTAATCGAGAGCCGGAGAATGCTCATTACCTGGCTCATGTGTGCCGGGAGCTGCAGCAGAGCAGAAATGTGGACTAGATGGGGGTCCCAAAGGGTTCGAGCCGAGAAGCTGTGTGTTGGTGGAGGTAGAGCAGTCTAGCTTAGAGCCCATATGTAGGTCAGGTGGAGTTTCGTGCCATAAATATGATAGAGCAGGGCTTGCCATTGGATTAGTTATGTGGAGAAGTGGGTCAGGCTCTTGTCTCTCGCCAAAGCATCTGGAAGATCAACGAGCGA
>JBBIGA010000040.1:34629852-34647714 GCA_037576975.1 Alestes dentex
TACAGTGAGGTAGAGAGGCAGGTAAGGTACAGTGAGGTAGAGAGGCAGGTAAGGTACAGTGAGGTAGAGAGGCAGGTGAGATACAGTGAGTCCTGTGTGTTGTGTCCTGTTTAAGAGTCTTAAGGACAGAAGGATGTTCTAAGGACTGAAGCTCATCTGTTTTGGTTGTAATACTCCTGAAGTGTTCTCCTGATTTCAGCAGGTCAAACAGACAGTTACTGTGTGAGATGAGTCTCTGACAATCCTGGTTGCTCTGGTCTGCATCTCCTGGTATAAAAGACGTGCAGAGACCTGATCTGGTGCAGCGGTCCATCTGTAGTCTCTTGATGTCCTCCACAGAGCTGTTCTCAAACCAGGAGGTGATGTTGTTTCTACAAAACCAGAGTAAAAAGTCCTTAGGATCACTGGAGAGATCCGAAACTCCTTCAGATATATTTATGTAACACGAACAAATGACAATAACTGTAGACTCCTAAGGGTTAAGTCGATACTATATATTATACTGTAATAATATGCAGTACTTCATGCACTAGTGATATATGGAGTATATTATGAGTATATGAGTCTTACAGAAACAGCTCCCAGGCTTCTGAAGTGGTAACACACTGTTGCAGACATGTGAACTTTTCTCCACAATCAATTGAAAAGAGATTATAAGTTGGATCAAGAAAAAAAGAGGTTCCTCCAGCTTATCACATCTCCAACTTAAATGAGTTCAAGGAAGATAATCACTTTTTAATGATTCATCTTCGTTGAGCTCGTTTAAAAATTGAACATTTTAGACATGATAAATTGGGGCCATGTCTTAACTCGACACTTTTTACAGTCTTCTTTTCAGACCTCGCTTCCATGACACTGAAGCAGTGCTCATCCTTTCTTGCCCTGCTGTCTGATTAATAAGTGATTATTATATATAAAATAATAAAAATGAACTATGTGACATTATAGCCGAGGGGCCTACGGCTATCACTTGTCATGTTCTTCGTTTTGTAACATTTTGCATATAATCATTATTATGCAGCATAGATTCCAGTGTTAGAAACCTGACACCAAGAGGTACTTTTTTTTATTCAACATTTCAGGAATTTTGAGATCAGGACGTTTTTTAGCCATAATAATATATTCATAACTTATTACTTTACAGGATATATTATTGTATTACTTTAACTTATTACTTTACTATATATATTTAGATGGAAATGTATGTATGTGTTTATGTGTGTGTGTGTGTGTGTTGAACAGACAATTTGAATTGCAATAAAGGTTAAAAAAAAAAAGGCTGATGCCTAAAAACACTGACAACGTTTAGGTTTCCTCACTTTCTCTAAGTGACATTTCTAATTTCATTTCTACCAAAGAAGAAACCTTGGGAGGACCTTGACACCAAATAGTGAAGAAGAATAAAAGAACAACACTTTGGGGATGATTAATGGAGGCCAAGTGTCCTTTCTATGTGGAGTTCGTATGTTCTCCCCATGTGTAATTTCCTCTCGCTGTGAGTGAGTGTGTGAGTGTGTTTGTCTGTTGATCTGCCCTGTGATGGACTGGGGACCTGTCCTGGGTGTTTCTCTGCCCTTTGTTTTATGACAGGTCAGATAAAATCCAGCACTCCCACGATCCTGCTTAAGAGTAAGCGGCTCAGATAAAGAATGGATGGGTGGATGACTAACAGTACGAGACGAAAGTGTTCAAACTCAGTCGCTAATGAGCCATGGACTCTCTGGATAGCAAAAGTAGAATGAGTTACAGTCTGTTGCTTCTGTTGGAGTCTGTGAGAGTAGAAGATTTGCTTGGAGGTAGGTCAGCGCAAGCAGGTGGTCCATGATTGCTGAACTGGTCTGGAGGACAGGTGAGCACGGGTCCTCAATGAAGTCAGTCTGGTCTAGAGTACACAAGAGCTGAAAACCCAGTGGTGGTTGATGAAGCTGAATGGATGGACAGCAGATCCCTGTGGAGGAGACAGATCTGGGAGCACACTGAATTGGTTTTATAGTGTCCACCTATCATTCCAGATGTTTGACCTTGATAACAAGCACCAAAATGCTTGAGTAAAAATTAGGGGTGTCACGCGTCTTACAAAATTAATCAAATTAATTACAAGCTCTCTGTAATCTAAACACATTTTTTGCTGTAACTATATTTAAAAAAATGTAAATGAATGTTGGCATATGAGTGAATGAATAATCACCATTACAGACTTTCAACATCTCTTATTTAATAACTGCTTCTGCACTGTTCATGTGCTGTAACGGTCACAGCAATCGTGACCTAATATGCTGAGGGAAAAAATAAAAAATGCTTCATTAAGAGCAATGATAGAATGTAGTCCATCTATAAGGTGCAGTTTAAGGCAGTGTACATACAAGCACAGGTGTTCGAATTATGAATTATGCTGCCTTGTCGAAAAATGCTACTGTGGCGCAAATTGACAGCACAGTCTATCGATTCATGGTCCCCTGTGGAAAAGTGCACAGTGGGTAGCATGTTTCGACAGAACACCGGACCGGGTTTAAGTCACGTCATGCGATTAATCAACGTTAATTTTTTTAATGCGTTTATTTTTTCTGTGATTAATTGATGGAAATGAACGTGCTCATTCGACACCCCTAGCAAAAATGTTCGTTCAAAGCGTTTTCGCTTTAAAAACGTTCTGCGTCTTACTCCATTCCTCCACAGGCGTTCCATCCGGCCCTCGGAACGTCATCTCCATCGTGAACGAGACCTCCGTGATCCTGGAGTGGCACCCACCCCGCGAGACCGGCGGCCGGGAGGACGTGGTTTATAACATCGTGTGTAAGAAGTGCAGAGCGGACCGGCGGTCCTGCTCGCACTGCGACGACAACGTGGACTTTGTGCCTCAGCAGCTGGGCCTCACAGACACCAGGGTGGTCATCAGCAACCTGTGGGCGCACACTCTCTACACGTTCGAGATCCAGGCAGTTAACGGAGTGACCAATAAGAGCCCGTACCCGGCCCAGCACGTCTCCATAGACATCACCACCAACCAGGCCGGTAAGAGCACAGCGGCTTGCAGAAGTAAATGACCTCTGTTCTGATTGGAGGCATATATTTTGCATAATTCCAAAGAAAGCCCTTGAATTCCTGTTCGGCTCACATTTAGCAGCTGATCTAGTTGTGTCAGGTGTTGGACTACTTCAGTATTCTTGAACCGACCCATTTCACATTCAGGTTATTCGTCCCACACACTCATTTTGGTGACAACATAGTAATTTGCAGTTGCAGAGTAACCTCAAAGGCTACAATGCAAATAAAGGCAGAAAAGTTTCCGTCTGTCAGACTGGAGACTGAAAGCACCCGTATAAGTATCTTAAGGTGCTCATACATTAACACTTTTCCAGCAGCGTGACAGTTCCGCCAGCAAGGCGGCATTAGTCTACAGTCCTCTCTGTCTCTGCAGCGGAATTATCCTCTAAATATTCATGAGCATGTTCTTTTTTACTCTTCTCTTCTCTTCTTTTCTCCTCTCTTCTCTTCTCCTCTCTTCTTTTCTCTTCTCTTCTCTTCTTTTCTCTTCTCTTCTCCTCTCTTCTATTCTCTTCTTCTTTCTTCTCCTCTCATCCTCTCTCTTCCCTTCTCTTCTATTCTCATCTTCTCTTGTCTCTTCTCTTCTCTTCTCTTCTCTTCTCTATCTCCCTTTTGTTTCCCAAAGTCTCTTCTGCTACCTTTTGTTCTGTCTTTTTTCTCTTCCATCTTTTTCTCTTCTCTTTCTTCTCTTCTCTTCTCATCTCTTTACTTCTCTTCTCTTTTTGTCGTGTCTCGTCTCTTCTCTTCTCTATGTATCTTCTTTTCTCATCTCTTCTCTTCTCCATGCTTCTCATCTCATTTCTCTTCTCTTCTCTGTCTGTCTCTTTTGTTTAGCTGCAGTCTTTTTCTTTTCTTTTCTCTTCTCTTCTCTTCTCCATGCTTCCCATCTAATTTCCTTTTCTCTATCCGTCTCTTTTATTCACGTTTGCGTTTACATTTTTTTGTGTCTCTTCTGTCTTTTTCTGTTCTATTTTCTTCTCTCCACTTTCCTTCTCTTCTCTCCTCTTCAGCTGAATACTTCTGTAATGTCAGCGGTGCCGGTGTGGAGCTGAATGTATCCATGAGCTCTGCTTCTTTAATCCAGGATGAAAGGGCTGGAGGATCATCATTGTGTTGAACCATATATAATAACTTTTTACCCTTCAAAATGAGGCCAATCGGTTCAAACAAACTTCGAAAAAGCCTTAAGCGGGGAGACTTCGGCTTTTCCCTCGCCCTCTCCCCATCCGTGCAGGAACTCGCGTATAATTTAGCATGCAGAGGGACTCCTATCCCTGCCAGCGCGGCAAAGTTCAGTTCCTAAACCATGAAGACGTGGCTTCTTATGCTGCGTGGCTCTAGTTGGCGGAATCCGATGCCTCGCTTTGTAGTTTCCCTTTTTATTTACTCCCCGAGAAGGCTTTGATAAGGAAAAGACAGTGGCGTGCAGTTTATTCAGGCGCCGGAACCTTGCAGAAATGTGCTTACGTACCACAGAGTCAGTGTTTTTACTGCTCTGACTGTGTCAGGCTCTCGCTGTCTGCACGTAAATGTGGATTTCAGCCGAGATTTGTTTAGCTATGCAGGGTTGACTCCCAGACTTGTCCGATCTGTTTGGAATCTTGTGTTTTGTCATAATGAGACTTTGTTTTCGGAAAAGTAACTCAAGCATCTGGAGCGGAGCGTTTGAAAGGTGCTGAGCACAAGAACACCGATGCACCAAGGCTAACAGTGTTTAGCTCATTAATGCACCACAACAAAGGAAACACCTGGTTTGGGTTGCTGTGTTTTTTTTCCAAAAGGCTGCAGAAGATACACTTAGGATTCGACACACATTCTAATGAGACGTCCCTGCACTTCTGTGCTTTATGAGAAGTAGCGGATCTCAGATACACACACACACATACATACATCACATCACACACCCACACGCACACACATACACACACACACACACACACACACACACACACAGTAGTACCATCCCTCCTATCACTCTGCAAGGTACCACTTTAGGACTACCTTTATAAAGGGTTTATAAATGTTTTATAATTAGGTAGTTAATAAGGTTATAGACAGTTTATAAATCATTAATAGACAGTTATAAGCAGAGGGTCTGACTGTATGGAAGAAGGAAAGCACTTTTAAAGCCTGGCAAAATAAGCAAACAAACAAAACACAGCTATAGTTCAGAACGTACACTGAACACAAAAGCCTGGTCGTAGTTGCAAAAGGGGCCCACTTTGCAGGAAGACTCACTATTTGGCAAGATCTGTGTTATAACTGATTTATAATCAGGTTGTTCTTTAGGTTGTAGACAGTTTATAAATCATTAATGTGCAGTTATAAACAAGTAATAACAGTTGTCATAAACTGATGCAGGGTCACTTTATGGCAAGATCTCAGATCTTGCAAGTTGCTTATCTTGTTAATCTGTCAACTTTAGCAGGGTCTTACTGTAAAGTGGCACCCTTTGCAAACATGACCAGGAGTTGTTGTTTGTGTATTTTATTTTATTTTATTTTATTTCTTTTGCCATGCTCTAAAAGTACTTTCTACTGTCCGTACAGTCACACCCTCGACTGAGAGTCCTGTCTGGGGACCAAGTTGTGGACCAAGCGGAAAATTTAAATGAGGCTCGATCTATTTCTGTAGGTGCTTTATTTTTATTTATTTATTTTTAATGTTTCTGACTGTACGAGTACGCTCTGGGCTTTGGGTAGAGGATGCTGGGAGGGAGGGGGTACCGGGTGGTGAAAGCTCGACATTCAGGCTGTCAGGGCTGTTATGGATGGCCTGATCATATTGCTGTTGACACGGTTTTCCTTTTGCCCCGTCTGAGCGAGCCAGCTGGGTTTAGACTGGGGGGGACAAAGGAAAGAAAGAAAGAGAGAAAGAAAAGTGTAAATAAATTAAAAGCTTAAAGGCTTCTGCGTTAGGCCGAGCAGGAGGAGACTTGCGGGCTCTTTTTGTGGGTGCGTGCTGAGAGCGAACGCCGCTGTCGTTCCTGGTGGAGTGGGGGATTACTTGAGCCGCGTTTGCCCGTCGGTCTGTTTGTTTTGGTGAAGGTAAATTGAAGCTAATTGCGTAATGGCTGTCACTGGGTCACTTGTCCCAGCTTGACTAGCTTTCAATTACAGACAGCTCAGCCAGAACCGCACGGTCATGCCTGTAAACGCCAAATAAACACCCAGCCACTGTAATCAGGAGACTGAGAGACGTGGCGTTACTGAGGAGAAAATCTGAGCACAGTATTAAAATACCCCCTTGACTGTGGCAGCGGAAAACACGGGGGAAATTTGGCTCCTCAGTTGTTTTAATTTCATTTCATTTTATTCAAATGTAATTTTATTTATTTAATTATTTTTCTATCTATCCATCTGTCTATCTGTCTATCTATCTGTCGGTCTATCAATCTATCTATGTTTGTTTATTTGTTTGTTTGTTTTTAGTGTTTATTTTATTATTACATTTAATTTTATTTTATGTTATTTTTGTTCATTATGTCATTTCATTTCAGGGTTATTTAATTTTATTTTTGGGGGTTTTTTTGTTTGTTATTTGGTTTTATTTCATTCCAGTATAGTTAATTTTACTTTCATTCATTATTTTTGTTTTATTTCACATAGTTATTTTATTTAATTTCATTATTTATTTTGTTTTACTTCATTTCCTTTCAAGTTATTTTATTTAATTTCATTTTAACAAAAAAAAAAAAATAATTGTTTCATTTTTTTTTTTCATATTTATTTTATTCGTTCCAGTTAATTGGATTTTATTTTCATTTTCCCTGCAGTCTTTCCGATGGAGCTGTCTGCAAATTTCTGTCCCGCTTTTTACAGATTCCGAAGGCTCGTCCTGTTGCCGATGAGGGGGGACATGGAGTCCCCCCTCCTGCCGACACCGGCTCGTTTGAAATGCAGTCACGCGGCGCTCCCCTCTTACATTTTAAGCTGCTCTACAAAATCCATTAGCAGCTTGTTTTATGGCTCTGGTTTTATAGTGTGGTCAAAAGCCTGAGTGAGTGAGATAACATTAACTCTCCCATTATTCTGCACATACTAAAGGAAATCTCCAACCTCGCCGCTATCTGTTGCATCTGCAGCACTGGACGATCACCACAGACAAGAGATTCATTAAAATGCAGAAGAACTAAAGAGCCTTAGTCATATCACAGCGGAAGGACAGGGGTAGATGTTGTAGAGACTGCCCATTAATGGATATTGGAAGGGCTCTGTTCTTTTACTTAATATAAGGAAATGTGTTGGCGAAGGTTTATATTGCAAACATCTAAAGTCTAAAATGTAATTCGTTCATTCTTTCTCATGTTATTTACTTATTTATTGATTTATTTGAAGGCGTCTTGCTTTGGTGTTTTGCTGCTCTCGTGCTCCCTTGTGTCACAAACTTGACCGTCCGCCCTAGGCGAGCGCGTATGACGCACAGTACTGTGGAAAAAGTCTTGAGCCATGCCTTATTTTTTCATATTTTGCTTCCAAAGATCCAGACTTTCTTGTATTTTAATGTGATCTTGAGGAACAGTTCTCCAGGCTTCCTGAAGGACTTTCAGAGACTCTCATATTCAGTCCAGTCCCTGAACCTGAACAGTTTCAGAGGAATGTTTTTTTGTTTGTTAAGCAACACAGTGACCTACATATGAATCGTTCAAGCAGAACAAAGCACATCTAACTGAAGTCCTGAACCAGTGAAGCAACAGGAGCAGATGATTGTATCTAAAGGAAAATGTTTCCCCCATTTTTGCATAAGTTGTTCTATTAGAAACCACCAATCAATAAAAAGAGCTCTTTTAATGCAGACATGCTGCAGGGACTACTCAAGTCATCGTGCTTGGGTTAAATGAAACATTTATGAGTTTTCAATATACTGAGTTATACAGTACTGTGCAAAAGTCTTAGACTCCTGTGTAAACTGTTTAAAACCATTTATCTGAACAGTGAGGGGCTTTCTCCTTGCAAATACACACGTTAACATTTGAATAAATGCAAACAAACATGAAAGGATTAAATAATGTCAAGATTTGTTTTGTAAAAAGTTTGTACTTGAAGTTTTGTGAGCTGGTTAGAAGAACACAGGTTCGGTTCCAGATTCCACCTCCAGCCTGTGCGTTGATTTGTGAAACTCCATCAGCAGCTCCTGATTAAATCTAACGACTGAGCTGAACCAGCTATTTGAGGTATTTGATGAGAACTACAGTGTAATACAGGGCTTCCATGATTAGAGGTCTGAGATGATTAAGCAAACACATAGATTTCCATACGAATACTATTTACTGTATTAATATTATTTGTATATATTCTAATATTAGCTTTTAAAGCATACACTGCTCAGCTAAACATGTTTTAAACATAGTGTTCTCAGGTATCTAAGATTTTGCCTGGTGTTGTATATTGTACTTAGTATTTGCAGGCCACATCACTCAGCCTTAGGATCAGATGGTGATGAGACTGAGAAGCCCTGGAGTTTAAAAACAGCCACATTAGACGCAGGCCTGTTCTCCACCAGTTCTCCCCAGAGAGCATCTATAGGTGAAGGCAAATCAAACTGCACTTGTGTTTGTCTTCATTATACACCCTTTTAAATCGACATCTACCTCCCCCTCTCGCTCTCTTAAAGCAGAGTGATGGAGAGAGCGAGGTGGGAAATGAGTGAGTGAATAACCCTTATTATCAGGCAGCTCTAATGGCCGCCACTGGCATGCATGTCACACTTTAAATAGAGCTCCTGACAGATAGATGTTTAAGAGCGACGCTAGCTTCCATTGTTAGTGCAGCACAGCTAATGACTGCCCCGCTTCTAATCTGCCCGGGTCGCATTTACGGGGCTTTATGGCCAACGCTAATTGCTCCGCTCTTGTTTCTGATGGGGATACCTGCTGGAACGCAAGAGAGATGGACAGTGGTGGGTTTATTGGTGACGAACTTAAAGACCTGTGTAGGCACTGTTTCATAGGCATACAGAAACCATGCAGTACCTTAACCGTACTGCGATGGAACGGGTATTGTTACATGCTTTGATTTTTCCAGTGTATCTTATTGTCCGGTAACAGTGTTTCTGATGTGCTGGCATTGCAATTTTCTCCCCACGGTTCATGGTGGTCATCTTCCCAAAACCACATCCATGGAGTCGAACCAGAGGAAAGTTTTTTTCAGAAACACTTGTTATTGTGGTCCTTTACTTTTTTACACTCTTGTTTGAAATGATACACAGAAATGATGAGTCCTTCTTACAGCCGGTAATTTGAGATGCAGGTGCCAGATTAGTGCATTTTGCCAAAGTTCTGGTTGAAAGGAAGGTCTCTGAGGGTCAGACGAACACGTTCCAGTGTTGATAACACAATGCATTTGCCTTTGAAAACTGACCTTCAACCAAAATGTCAAATAATGCATCATTCGAAATCGGTGTGGAAATCAATTATGCTGATGATGGTTCTGTCTGGGTCTTCTCAGGTTTCTCCACTGATATTGCATGTGTGAAATGCAGTTCTGATGCTACTCACCCATGCAGTGTTACCCTATAATATATGTGAATTTGCAGTTGTTTGTTATTCATTCATTTGGTTGCTGCCATGTAGTCTTAATGACTGGCATAAGATAGGCAGCATATAGAAGCATACAAAACTCTGAGACATTTGGTACCGGAAACTCAATGGATTTGCTATGTGCAGATGCAATACAATACAGGAAAGTATGACAGTTACTGGAATTTCACACTTACACTATATGAGCAAAAGTATTAGGACACACCTGTTTTTCAGGGTTTGGGCTAAGCCCAATACCTCAATATCTTACTACCCAATGTACCAAGACATTTTGAACAATACCATGATTCCAACTTTGTGAACACAGCTTGGGGAAGAATCTTTTCTATTCCAGCATGACTGTACCCAAGTGCTCCATAAAGACATGGTTGGATGAGTTCACCATGGAAGAACTTGATTGGCCGCACAGAGCCCTGACCTCAACCCCATCCAACACCTTTGGGATGAACTGGAACAGAGATTGTGAGTCTGGCCTTTTCACCCAATATCAGTGCCTGACCTCATAAATGCTCTATAGAATGAATGGACACAAATTCCTACCTTCCAAGCAGAGTGGAAGCTGTTATAGCTGCAAAGGGGGTACCAGCTCCATATTAAAGTCTATGTATTTGAATTCAGTGTCATTAAATTCCCTGCTGGTGTAATGGTCAGATGTCCCAATACTTTTGGCCATATAGTGCACGTACCGTACATCAACCTAAAGCCTGCTATCTCAAAACACACTCATGATCGAAGGCGCCATCTTCAGCATCTATTACAAGGAAAGGTTTCGCTCATTATTGTCACAAGTGGCCAGATATAAGGTTGCCTCTTTAAATATGACAGCTGTTTGTTTTTTTTGGCCTGGAAAGTGAATGCATATATCAGCGTGAGTAGTGAGGAGTGTGTGAAGAGGTGTTAGGGGTAAATGTAGAGTTATTTTTAGTGGTTCAGGTCAGGCAGTGATCAAAGAGGACTGTGATGGGCCTCAGGCTGCTGCTGCTGCTACCTGATGGCTTGCAGCCCCTCCCACACGGCCTTTGACATTTACGAGCTCTGATGACAGGCGAGTGAGTGCGTGTGTGTGTGTGTTCAGTGTGAGTATTTGTGTTTTTAGGTCTCTCTGTCTGTAGGCTTGTATGTGTGTATGTGTGTGAGTGCCTGTATGTGTTTGTGTGTGTGTGTGTGTGTGTTCAGTGTGAGTATTTGTGTTTTTAGGTCTCTCTGTCTGTAGGCTTGTATGTGTGTGTGTGTGAGAGTGTCTGTATGTGTGTGCGTGCGTGTGTGTGTGTGTGTGTGTTCTGTGTGAGTTTTTGTGTTTTCAGGTCTGTCTGTCTAGGCTTGTATGTCTGTGTGTGAGAGTGTCTGTATGTGTGTGTGTGTGTGTGTGTGTGTGTGTGTTCTGTGTGAGTTTTTGTGTTTTTAGATTTGTGTGTAGGATTGTATGTGTCTGTGTGAGTGTCTGTGTGTCTGTGTGTGAGTGTCTGTGTGTGTGTGTGTTCTGTATGAGTATTTGTGTTTTTAGGTCTGTCTGTCTAGGCTTGTATGTCTGTGTGTACGTCTGTGTGTGTGTTAACACATAAAACAGCTGTAAGGTATCTCTGACCTTTTCTGTGTGATGTAGTCGTGTGGGGCTGCGTGTCCTACAGGGGCCCCACGTTTCCAGCCTTTTTTTTTCCGCATCACCCTCACCCTCCGCTCCGCACGGCTCCACATCACAAATGCTGAAATTAAGCGATGTGCTAAATATCTTATGAATTGGCCTTGATCCTGCGCGGCGAGCCGCGGGCTTAATCTGCTCTGACGCTGGAAGTCGCTCTCCATAAGGCCGTCTCTCTAATGAACTAATGCTAATGTTAACATCGCCATTCCTGCACAGGCATCAGACTGTAAGTTCTAATCAGCCGAGCGCCCGGCTGTGCTGAATTAGCCTTCCAGCTGCAGAAGCCCATACCTCCCAGAGACGCTCTTAAAGCAGAGCCGATTATTTAATGGTGTTATGCTCCCTACATTTTTCACATTCTTTACATCCATGCGTAGCTGTTAGCCTCAGTTTTGAAGTCGTAGGAATGTGTTGAGGTCATCTTGTCACTGCCCATGCAAAACCGGAGTCAGATGTTGATTTGGTTGTTTTTGTTGTTGTTTAGTGTGTAAATATTTCCTTCTTACCCAATCAGTGCTCACTTACTGATGTTTTGAGACGTTTTAAAAATGAAAGTGAATGCATCATAAACCTGTATGAGCAGTGACACTGGGACAGTTCTGTTAACCTCTAGAAGAAGTCACAGTTGCTGCTGTGGGCAGAAGTTTGGACACACCTACTCATTCATTCATTCATTCATTCATTCATTCATTCATTCGTTCGTTCATTTGTTGATTCATTCATTCATTTATTCATTTATGTGAAACCAAGTAATTTAAAAAACTGGTTTGCAAATTTTTGCACACAGCTGTAACTGTCACTTCGATGATTTTTAAAATTATGTTTTGTTAACTTTCCACACATTTTAATGCACAATTACTGTTTCATAACTTGTATAATTTACCCAAAACCCAAAATGTGGCCTGTGCAACAGTTATGGCACCTTTCCTATTTTTTCAATACGTTAAAGCAAGCAAATAAACTGAAACAGTGCTATAGAAATTGTAATAAAATCCCACAATAAAGTGTTTTTTTTTTTCTATCAACTTTAAAAACGAACAAAATGTAACTGAACTATGGCTGGTGGGAACAGAAGAATGTTGTACTTTATGATTATTATTTCTCATTGAAACACATTAAAATCTGCCAGAAGTGAATGTTTCTAAGTAGAGGAGGAGAACCGTTAGAATTTATATTTCATGTAAAGTTCTTGTCATATTTGTCAAAGTTATCGTCGTCCTTTACATTTTACACTTTTGCCGTATTACACATTACATCTACATAATACAGCATAAAGACAGCAATAACTAGATATTTAAGACTTGCACAAGATAGATGAATCCCTGCCTCTTTCTTCTTATTCCCTTCTTTGAAAAGCTTCGTTGGCGAGGACAGAAAGAGCTGCAGTGGCAGAGCTTTGTCATTTAGCGGCCACAATTATTTTATTATGATCTACTGCTCTTTTAATATTTCTCTCTTTTAGGTTAGAGACACATCACACATCTCCAGAAGTGACACTGTTATAAAAATTGATGTCTTAAACCTGTCACTCTGAGGAATATATTAAATCAAATAAACTAATGTGGAGCCACAGAGTTCATCAAGAATACAGTGTTGTGATCATACTCATATATTAAACTTTTGATTGGTTAGTTGCCTGGTTGGTTGGTTGGTCAATTAATGGATTGAGTGATTGATTGATAGATTGATTGATAGTTGACTGGTTAGTTGCTTGGATGGTTGATGTGTTGGTTGGTTGGTTGGTTGACCAGTCGGTTGATTTATGGACTGATTGATGAATTGATGGATTGATAGGTTGGCTGTTTGGTTGATTGGTTGATTGGTGGTCAGTCGGTTGATTGATTGATTGATTGATGGGTTGGTTGGTTGATTAGTTTGTTGATTTATGGACTGATTGATGAATTGATGGATTGATTGGTTGGCTGGTTGGTTAGTTGGTTGATTGGTTAGTCAGTGGGTTGATTGATGGATTGAATGATGGGTTGGTTGGTTGGTTGGTCAGTTGATTGATTGGTTGATTGGTTGGTTGGTTGGTTGATTAGTTTGTTGATTTATGGACTGATTGATGAATTGATGGATTGATTGGTTGGCTGGTTGGTTGGTTGGTTGGTTGATTGGTTAGTCAGTGGGTTGATTGATGGATTGAATGATGGGTTGGTTGGTTGATTGGTCAGTTGGTTGATTGGTTGATTGATTGGTTGGTTGGTTGATTAGTTTGTTGATTTATGGACTGATTGATGAATTGATGGATTGATTGGTTGGCTGGTTGGTTGGTTGGTTGGTTGGTTGATTGGTTGGTCATTTGGTTGATTGATGGATTGAATGATGGGTTGGTTGATTGGTTTGTTGGTTGGTTGGTTGACTGGTTGGATACTTGGTTGATTGGTTGGCTGGTTGGTTGGCTGGTTGTTAAGTTTAAATGGATTAACGGATAGATTGACAGACTGATTGATTGTTTTGACTGATTGGTTGACTGATCGATTACTTGTAGAGTTCCAGGCCCTGAAGCTAAGCATTACGGAACACTCTGGCAGCGATGGAGGTAGCTTTCATACCTTCTGTGTGATAAATGGCTGGCCTTTTGCTTGTAGAAAGACTGAGAGAGTTATAGAGAGAGTGAGTTATATATAGAGGTAAAAGAGAGAGAGATATTATAAAAAAGGTCTTTACCTAGAGGGGGAGAGAGAGAGGTTTGACCCACTGGACTGCCTGGTCATTAGCAAAGATGGTGAGGGGTATGTGTGTGCGTGTGTGTGTGACTGATCGATAGGGCTGATTTAAGAGTTCATTCAGAGCCCGTCCCCTCCTGGACATCGCAGGATGGAGTGCACTCTTCTTCTTTTCAGATTTACTGCCGCCCCTTTTGAGAGGCCCTATCAGACCATTTAAAGCCCATTTATTTCCTTGCTTTCTTTGGCTCTTATGCAGCCGTTTTGTTTAGCCGTAGAGGGTATAATGGTTTAATTCGCTCACTATCTACCTCCCTGTAACCCTTGGGGGTTAAGGAAACATTAGCTGTCCACGAGGTTATTAGGAGAGTTTAGCTGAGCGAATCTTTCAAGGTCAGTTCAGAGCATCTCCATCCGCGCTCTCACAGGAATTAACTACTGAGATAGCCAGTCCACTGCATATTTTTTTTTTTTTTTCTCAAGAAGAAATTGTTCTTCTTAGTAATTGTTGGCATGGTGCCTTATATTTAACATTTAATTCATTTGCTAATTCCTTCACGTGCTTATTTGCTGTGGGCTGTGTTTACACCTGCCTGGATTCTAGTGTTTTGGCACTTTTGGAAAACATTTTAAAAGTGAAGGTTTTAAATAGAGCCAAAAACAGCCACAGAAGCTCCCCTCATTAGCAAATTACAGCAAAAAGATATTAAAGGCAGTGTGAGTTCTGTGTGTGTAATAATTATTCACACAAATAATGAAATGTTTAAAGCTGTTACTTTATAGACATTTACAACAATGACTTGGCAATACTCTTCATTTTCACTGTGAATTGTTGCAACAACAACAATCATCATCATGATCATAATTATTGTTAGTAATCATAACAACAACAAAAACAACAGTAATAAAAAAATAACATCATCATTATCATCATCATCATTATTGTTTGTAATAACAACAACAAAAACAACAACAGCAATAATAATAATAATAATAATAATAATAATAGTAATAATAACAATCATCATTATGATCATCATCATCATTACTATTATTGTTAGCAGTAATAACAAAAACTATAATAATAATAACAATCATCATCATCATCATCATTATTATTATTGTTAGTAATAATAACAACAACAAAAACAACAACAACAACAATACTGCTACTAATAATAATTACAATCATCATGATCATCATCATCGTTGTCATCAGCATCATCAATATCATCACTACTATTTCTGGATATATGTAATTAATTTAATCAAACTAGTGAATTAATAAACAAATATCACATGCATTTTAAATGTCTGTATAGTTGTTTTTTTTAATACTGTCAATTATTTATATTAACATTTATTTTTAAAGTTATTTACCATATAATGCATTCTCATACATTCAAGATGCTCCTTTTTTATTTTCTTTTTTGCACTATATAATAAGAGTTCTAGTTTATTTCCCCACAGTGTGAATTGGTTTATGCATAATCATCGTCATCATCATCAACTTCATCTTCACCTGTACATCCAACAGTTATACACAGACCAAGTTCCACTCACTTCCACTTTATTAGAAACACCTTATAACAACATCTTATACTCACTGGCCTTAAAATACAAAATAAATTAAAAAAATATGACATTACTTACACTGGCCATTTGGTGAGGTTCTGAAACCTCAGTCAGAAGCTGATCACAGAAAGGTCAGAACATGATTAATGCACATCCAGTGGGATGAAACCTCTAGTAAACTGGACATTTGAACCAATTTTGTCCAGTGATTTGACAAGCCGCTGTATTTGACTGTGGTTTACCACTAATGACCCGATCGCTGTTCAGAATCATCAGAGAGCCTCGTCCACTCCATGGAGACCTGCCCAGTAAACCTGTGGTCACATGACCAATTACCACCCCTCGTTCCTCTGTTGACTCATTCCCACCTTCCTGATCCTTATATAGGAGAGAGAGAGAGAGAGAAAGAGAGAGAGAGAGAGAGAGAGAGAGAGAGAGAGACTGGAGGACAGCAGCCTCTCTGTGTCAACCACAACAGAAGTGGTCAATGCAAAAAAAGAAAGACAGAAAGAAAGAAAAGAACCAAAGTAAAGAATAAAGGACGAAAGAAAGAAAGAAGGCAGATAAATGTTATGCTACTGCAGAAAGCGTGAAGAGAGAAAAAGGGAAAGATAGACTGAGAGAGATAAAGGAAAAAAAATAGAAAGATGGTGGAGGGAGGGGTAGAGAGGAAAGAAAGAAATAATGAAAGTGAATGCAAAGGCCCATGAAACCTGCCCATTAGAGCTGTGGTCACATGACCAATTACCACCCCTCGTTCCTCTGACGACTCATTTCCACCTTTCCGATCCTTATACAGAACAGAGAGAGAGAGAGAGAGAGAGAGAGAGAGAGAGAGAGAGGCAAACAGACAAAAAGAGAGAGAGACAAACAAAGAGAGAGAGAGGACATCCGCCTCTCTGTGTCCACTACAATGGAAGTGGACAATGCAGAGCAGTGTGTCTTCATCTCAGAATGGAATGGGTGCTTTTCAGGTTGGCCGCCATTCAAGAAAAGATCAATAACCTCATTCACCTACAACATCATTATATATCACCTCTATTCACCATCTCCACAATTATATATCACCCCTATTCAGACACCCTCTAATTACACTTAGACGGGGAGGTATCCATAATAATTAACCAACATGTTCCAGGACCGTGAATAGAAAACCTGACGATATACAGTGAGGACAAAAATCAGAGAGGGGAGCGAGCAAGAGGTCGTGTGAAGCAACAGATGGATTCTGGGACGGATTTGTCCAGCTTAAACGCTGCTGGACATTTTATTTGATACTCGGTCTGCTTCAGCCACCGCCTGAGAGAGTGATGACTGTGTCAAAAGGGCTGTAATGAGATGGGAGAGGTGCATTATGGGAGTAGTAGTCGGGCAGGGTTTCTCTTTATGGTACCTGTCTAATGATCTTGTTCTATTACTGGACTATCAGCTATTAGTGTCAGGATAACAACAACACTATCAGTCTCTCTCTCTCTCTCTCTCTCTCTCTCTCTCTCTCTCTCTCTCTCTCTCTCTGTCTCTCTCTCTCTCTCTCTCTTTTTCTCTCTGTCTCTCTGTCTCTCTCCCTCTCTCTCTCTTTCTGAGGTCTGTAATACGTTTGATACTGTGTGAGCATAAACTAAATCAGTCCATGTAAATGCTGAAAATCTAGTGAAATAAAATAGATTAAAGAGGCAGGCAACGAGACTTTAAATCATTTTAATGGTGATAAAAATGAGAAATAGTGATTAGACACAGTTTGAGCTGAAGTGCGTTTCCCGCTCACCCACTTTTTATTCTGATTCTCTGTCCCACCAGCAGTTACGTTCTAGCTCTCTGCCCCCCAACTCCCCACCCAACCCTTTTTGTAATCTGTAACATTTTTCAGGTGAGTGAAAGAGAGAGAGAGCGAGAGAGAGAGAGAGAGAGAGAGAGATCGAAAGACAGAAAGAACAGAAGGGAGGAAGAAAGAAAAGAGAGGAAGGAAGGCAGAAAGAAAGAAATGTTACTACAGAAAGCAGAGCGAGAGAGTAAAAGAAAGCGAGAGAATGAGGAAAGAAAGAAAGAAAGATGATGGCGCGAGAGGGGAGAAAGGAGAGGAGAGAGGACAAGAGAGTATAAGGGAACGAAAAAAAAAGAAGGAAGGAAGAGAAATAGTAGAAAGAAAAAGGAAGGTAGGAAGGAAAGAGAGAATGAATGTGAAAGAAAGAAAGTGAAAACGACAGCTTGACTTGAATGCGGCTGGGTGTGTTCTGTGGTGTGTGTTTATCTTGGGAGGCTGTGCTCTGTGCAGTGTGTGTGTGTGTGTGTGTGTGTGTGTGTGTGTGTGTGTGTGTGTGTGAGACGGTGATGTATCGTGTTCTGGTGCTGGGCTAAGAGTCAGGAGAAAGAGAGTGGAGAGGAGTGAATGGAGG
>JBBIGA010000040.1:34813023-34830980 GCA_037576975.1 Alestes dentex
TAGGATGAACTGGACAGAAGAGTGAAAGCAAAGCAGCCTATAAGTGCCGCTCACTTATGGGAACTTCTGCAACATAGTTGGGAAGAACTTTCTGCAGAATGAACAATGAGACACTGAACTGCTTGAATTTCAATACAAAAAACAGAAACATCAAGGTGTTCTAAAACTTTTGACCGGTAGTGTACACAGAAGTCTGAACACTCCCACACATAGAAGAGTTTTCCTTATTTTTCACATTGTAGACAAAGTAATGCTAAGAGCCCATTTCATGAAAAACTGAATTTTCTTCACTTTTTATTTTTAATGTAAGTATTTGATAAAGTGCAATGCAAACATTGTTACAGTTTTGAAACCTATCATTTATTGAGTAAATTAAATTAAAGAAATGGGAA
This sequence comes from Alestes dentex, assembly GCA_037576975.1. Classification (NCBI taxonomy): domain Eukaryota; kingdom Metazoa; phylum Chordata; class Actinopteri; order Characiformes; family Alestidae; genus Alestes; species Alestes dentex. Next base: position 34,813,416 of record JBBIGA010000040.1, read on the forward strand.
CAAATGTTTTACTGTGACAGACTGTAAAGGGCCTAAGGATACAAGGAGCCTAGATAAAGGAGTTCCAACCACTCAGCATTCAGCACCACCAGTATACTGATCACCGTCTGATCATCTGGAATCATCTACACCTGTTTCTTCACTGGGTCAGGCCTTAAGTTAGATGGGCTTGAATGATTCATACGTAGATCACTGTGTGGCTTAACAAACAAAAACATTCCACTGTAAAAATACAAGGAAGTCTGGATCTTTGGAAGCAATATAATTAAGAAATGAGGGACTCAAGACTTTTGCACAATACTGTATGCGTCAACGTACAGTACTTTAGCACTGCCCACATAGACTAAAGCCACTGGGAGTGGTTCAGTGTGCTCTTTTAAGTAGCTTTATGAGAAGCCATCAGTGAAGATTCTCCAACAGGACTAAAGTTCACACATTTTGTTGAAAATTAATTTTTGAGGAGCTGGGACGGGGACAGAGGCGTATGTGCAGTTTCACCAGGAGGAACTTACCGTCCACGGCGTGCAGGTCCCTGTGTTCTTGGAAGCAGCTGTAGTACTTGTACTTTTTCCCACATATGTCACACGTGTAGCGGAAAGAATCTGAATTCAAACAGAGACACAACTGAGCGGGTTTATGACGACAAACATCGCGCAATATCACCTTCTAACTACTGAACTTCCAATCATCCTGAAAGTAGAGCCAGGAGGTAACAGAAGATAGGTTTCCTCGACAGCAGTGATTTAAAGTAGGGCTGCACAATACGGCATCAACGAATCGTTCCTGCAATACCAGTCTTTGCAACACCGATATCGCTGAAGACTGCAATGTGTAAATTAGCCTCAAACCAATCACAGTGTTTCTGACATTGTTGACCAATCACTGCTCCAGGTGAATTCCTGGATGTTCTGATGAATTGAGGTCTTCATGTAATCCAACAAAAGTCTCATTTTTAACCGTTAAAGGTGCTTTTGAATTGGTGCACGAATGGGTGGGGCTGCACTGCTGTAGATGGTTTTTAAATGTGTTTGCTTTGTGCCAGTTGTAGCTTATTTTCCATAAATGGACTGTATGGACGAGAGGAGTAAATCATTTGACACAATATTTACAGATTTTAAGCCTTTTTAATTCTAGAAAAGTGATATGCGCCCTTTAATATCTTTAAATTCAGAACAATATAACAATGTAATCGCAATACTGATTTTGTGTCCATACTGTGCAGCTCTAATTTAATGTGTCACACTCCCTACACCACACCCCTCGTCTTACAGACCACCAAAGAGAGACCAAGCCAACAGCCCAACATGCAGTCAAAGGATTAGAATAAAGACAGTACAGCTAATCAGAATACACCCCGCTGAAATGCACACCCACTCCAAGGAATCCCATTGCAGAAAAAGAAGTGGTAGAGGAAAAAAGGAAAGGGAAAGGCAAGTCTAAGGCTGCATTTACATTGGTCCAGCGCAGCATCAGACGTGAACACATCCCTCCTCGTCAGCTGGCTGCCCATGGGTGTAATGAGCACGTTCCCTGCGAAATCCAATTGAAATGTAATCTTGCCCAGTCAATATTAATGGAATTAATGCTTTGATTTGTTACCAAAAAAGAATAACAAATTCAACATGGTGTTGATCATTAAATTAATACTTGAGTTTAAAAACAGGGGTGGAAATGCATTACTACATTTGTTACTTTTGGAAAATTTGTACCCAAAATACCACTGGAATACACTTTTACTGTAATTATACTACTGCGCAAAAGTCTCTACATTTTGCCTAAAGGTAACTAGATAAAGCATTCAGCACCACCAGTATACTGATCACCGCCTGATCATCTGGAACCATCTCCACCTGTTTATTCACCGTTTCAGGCCTTAAGCTAGATGTGCTTTGTTCTGCTTGAATTATTCATATGTAGGTCACCTGTTCAAGACTGCATTTAGAAAAAGAAAAGGGGGAAAAAAAAATTTAAACATTTCCAACAGAAGAAAACCCACTCTAAACTCCCTACCTTCACACTTAGACCTTCAAACTTACAGACTTACTACAAGGCCAATCAGTTCAGCTCTCATGAATGCATCTGAATTTGGTTTTTACTCAAACAACCAGCTAAATTTAAATTCAGTCTAAAGTGAAACTGCCCTGAATTTGTCTCTAGAACCAGTCATGCATATTAAATCACCACACCAATTTATAACATACTGTTTTTCCCCTCTCAAACGACTAATAGCTGTTAATGACATTGGTCTCCCTCTAGGGGGCGCTATGTAAGTTAGAAAAATCCAGTTTCTGTACCCATATAGTGCGGACTGTGTTCATTATGGATTTCTGCACACTTGGTTGAATCTCCAGTGGCTCTTTAGTTATACGCATCAAGCAGTGTTTGGGATTTTAATACCTGTATTTTAATATCTACATAGTGCACTATGTAGGGAGCAGGGAGCCATTTGGGACACGGCCTTGCTGCTCATCTGTTGTTCGTGTCCTCATCTGTGTCTCTCTTAATGGCGTGTTGCTCAAAGATTAGTTCAGTCTTTTTCTGACATCTGAACCAGTCATTTTGCATCATATCGACCCAGTAAAGATCAGAGTATCAGATCAGTCCAGCCCTACTGATTGGTGGCGTAGGAGTTCACCACTAGTAAGCACTAATGGAAAGAAGAGGAAAATTACAGCCAGGAAAAATGATTTCAACAAAGGCTAAGAGCTCCATTCACCACAGAATAAGTTTCATTTCGCTCCCGTCACTCCACTTGCACTTTCAAATGTGAGTCTTTATCCTGTTACTAACCTTTAAACATGAAGAATCACATGGTTGCGCCGCCTGACTACTTTCCACTAAAGCATACACTTGTGTGTTTTGGAACATTCAACACTGAACAATCTAATGCGCTCTAACTACTGACAAACTCTGCAAGTTAATGGTGAAAAATTACCGTCATCATATTATACATTTCTACATTTGATTCATAACGAAATCATGCTAAACTCTGGCTGCGTTCAAACAACTGAAGGAGCAACTGATGGACAGAGGATGAAGGACCAACTGACAGACCGCGGATGAAGGACCAACTGACGGACAGAGGATGAAGGACCAACTGACGGACAGAGGATGAAGGACCAACTGACGGACAATGGATGAAGGACCAACTGACGGACCAACTGATGGACAGAGGATGAGAAGGACACTCAAGAGCCCAGCACATGCAATGAAGAACTGCTATTTAATGAGAAATGCTTTATATCAAACCCTTACATTTTGCGTAACTATTAAGCCACTTGACATTCATCAAAGCAACGCCGTCAAATTACCCTGCGACACTGCTGTTTCGCTACAAGCCTTTATAAACTGTCTATGTCCAGTACGTATCTCCCCTATTCATTCTTATCTACAATGGCGCTGTAATCTTAGCAAACACATCTCGTGCAGTTGTACAACACACATGATCATCCTGTTAAACGAGAAATGAGTCAACGTCAAATGAGTCACAACAGCATCCAATCTAAGATCGTCTTACTGATGGAGATATTTAGAACATTAAAATGTTTTATTTTAAAAAGAAATCAAAATTTTGAGACGTTAGATGTCTGCTGTCTGTATCGCCACTGGTCTGGAACTGCTGTTCTAAAACTGCGGTTCTACAGTCAGATGGTGCAATACAACAATTCACAACACAAAGTATCATACCATCAAATGTTAGTGCAGAACTGTACTGAGGGTGTACTGAGGGTGTGCAGCACTTTTGGGCTAATTCAGCCACAACCCTTGGCAAAAATGATGGAATCACTATACGCGGAGGACATTCTCCCAGCATTCATTTTGAAGCAAATAAACAAATCAAAATTTTTTCTGAATAGTTATATCTTCTGGCTTCGCATAACACACCACAAAGAAATTAGAGGAAATTAATGGATTTAAAAAAAAAAAAAAAAAAAAACATACAGGGGGTCCTCAACAGTCTCGACAACGTTTCAAGCTTACAATGCCCACTCCCACTCGACTTACACCATTAGGCTCGTACTTACGGACTTTGTGGGCGTGGCTTAGTTGCTTTTTTTTGTGATTTTACAACCGTGTTAGGGTCGGTAAGTGACTTACGCTAGGGTGCGTTTCGACCTACATCAAAATTCGGGTTACATCACTGTCGAAGGAACAGATCTGTGTCATAACTCGAGGACCGCCTGTACTTTGTTGGCCTGAATTCTTTGAGACATGAATTTCTCTAATGAAAGACAGTGTTCATCACTGGTTCCGCCGTTCTCGAATAGCAGCTGACAGATCTCAGATTAGCTTTGCAGGATGGAGCCTTGTCAGCAGCTCATTAAAGTCTGGAAGAAACTCTTATCTGCATGCTCATTTGCATTTTTAGGCTTGTGCTGCTATCTTTTTTTAGAAAATGCAAATTGCATAGAGATTGTATCTTTTTTTTTTTCCACTCCACCTTGAGTGATTCCATCATATTTTCCCCCCTCTACTTAGTCTGGAAATAATATGGCATTAATCAAAATAACGTAACTGAATTTGTGGTGTGTTTAAAAAAAAAAAAAAAACAGAATGTTCCGCTATTAAACAAAATTAGGTTTTTTTTGGTAATTTCTGTGATTTGTTTAATTATTATGTAGTACTAAAGCCTGGATGAATATCTGAGTGTGGCGATGCCATCGTTTTTACCAGGAGTTGAATTATTATTTTAGCTAAAACAGTTACAAACAGCAGTGAAGAGATTCAGTTTTTATCATCAACACTGTTTTCAGTTAGTCAGAATCAGAAAACTCCACTCGTTCCATACTTTCACTCAGACTTTGCATGTTTTCCACCCCTGATTAAAAGTGGATTTGGGATGTGATGCTTCCCAAAGAAAACAAATGTGATCCTTAGTGGCTCGTTGTTGCACTGGACCAATACAAATACAAATGGCCTGGATGATAAAATACTTCACAATCATAAGACAATCATAAATCATTTTTATAAATTTGCAACTTTTGGATCTTGATAAAATGATGCTCTTTTTATCTCTGTTTATTTCTCTTTTTCTTGGCTGCTAAAGAGTGTTTTAAGGTTCTATACGTTGAATGTAAAAGAACAAAAGGGCCTTAAAATGTAGATTTTATTGAAACTACACTTATTGTTAAAAGTCCAAAATAATATCTATTCTTAAATTTAAACATAATGGTTATTGGTTACTGAAACAATGAAAGAACCAAACTTTTTTTTCATAAGCATTACATAATGCACATTATGGTTATTGGATAAAATAAATAAATAAATAAATAAACAAACAATTAAGAAAAAAAAAAAAAAAAAGAAAATAACATTTTTGATTATTTGCCTTTCACCACTTTCCCCAGACCTACTTCAAAGGTTTTAAAGTTTGATAAATACAAGGAAAATTGTGGCGCTGTACTTACTGTTTAGAACATGCGACGCCCCCTCCCCGGACGGCGTGCCCTCCGTCTCTGCACAGAAGATCGAAAATGGAATTACTATTAACTTCAGTGTGGTAGGGGTGGGAGGAAGGGGTGCGTTCTGCCCCAAATGTATAGAAAGGGTGAAATGAATGGGAATTGGCGGCCTCTGCTGTTGCCGTCCGGTAGTGGTTTCTTAGTGGTTAATAAAGTTTAAGTTGAATGTCACATGTTTGTCAGCCATCTCGCGGGTCTAGCTGAAGAGGGTAGACGGGCACACTTTGGACCAGGTTATCTGCATCCATCACAGTTTTTCTTTGAAGACGCATAGCCTGTGAGTATTTAAGTTTGTAACAAAGATGATACATTATGTTTATATTGTATGTGTACATTTATAACATCAGATGCATTTGTTGAAGTTTACGCTTAAGTTAAGTATGGTATTTCATGCTCATGTGAACGCTATATTATGTAAATTTGAGTCGTATGAAATGCGTTTGTACAATGTATTAGAGATTAAAACGGCTTCCATTAACAGCCTTAGAGTTGTACTGGCCTCTTTCTTGGAAGAGTGTTTAGCTGCCTGCATAACTGTACAAGACATGCAGTGAGGGCAGGGCAGGGCGTGTGAGAGAGTAGAGGTGGGCGGAAGGGGTGTATGAGTGTGTAGAGGTGGGCGGAAGGGGCGTGTGTGACTGTAGGCTGGGCAAAAGGGGCGTGTGTGACTGTAGGGTGGGCGAAAGGGGCGTGTGTGACTGTAGGGTGGGCGAAAGGGGCGTGTGTGACTGTAGGGTGTGATGTTAGAAAATGAGCCGGTTCTTAGAACAGCGTGTTCGGCAGAGGTTCAATGACCGTACCTCGGTGGGCGCGGACGTGAGTCTGAAAGCAGTTGTAGTACTTGTACTTCTTTCCGCATATTCCACAGATGTAGGAGCCTGTGTGGAAAAACAGCACAACGTCTGAAAATCTGCAGCAAGACCTTGCAAGCAAGGCTGGCCTGAACAGCATTCACAAGCATGTTTCCAGTGTTTTACTCATTTTAATCTATCTGAGGAAACGGACAGGCTTCCAATGATGTTAATATTTTAAGACCATACCACCATACCAGGTGGGCTATTCCCTTATGACTCATCACATTTTTTTTATTTTTGGTGTCAAGTCTACCCCCACCTGCCAAACAAAATGCAACATTTCCACTCGCCTTGGTGATTTATCTTAGCATTTGTTAATTCAAAAGGCACATATCATGGAAAATCTAATATAGTATGTAAACACTGTTAAAAACTTAAACATGCAAAGTTCATGTCTCAGTACATATCACTGCTATCAGTAAAAACACCGGATCTCCATTGCTGAGAAGTCTTATCTTTGGCATACTGTATAGATTCAATGAAAGAAATGGGTGCAAATGTATTTACTGCGAGAGGCTGCAAAGTGCCTAAAGATACAAGGTGCCTACATAAAGGTGTTCCAACCACTCAGCATTCAGCACCACCAGTATACTGATCACCGCTTGGTCAGGTTCAGGGACTGGACTGAAAATAAGAGTCTTAGAAAGTCCTTTAGGAAGCCTGGAGAACTGTTCCTCAAAACAATATTAAAAATATAAGTAAGTCTGGACGATGGTTCAAGACTTCTGAACTGTGTGTGTACATATTATATATAAAATTATTTTAGGAACAGTCTGAAGAGATTACTTTAGCACTATAAAACGTCAAGATGAACAGACAAAAAAAAAATTGTCCAACATTGCTTGAAAAAACTTTCACATAAACTTACATTCTAACAATATAAAAGTGAACCATTCTGACCATTCTGTGATACATGAACACACCATAGCACACAGTGTGAACAGCACAAAATTCTTCCTCTGTATTTAAACCCATTCACCAAGTGAAGCAGCAGGCAGCCAGGAACACAGCACCTGGGGAGCAGTGTGTGGGGACGGTACCTTACTCAGGGTACCTTCGAGGTGCTTAGCAGTATTGGGAATCGAACCCATGACATTCTGATCGCAGGGCGAACACTCTAAACACTAGGCTACCAGCTGCCCCTTCAAATCATAATGTTGCAATTTTGGTGACAAAACAGTGTCGACAAACCAAAATGAAACTGAAAGAACAGCGGTTTTGAATTCAGTGTTTTTGCGAGGTCATGAAAACCAATGCGTTTACACATATCCTCCCACTCAGCCTACAACCGCTTAGCCCCGCCCACTCACAATGATCCAGTTTAATCTGTTTAATTCTAAGGGACATAGTTTGTAAAATGAAATATGTTTAAATAATATGCATTTGAAAAAAAAATGGAATAGGTGATACAGCAGTGCAGGGGAGATTTCACATTAAATGAAATGACCATTTTATTTCTCTATAGTACTTATATGCACCTCTCTTATCGACCACAGCATTTTGTGTATTATAGCATAGTGTATTTTCTGGAGTTTTATTTTGACTTTATATGTGTTATAAATATATGTTATATATTATATATATATATATGATTTATATTTATATATGTTTATATATTGTTCTTGTCCTTGTGTGTCTGTGGAGCAGTTTCCACAATAATGTTTTCTGATTCATATGCCAGCGGAGCTTTGTGTGGATTAAAAATTAAACTAATTTGTGCAGCATACAGTTGTGCTCATAAATTTACCTACCCTGGCAGATTTTGTAAAAATGTGTTCCATTCTGTAAGGACAACATGAGTAATCAGGCAAAACACGTCTCGTTTATTTTTAATGGGATTCAAATTAAACCACGAGACATCTCAAAATAACACAATCATTAAAGAAAACATGAGAAAATACTAAGACGGTCCCTGTTTAAAAGTTTGCATACCCTCCGTTCTCAATATACCCCCCCCCCCATCAGCATCAATGATGGCATGTAGTCTTTTGTGACACAAAGTAACGGATGATCAAACTTTATTGTGGAACGGCGGCACAAAACCCACTGAAGGGTTAAATATGTGAATAATTCCTTCTAGCTGTTCTGAAGACCCTCACCTTGTGCTTGAGAGTTGCGAGACCCGCCGATGACCACGCAGATCTCGGCCGGCAGGTTGGCCTCGCTGGCTTTGCCATTGCTGGGTGGGCTGCTGGCTGTGGGGCGAGGCTCCGCCTTCACCGAAGCTGCTGTGGCCTTGGGGGAGGTAGTGGGGGCTGTCTGGGCGGGGGTCGTTTCTACAGGGACAGTGGCCCCGTCCACCTGATCCCGGCTGGGGTTCGGGACCTCCTGACTGCTGCTCATCGCTCTGCTTCAGTTCAGCCACGACTCCACAAGCTGCGGACGAACGGAACAGCAATTACAGACACATGCAACAAACTCAGGACAGTGCTGTGTTTGTTAACTCTTCGAACATGGATCAGAAACAGCAGCGCAACAAATGGTAAATCATCATCATTCAGCCAAACAACTCCTTATATGGAAGTTCCCCCGGTCTGTATTGATGCTCTAGGTGTCAGACGTCATGCTGAGCTTTGTTTAGTGTTCCTATGTCACACAGAACCAGAGTTTTTGAAATTTAAAAAACATAGTAATAATAATAGTAACCACTACTGGGTTTTTAAAAATGGCATCACATGCAAATGCCCATAAAGAATAAAATTTCTTTTTTTTTAGGTCTTGGAAACAAACAGAAAAAACAAAACCTGGGAGAACTGTCACAAGCAGGTGGGGAAAACCCACAGAGGGAGGGGGATCCGGAGGGTGGCCCAGTGGCAGCGCGCCAAGAGAAAGAGGGGAAAACGGCGCGCGTGTAGGACAGCAAACACCGTTTTACACTGTTTATATCTGTTTGAAATCAGATTTTACTTATATTTTACTTATGAGTTATAAGGGTTGATATTATATATGCCAATATTACAATGATTTTCACAGAAGGCCCGGATATGCAAACAAGCCTCTATCCAGCCTCTTTACAGCGAGCTGAGCACCCTGGCCACTCACAGATGACCTAGATCAGGGGCGTCAAACTCCGGTCCTGGAGTGTCCAGCACAGCTGGATGGTTCTCCTCCTCAAACACATTCACTAAACCTGACCATTGGCGAGCTGAACCAGGTGCTTCTGAGCAGGGAAATCGCCTGGGCCACGGCCCTCCAGTACCGGAGTTCGACACCCCTGACCTAGATGGACAAATTCAGATGTAGAAAGGAAAAATCCTCTCCAGGATTTTGTCAAATTGGGCGCCTCTGCTGCTGGTTTGAGCTGATTAGCACTGTCCAGCACTGCCTGACCGAGCATCAAGACAGATCTTCCAAAAAAAACGTGAAATATTTGTCAAAAAGTAGAGCAGGCTGATCTTTAACCACACCCAAGATTCAATAAAGTTTATGCAAAAACTGCGAAGCATATCACAAACGCATTACATCGCATTGTAAGAGTAGCAGGGAGTTCTGACCATATTTTCCAGCCCAGGGTTGGAGCACAGTAACAAAATTACATTTCAAACCAAATCAATCAGATAAAATTTCAAAGCAAAAATAACACAAGGCCCACCAGGCATACTCAAATACGGTTCTAATTTATTACTAAAGACCGGTTAGGAAAGCAGATTCAGGCTTTGATGCTTTTAGGCTGTTTGATCTTTGTTCCACATTTTCAGTGTGTTTTACTTTGTTACCAGTATGCATAAAAATATCAGTCATATCAGTATCAACAGATTACTAAAAATATGTATAAAAATAATGTTCAAATTCTATCAATATTTTAAAATTATATTTTAAAATGAGATGTTTTATTTTTTTATTCTGTTAAGCACTTTGAGCAGCATTTTAAACTAAAGGTGCGATCTAAAGGTTTATGTATTATTACTACAACATTAGGCTAAAATGCCTGCATTTTGATAATGTTACTGCATTTGTAACCCTACAGAAATGTGTTTTACACCGTGTGCACAAAAAGGCAGGTGAGTATTTTGAGGATTCATTTTACTATAGAACAAATACAGTGCTAACGGTCAATCCAAAATGTTCATACACCTGAAACATGAATTTTTGTGCAAAGGAAATATGAGTGCGCACATTCTCAGTGGAACACATATGTGTCCACAATTATTAGGCAACTATTAGTCTGCAGAATTATTATGCAACTAAACGAAACAATTAAAGTGAAAATTATTAACAAAAAACTCAGATTTAACCGATACTGCACCTGTATCAGTCTGACAGAACATTTCTGTCATTTAAACAAAAATCAGTGACCATTATAGCCACCCTTCTTTTCAATAAGAGTAATAATCCTGCCATGCATGGAATCTTTCAGTTTCTTGATCTATTGATGATCAACGTTTTGTGCTCCAGCAACTACAGCCTCCCAGACGCCGTTCAGAGAGGTGTACTGCTTTCCATCCCTGTAACTCTCCCGTTTAAGAAGGGCCCACAAGTTCTCAACAGGGTTTAGGTCAGGTGAGGGGGGGGCCATGTCATTATTCTTTCATCTCTCAGACCTTTACTGGCCAGCCATGCATTGGAGTACTGCGATGAATGTGAAGGAGGACTGTCCTGCTTTTTCTTGAAAGCAGCAGATTTTTTTTCCTGTACCACTGCTTGAAGAAAGTATCTTCTAAAAACTGGCCGTAGGTTTGGGAGTTAATTTTGAGCCCACCTTGAACCCGAAAAGGTCCAACGAGCTCATCTTTAATGATACCAGCCCACATTAGTACCCCACATCCGCCTTGCTGGCGTCTGAGTCGAAGTGGAGCTCTGTGCCCGTTACTGATCCGGCCATGGGTCCATCCATCGGGTCCGTCAAGAGTCCATAAAACCTTTGAAAAATCGGTCTTGAGGTGTTTCTTGCCCCAGTCTTGACATTTCAACATTTCTTGTTCAGTGGGGGTCGGGTTTCAGCCTTCCTTACCTTGGCCATGTCTCTGAGCACTGAACACCTTGTACTTCTGGGCACTCCAGGTAGGTCCAAGTTACGGAATATGGTGGAACTGGAGGATAATGGGTTCCTGGTAACCTCATGCTTGATTCTTCTCAAATCTTCGGCAGTTAACTTGCGTCTTCTTTTATCAACACGTTTCTTGCGACCCTGGTGACTTTTTGCAACAAAACGTTTGTTTGTTCTGTGATCACGCCCCAATATCTTACTAATTTCAAGAGTGCTGCATCCCTCTGAAAGACTTTTTACAGTTTTTGATTTTTCTGAGCCTGTTAAATATCTTTTTTGGCCCCTTTTGCCTGAGGAAAAGCAGCCTAATGCCTAATAATTATGCACACCTTGATGTAGGGTGTTGATCTCCTTAGGCCACACCCTCCCTCATTGCACAAATATACATCACCTGATATGCTTCAATCCAATAAGCATTCAAGATTATACAGCTTGGAGTTGGAATATAGGTGTATAAATGATGATATGGTCAAAATACTCACTTGCCTAATAATTGTGCACACAGTGTATATACTATCGATGTGTGTTCTTGTGTGTTAGTTTTATTACATTATAATCATAAGGCAACTTTTGGTTTTAGAAAGATACTAGTATATTTTTACCATTACTATTCTTACCACCATGTCAAGTTCTTACATTTTTGTAAATGTTCATGTACAGGCATAGGCAAATATATGTCCACTAAAATACTGGGTACTGTGATCCTGACCCATTCCCAGTTACCAGTCCTGTGATCCCAGTTTCCCCATACATTGATTTTTTTGCAGCCTGCCACAGCATCAACACTGACCGCCACCATATCATCTATGCCACCCCCTACCCACACACACAGTTAAAATGAACAGAATACAAATGTAATTAATTAGTCAACTATGTAATCAATTATGTAATTAGACTAAAATGTTGTAATAAAACATCAATTTAGTTTAGCCACAGCTATTCTTTCTGCAGACAACAGGAAAGCAATTACAGGCAAACTCAAGACCCTCTATTGACACACTGGCTGCAATACCAAGAGACCCGCAAATAAATAAAAAACACATTTAATAAACTGGGAAAAGACGAAGACATGCATTCTTAGCAGGAGAGCTGAAAGCAAACAAGAATCTGCAAGCATATTGTACCGTCTCTCTGTCTTAAACTCAGGGCTACAGTACGAACACTTGTTACCCGGTTCTGAAACCACCAGCTTCTGAGGCTGTGTGATATGACGATACACACAACAGGCCAGAAAAAGCAGTGTATCGCTTAAAAAAAAAAAAAAAACCCACTGCTTTTCCAGGGTATCAACGTTGCTTTTTCAAAGGTTAATTCCAAAAAAACACTTATACTTACAACAATTGTAACTGACTAGTTTTCAGTATTTTATTATTTAATTACTTTATACTTTATATACATTATTTAGCCACAAAGACTCCGCCTTTTAGTTTTGAAGAGACATATCAGGTCTGTCTTCAGTGCACTGAGATTCACTTTGTGTTGGATCATGAAAAAAAGTATCACTCAGTTCTTCAACATCACACAATTCCTTCTGGTTTACATATCATGAGGCAAATTTTTCATTCTTCAACAGGATAATGATCCCAAGTATTCTTCAATATTGTGCCAAACTTATTTCCAGTCCAAAGAAATGAAAACATTTTAAGAATTATGTCTTTGCCTCCCCAGTCTCCAGATCTTTCTCCTACTGAGCGACAGGGATGAGTTAGACTCAAGTTTCAAATAAGAGTCCAGCCAGTTCGCACTCAGCCACAGTCAAGTGACCTGGGCATTTTGAACTGTGCTCTGAATGCGAAGATCAGCAAGGTGAGTGAAGGTGAGGCCGAACCAGGTCGCTCCAAACAGGAGAAGGACCAGTCAAAGCAAATCCAGGGTCAACCTCTGTAACATGGGTGTGGTCTGGTCCAAAAAGTCTGATGCAGGTCAGAAAACCGAATTTTGCAAATGATGCCGCAAACTGTCCACTGAAACAGAACAAATATTTTCTACCACCTACGCAAGAACCATGTCAGAGAGTATGGAGGGAGTTTACGAATGAGAGGCATAAAAGAAGAGTCAGGTGCTCAAAATAAACCCGAGTCAAACGTTAGAACAGGCTTTTGCCCGCAGCAAACCATATAACAAAGAGACTCAGAGATGGATGGAGGTAGCAGCGGCCACTGCAACTTATATCTGCAAAGACATCCCAGAGGAAAGGAAACTTCAAAATAAGATCTTTGTCCAGCCTATTTCTCCCAGACATAACTGAGCTCAATTTAACATCAATATCTGATTTTGACCATCTTCACACACTTCTTAAATTCAGCTCCTAAGAAAGAGCCTTCCTTTAATCTCAGCCCGATCCCCATTTAAGATCTTAAAATGCTCTTTCTTTTCTCTCACTGCTCTGATCTTTATTTGTCCCAAATAATCAGATCTTCAGATAAATTGTAAGATCCAAAAGAAAACTTGGTTGGCTTATAAATGAGTCTGTACATCATCTGAAATTTGTCTTCGTGATCAAATTCGTCTTGACTAAAAAAAAAAAAAAAAGTTACCGCTTTGAGATCCATATAATTACTAATGAGAAGAAAAAAAACCCCAAGAAGTTGATGAGAACAGCAGAAGAACTTCTGTCTTGTTTTTTTTTTTTCTTTTGCTCCTTATTGGAATACAGTCAGACAGTATAAAGCACTACCTTAAACTGTCAATGATTGGTCAACTGCCACAGCCTTTTTAAAAGGCCTTCATGAACTCATTGTCTCTGCATGTCAAGATTAGCTGTGTGTATTGAGGAAAATAACTCACCGCACATCTATTGTATTTATCCGACATCATTGTATTCTGTTATTAGGCTTTTTGTTTTCTTGCCCCCAAAGAATTGCAGTTGTTTGTCTCTGTATTTGTTTAAAATGAATCAATAGAAAGTAATTAACAATAATAAAAAAGATTAAAACAGCAAGTCAAATAGACCCACTAAGCTGGGTTTGAAGATGGCAAAAGTCTCAGCTGTCTGGATGAAGCAATTTTATGTTTCCGGTGTTATGATATGGAAACTACACAACTACACAAAAAACAGTTCGCAGACATCAACAAGTAAACGGCAATCAAATGTAACATCTAATGACAGTGAGGCAGACCGGCACTAACCACATCACACAAGTTGACCACAAAAGACAATAGCAAAAGACAAAGAGCAGCACATCAGAACACACAGACATTGGGTGGCTACTACTGATTATAGAATATCCTAAAATACTCACTCAATTATTCTATAAGAATGAGGAAAGCTCAATATACAGTACTGTTCAAAAGTCTGAAGCAGCCCCTCATTTCTTCATAGTTTGTATAAGAGCCAGACTTTCTCGTATTTTTGATGTAGTCTCGAAAAATAGTTCTCCAGACTTCCTGAAGGACTGTCAAAGACTCTTATTTTCAGTCCAGTCCCTGAACCTGACCAGTTTTTAGTTTGTTAAACCACATAGTGACATATGAATCATCCAGGCAGAACAAAGCTCATCTCACTTAAGTCCTGAACCTGATCAGGCGGTGATCAGTATACTGGTGGTGCTGAATGCTGAGTGGTTGGAACTCCTGTATCTAGGCTCCTTGTATCTTTAGGAACTTTGCAGCCTGTCACAGTAAAACATTTGCCCCAGTTTCTTTAATTTAATCTATTCAATTTGGCAAAGATTGGACAGTTTTAACGTGAAAGTGACCATTGTGTCATACATTCACACAATGTGAACAGCACAAAATTCTTCCTCTTTAACCCATTCACCAAGTGATGCAGCGGGCATCCAGGACCATAGCGCCCGGGAGCAGTGTGTGGGGACGGTACCTTGCTCAGGGTGCCTCAGAGGTGCTTAGCAGTCTTGGGAATCGAACCCACGACTTCCTGATTGCAGGACGAACCCCCCAACCACCTAGGCTACCAGCTAAGAGACAGAAAATAGTATTTTTGCTCGAACATGGTGGTTCAAAGCAAAATATAAAAGAAATGATGTAAAGTGGCCCCTTATCGTCATGCATGAACACACCACAGCACACAGTGTGAACAATGTGAAACACTTTCTCTGCATTTGACCCATTCTGCATTTAACCCATTAACCAAGTGAAGTGAAGCAGTGGGCTGCCATCACTGAGGATCGCCCGGGGAGCAGTGCGGGGGGAAAGTGCCTTGCTCAAGGGTACCTCAGTTATGACACTAGCAGTTGGGATTAGAACCCACAACCTTCTGATTGCAGCGGCAACGCCCTAACCACAGCTTCCCTGGGGTGGCTCAAGACTTTTGCACAGCATGTATGTTTTGCCTCACTGCCTAAATGGGGAAAAATTGCAATTCTTAGGACATTCTTTTAACAATAATACCAATTATAATGGCACTAATAATAAGGGACTCCAGAAAGCAGTGGGCGATTTACCCAATGAGTTGTGTATGCAGAGCTGATACATTTCCCAATGAAAACACATTGTGTAACTAATCAAATATATCCAATCTAAAGTGGCAAGAGCACAATAAGACTATGGACAGCAAAGCATACACGCTGATCTATCCTCATCCAAAAGCTTTATAGAAGCATACTAATGCAACATATTTTCATGATTTTTCTGCAATTTCCATATGAAAAATAGCTATGTAGCTAATGTTGTAGGTCAAGATAGCTAGAGATCAACAAGCAGAAGATGATGAACTTTCTATCCAGTCTATCAAATGCTAAAAACTTTTATTACACCAAACGTGAGCTCTCTCATGTGGACAAGACAAATCCACTTCGAAACAAATAAGACTGTATAAGTGCTTATTTTGACCAACGCTCCAGTTCCTCGTTGGGCAGAACTGGATGTCTGCCAATGTTCTGCAAAGCCTGTCAGGCCTCAACAGTATCTCTGAAAAAACACATCTGTGGACGAAGCACGGGCAGGTCAATCACAGGTCAGCCCTGTTTTAAACCATTGTGAACTTTCCATCTTCACTGCATCTGTATGTAGGAGAACTTACTATCGGGCCTAAAAGTTCAACAGCAGCTTCATTCTCCAACAAGAAAATGCATCCTACACATTTTTGCCAGATGCTTTACATTTTTTTTGACAACAAATCTGGCATAAATAGAATGTAAACACAAGTCAATGTTACATAATAATAATAATAATTACATAATAAATGTGATTGCAGAGATTGATTGATCACTATTATTTTTATTCCACCCCTTTTTTGGCGCCACTTCTTGTCGGAGCCAGTATTGAATTTTCAGAAAATTCCAACGTCAAAGTGTCTGTTGATATCCAGTGCAGTGCATGTATTCAGATTTCTGATTGGTTGATCAGGGGCCAAGTATTCGAGGCACCTCTGTAACATATGGAGAGAGAGCGGATGGTCAAGTTGCTTTCAAAGCGTGTGTTAGAAAGAAAGTCTGTGACGTCGTGGATACGGCAGGCGGACAGGGACAAAACACGGAGAACCACACACACAGAGGAACAAACATGGAGCCAAACACACAGCAGACTCCGAAACAGACTTCAAGACACTAAAGCTCAGGTCAGTTACAAAAAGAAAAAAAAATACTTGAACTATTTGAATGATTCAGCCAAGACTGTTGTGTTTTTGATATTTACAAAATTTTACAGCTGTTGCTGCTCCCTTTTTGTGAAGTGTAAATAAATTCCTTAGGAATGCCTTTAAATTCAGGGTAGTTGTGTATATTTTTTGCTCTTCTAATAAGCTCTTAGTAGTTTATTTATTCTGTGATGTAACCTAACTAACAAACAGCACAATTTCAACAAAAATAATGCTAATATTAAAGTTAAAAAAAAGAAAAAAAAGTATTATATCGGAATCTGTATCAGTATCGGCAGTCGTGTATCAGAATCGGATCGGAACTGGAAAAACATGGAACGGCCCATCACTAGTTTTAATGCAATCACACTTTGCATTTTCTGGACAAACTGCATCTGGCACAAACTCCTCAGTTCTTGGGTTCTGGACTGTACAGACGGTTACATGGCAGCTTGTTAAAGGGAAGTGGGTTCATGAAGATTCGTCAACAGTAATGAAAAACATTATGAGTCTCGGACTAAAGCATGACTTGGCCTCTTCGTCCACAGGCCTTCCATTTATAGCTTGATTAAAATTCTAAATAGTGATAAATGTGGAAGAAGCGGAGCAGGAGGACAGCATGGCCTGCAAAAAAAAAAAAAAAAAAAAACAAACAAAAACGGGCCCCCCTTGAAGAGCTTGAGAGGAAAAAGGAAAAACCTCTCTTTTTGTGCGTTGTATGTTTCC
>JBBIGA010000042.1:0-35379 GCA_037576975.1 Alestes dentex
AAATTCTGTTTCATCATAAATACTTCTTAGAGCCAGCAGCTCGTCTTCTCGTGCTTCCTGATTCCCTGACATTTGAAAGTTCCTGAAGAAACGAAAGACTTCATTTTAAATGTGTATGCATTCAGACTTTCACTGAAAGTCTCTTGAAAAAAACTCTGACGCGGAATGTCTGCACAATCAAGTCCAAATTGTCCAGACTTCTGTACCTCTAAAACCCTTTAATACCAAAGCATCATATCACAGCCTTGTGTTGCCATATTATGCAGCTATGACAATAGTACTGTAATGAGAGTTTCCTTTTAAGAATGAATTCCTAACAGCAGTTGTATAGCATGAATTAATAAATTAGATCTCAAAGAAATGGCTATGTCACTTTTTAACCACAAACAGTATAATCATGACAAGCCCAGTAGTAAAACTGAACTAGCTGATACTTTATAGCCTGTGACGTCCAAATGCCCGGTTTAGAAATGGCATCAGAAGGAGCTGATTTGTTCTGCTTAAAGATCACTACTCATCAGTTTCACACAATTTTGTTTATTTTTGTAATGCAGCTTGGAGTGATAATTTTGTGTACTTTATTTAAGAAAAATGTTTTGTTATTGTTCTATTGTTATTGTTTTTATGATTATAAAGTATTTTCTATTTATAAATTCACCCAAATTCTGTCCTGGGATTTAAATAATTAATATTTCAAAGGAAAAATCCCACAAACACTTAAAGGTCATGCAAACTCATTCAAATTTAGCAATTAAAAAGTATCGAGATCAGTATCGGCGATAGTGGCCCTGTATTAACTTGGTATCGGATCGATACCAAATCTTGTAGTATCGCTCACTACTAGAGGACAGGACTGTAGCTTGACGATAGGCCCCGCCCTCCGACCGTGTTTACAGGAGAGAGAGGACAAGTCCGGGCAGCGTCCAGCCTTCATTCAGACCACTGAGGAAAACTCCTACAAACCTGTCCCCAGCCTGACGAAACGAAACCTTTACACCCCTACTACCGAAAGGCTTAAAGCCTGGAAGAGTTCAAGACTGTGAAAAACTCAGCTAAAACAGAAATTAAACTTGTGCTGCCATTTCACATGACCATAAATCTCAAATAAAGTGATGACAGCCATCACGCAAAGGTGGTCTGAGTGTCACCAAGACATTGCTGTAAGAGGGAGTGAAAAAGGAAAACATGAGAATAGATTTATAGAGCGCTTTGGCCAGTTAGCATACGCAGCTAGATTTATAAGCAACAACGTTGGTTTCAAGATTGCTAATTTAGTGTTACAGACACGCAAAAACAGGTGACACTGAAACCTATCTGAGCTGACAGTCCGACAATGCCGTCTCTGCTCGTGCTAACTGGCTAACTTAACCTAAACTGGACGAGCTGGTGACTGTTTCAAGTCTCATGAGCCAGTCCAGGTCATCTTTACCTCCAGCTTGGAACAAAATGCTGTACCCGAGCGGTCCTGGCGAATTTATCAACAGTTTAGCGAACTTACCAAGAGGACAGTGAGTGCCCGAGCTCTTCCTGGATGATTAACTGAGGGAGTGGAGCTGCTGCCCGCCTGGCCGCCCAGCACCGACCCGCCCAGCTCTGACTCACCCAGTAAACACTAACTGACCCGACCAGCACTGACTCACCCAGCACTGACCCACTGACTGCCCAGCACTGACTCACCCAGTACTGACTAAATGACTTGCCAGCACTGACTCACCCAGCACCGACCCACTAACCAGCCCAACATTGATTCACCCAATACTGACTCCCCAGCACTGTCTCACCCAGCACTGACCTGCCCAGAACTGACACACTGACCTGACTACCACTGACTGTTATTCTGGTGTAAACACACATGAGCCTTAAGGTTACCATGTCCTGTGCCAAGTGTCAATCCAGAACAAATCAAGCATCACTACCAGTGCTCTTGCAAGTGAATACTGACAGCAGTATTACAACATGTAGAAAAGTAAAAGCCTTATCTGTAGCAAATACCCTCTAAAAGCAGGTTTCCACGCATTCTACAACTTTAAGACTATTGAGGAAAAAGTTTTTGTTGTTAATATAGAAGAAACTGATATTTTGAAGGGGATACTGTTTTTATTTAGACACTTTCCTGTACACCAATTTGTATTACACTGGACTACCAACCCAACCTCATTCTGTATGCACCAGACAGAAGCTCACAAAAAAGTATGTCTTCTCAAAACAATTGTCAATAATTCTTCCGGACCCTTTATTTCACCTCAGCAAAATGGAAAGCATAAATATTCTGCAAACCAAACCACTATGTACAACTGTTTTTGCTTTTCACGAAAAAAAAAAAAGCTCTGAAAAAACGACAAGAAACCATGCCACTTCTTACAGAGTTTGTAAAAGTGCTTGAACGGGCATTTCAAATAATTCTCATATCAATGTAACAAAATGAATCATTTATTAGTTATTTTTTTGAGTGGAAAAGAACATTAAGTCCTCCATTCACGCCGACAGTAGAGTAGAAATCCAAAAACTCCAGGGATATTCTGGAAAACGATCGTACACATGATCCCCAGCCGTAGAGTAATGGACCTTGTACAATGAAATACTGCATAACAGTAACAACCTATTTCAACATACAGTGGACTTTTAATATCGCTGCCACTAATCAACTACTGTTACACTCCTCTTCAGCGCTTCCATACTTACTTTCACTCTAACTTTCAGAGTGAAAAGAATCTTCAGTGATACATCAGTATAGAAGCAACATGTCCTAGCGCCAAGGGATTCCTCAAAGAATAGGGGAGGAAAAGTAAAATGAAAAAAATGAACATAACATTGGGTAGGGTTTTTAATATGCTGTCTTTCTCCCAAATGTGGAAAACAACTGAATATTTCAAAGCAATACAAAGTTTCCATCTTCTTAATGGTCCTCTCTAATGTGAGGATGCAATGGATGGATGCATGTAAGTGTAATCTTTTTAGACATCCAAAACAAAAGCAAAGGAAACAGGCCATACACGGCAAGTTCAAGAATATTTGCAGGAATCGGCAGACAGTGTCATCAAAAACAATCAGGCTGAGATGCTAACTTTAGGTTGTTTCAGTTGTGTTTTGGAGGCATGAGATAGGTGGGCTGACAGAAGGTCTGTGAGCTGGGAGGAGAGGCTTTACGAAGAAAGTTAGTCAATGTCCATTTCCGGCAGCTTGGCCTCTGATTCTGGTGCAGGCTGCTGCTTCTCTGGGCTAGTGGGCTGGGCCTCTGAGCCCTCCTGTCCATTAACTGGGCCATTCTGTTCAGGTGCCTTCTCCTCCTTAGGTGGCTCCACTTTGGGTTTGGGTTTGGAGACGGTGGGGTTGCACGCAGAGTACAGTTCCTGAGTGGGACACATTAAGAGAACAGAGATAAACCTTAACAGAAATGGCACAACACTGATTATTCTTTTCCAATACAGTGACAGAACACTGTGCTATGGTAGTGATGTGGATATTGGTACAGCCCTAAACAATACCATTCTGCTTTAAACTGTTTTCAATTTAAGCAATCCACTTAAGATGAGCATCTAAACACAGCCTAGTATGCTCAAACTACTTACTATGCACAGCTAGCAAGAACTCGACACACAAGTGCAATTTCAGACTGGGTGTGTTTCTGACATTTACTACAATGATTTAATGTGATTTGACAAATCTTACCTTTGTTTTGGCTAGAATCTCATGAGCTTTGACCACAGGCTCCACTGTAAGACTTTGTTTACTCTGCTGGTTCATTTTGTTGTTCATCCAAGCCATGGTATCACTTACATGCTTTTCCACTTTCATGACCTCCAACTCCTCCAAATGGTCATACAATTCATCCTTTTTTTAAGGAATGAAGATACATATGAGTGTAAACACTTTCTGCTAATGTCTTTAACAAGTGTATACTCCCACATAAAAAGAAAATCACCTTTGCCTTATATGCTTCTATGATCTTCATATATTGCTGGATTTGTTTCCCAAGCTCCTCAAAAGCTTTTGGTCGATCTTCTGTCTCCATTGCTCGTTCCAGAATGGGCTGTCCCAATTTCTATTGACAATTAACATTTTCAAGTTCAAGTTTAAAGGTTTATTGTCATATACAGATAATGGAATATTGTCACCAGTAATTCATTTCTTAGACTCAAAGCCCCTCAAGTTATCACAGTAAAAAAAACTTCTTAATTCAAATAGAATAAAACAGAAGTAGTACAAGTATTCTTTTAGTAAATTAAATAGCAAAATATATAATATAACATTTACAAGTATTTACAAAATATCCGTAGTGCAAGAGAGTGTTGTGTACTTATAAAAGTGTATATATATACATTCCCGCTTATGTACAGAAGGTAAGTTTAAAGTGACTGTAGTTTTAAAGTGAGTGAAAAAAGTTCAACTGGGTTGTGCACAGAGTTCAGCATTCAACATTCAAATAATAAACAATACGTTCTCCTTGTTTGCTTCCTGCACCTAAAGGACATTCTCAATTTTGGTCAAACGATTCATCCACACTTACCTTCAGCTCTGCCAATTTATCAAGGTACACTTGTTTCTGTTGGTCCTCTCCTTCTTCATACAACCAGTTTTCTGTGTCCTCAAGTTTTAAAGAGAAAACGTCTCTGTCCTGAACAATTAAAACACAAGTTAATAGCAGTTCTTTTTTTCTGGTGAACATCATGAATAGTATATATAGCAACGCTACGCACTTGTGTCTATCCATAAATAAAGTGGAGGGACTTACAGCCTCACTGACAAACTTTTCCAGAACTCCATGCAGTTTATCCCTCATCTCATACACATACTCTTCCACACAGTTCTTGGCATCATTCCTCTCCTTTTCTAGTTTGTCTTGCATGATCATTTTCCCCTGAGGAGATGAGGACAACATTAGGCAGCTGTTAAAAAAAATATGGAGATCAGGGCTGGTCTGAACCATATTGGTTTAAGCCAGAGAAAGCAGAATTTGAGTGGTTTCCCAAACTGGGACTAAAATTTAGTTAGATATACACCAATAAGCCAAATACAGTGGGTAAAAAAAAAGGTATTGAAGTAAATGTATTTCTAAAGGTGCTACTGACATGAAATTCTCACCAGATGTCGGTAACACCCCATCCAATCCATATGTGCAAAGAAATCAAACCATAGATGCCCATAAATTAAGTTATGTGTAATAAATGACACAGGGAAAAAAGTATTGAACACACTTACTAATAGTTATTTAATCCTTTATACTTACTAATAGTTATTTAATCCTTTATACTAAAGCTTTTGTTGCTGATGACAGCTTCAAGACGCCTCCTGTATGGGGAAACTAGTCGCAAGCTTTGCTCAGGTGTGATTTTGAACCTTTCTTCCACACAAACAGTCTTCAAATCCTGATTTTTCTCACCGGCGTCTGGTGAGAATTTCATGTCAATAGCACATTTAGAAATATATTTACTACTGTTGAACTACCAAAACAGCTCAGACTTGTTGAGGTATGGGCACTCCTGGACCTTTGAAGGTGTACTGTGGTCTCTGGCACAAAGACATTAGCAGCAGAGCCTTTAAGTCCTGTCAGTTGCAAAGGTGGGCCTCCATGGATTGGACTGTATTGCCCAGCACATCCCAGATGCTTAATGTGATTGAAATCTGGATAATTTTGAGGTCAAGGTAACACCCTGAACCTCAAACCATTCCTGATCAGAATTTCCAATGTGGCAAGGAGCATTATCCAGCTGAAACAGGCCAATGCCATTAGGGAATACCGTGTCCAAGACGGGGGTCCAGGCAAATCAGTCTGCAGTTAAAAGAGGTTGGACTTAACTGGCTAACTGAAAAAAAGAAGCATTGCCCCAGAAACAATGGAAATGCTTATGATGGGTACTAACCACTGCATAATGGGAACACCCCAAAAAGATGTTTGGAAGGTGCTCTGACCCTTTCACCTTGTTGTTTTTCCTGCTTCCAACACATCAACTTCAAAAACTAACAGCTCACATGCTGCTGAATATATCCCAACATTTGAAAGAGAATTAATGTTACTCACTTCACACATCCATGGTTTTAATGGTGTTGATGAGTATAAGGTGTAGATCCTAGTTAAATGGTCTAGGATGCATTCATCAAAACTAACCCAGCTGTTACACAAAATAAAGCCGTTTATAAATGTATTACCTCGTTTTCCACAAAAAGATTGAGCATGTCATTAGCAAGCTGCCAGTGTAGGCTGTTCTCTATGGGCAAGTCCACAGTCTTTGTCTTCACTTTGGGTTTCTTAGCTTGTGGAGGCTGGTCAGTCTTTTTTTCCTGCTTGTTCTCCTCAGTGGAGGTCTGAAATTGATTCAGTTTAACTCAGTCATCCGGCATAATTTCTTTTTAAAGAGTAGAACAATTGACAGCAGCTCAAACCACAGAGTACACAGAATACAAGACAAAAAGTTTAGTTGTTCTGAAGTTATGGTCTGAAGCGAACATATTACGAATCTCTATTTGAAAAGTGTTCAATCATTTCAATTTGATATTAAGCTGGATTACTCTTGTTAACTCAAGGTTCAAATTTAATAATCATACCAAAAATTAGGATAAACAGTGGAGAAACAAATTAGTCAAACTCCCTAATCACTACTCATCTCTAATCACTGATCCAATCTAGAAATTAATGGCTTTGAATTTCAATGGCAAATGTTAATCTGACTGGAAAAAGTGCTCAAATTGTTCCAAGGTACAAACTGCTTTAAATACTTGCATGTATTACTGGAACAAAACTGTGTACCTACAACAGTCTAGAAGATTTAAAATGCTGTAGTGTACTTGATTTCATCCATCTAATTTGAAGTAACTGTTTCTGTTAAATGTCTTAACATCCATAACAACGGACACACTAATCTTTACTAGCACAAGTGGATGCCTAGTGAGTAGTAACCATGGCATTAAATGGAGGTCATCACTGTTTATTTGACCCATTTGGCATCTGAGTCTATCAGTGCAGTTTAAACAAGTTTGTCACCTCCATTTCCTCTGTGTCCGATTTCTTATCCGCATTCTCTTTTGGCCCATCACTCTGGACCTTCTGATCCTCTTGGTCCACTTGCATTTTGTTCTTTAAAAAGTACAAGCACATTTACACATTGGTATAATAAAACTATAAGAAGTGTGTAAAGCAAGAAAATAATCAAAGCCGACACACTTGAGCAAATTTATCATGGGTGAAAAGTCTGTGTACAGACTTGCCTTCCCCATTCAATAGCATGATAAATTTCTGTGGCAAACAGTGCTGACGTTAATGAAAGGTGGATAAGGCTAATAAATGTCAGTAGGGAAAATAAGTGTTACCTCTTCTTCTTTGACCGGTGTGTCAGTTTCCATGGGCTCCTCTCCCTCAGTAGGCTTCAGGACCTCCACCAGTGAGGCACTGGACACGCTGAAGACACCGTGGATGTTGACACGCACTTTCACCTTCACTTTAGAGCTCTCGCCAGATGCCTGCGGCACCACCTTCTGGATCATGAACTGACCTGAACATGGTTTAGGGGGAAAATTTCAGACAAAATTGCCCTACCCCGTTTTCCACTTTAACACTCTGACAGCTTGAATAACTTAATGAATGTAATCAAAATCATTTAGTTACCATTTCAAACAGAGAAAATACATTGAACAACAGAAATGCTGTGTAAAAGCATATACTAACAATTATATTTTAGTAGGTCTCCTTAAACACAGACTGAATTGTTGCCCAATGCATCAGCTTATACACACAAAAAAAAGGTTGTACTCAGAGAAGAGACAAACAATGTACCTATGGTAGGGTCTGGATATGGCAGCTCCTTTGGATTGTTGTAGTAGGCCTCCAGGGAGAAGGGCTCCTTGCGATAAAAGGTCAACACTTTAGAAAAGGGCGATGGGTGGTTCTTTGGGAATACCTCACAATCACTGTAGGAAGAGTGAACAAAATGATGGGATAAATGAGTTTAGAATTTTCCAACTATACTATGCTGATTTTTTTTACAAACATGACAAACAGTTAACGGACCTCAAGCCTTCCTCTGCTGCTGAATTCCATTTAAGCGAGACAGGGTATGGAACCACGTCTGTGATGGAAAATTCACGCACTTTAAAAGCAGGTGACAGGATTGCACACTGAGGAAATGAAGCACATCAAAAAAAGTTTACTTCATCACCAAGAAACACTGGAGGTTGCTAGTACTAAACAACCACAAAAGAACAAGCTACACATTCATCATCTGAAGGCTTGTTTAGCACATGGAAAACAGAATAGGGAGTGTGTTCAGTAGGACAGTAGGACATGAGTAGGACATGAGACAAAAATAAAAACTGGGCCACTAAAGTAATAAACCTATAGTCAAATAGGAATCATAGATGTTAACAAAAAAAAAACTGAGTTGTTAAAATTCATTGAAAGGCCATTTGTCTTAATAGATGGGTCCAATTTCTGGTAAAGGTAAAAATGCATTCGCATGAACCCAAAAAACCCCCCCCAAAACAACAACAAAAAAAAACAAAAAAAAAAAACCCCAAAAAAACCAAAAAAAAAAACAAAGAATCTGCACCCAGCTGGGTAACAAATTACTCAACAAGGTATATACCTGCAGTGCACAGCCTCTGGCCACTGCTTCATCTGCATTCAATGTCGTATTCAGCTCCTTCCCAAAGAACTTGCTGACTCGCTCTTTGATTGCTGGAATCCTGGAAGCACCACCTATGATCTCAACTGCATAGATGTCTTCTTTCTTTAGCTCTGAGCAAAGACAGAAGTTATGGGGGGAGACTTTTAAGTGGTAAATTCAAAATCAATGACAAAACCATCAGACAGGTGGCTGTAGTGTTGCAACTCACTGGCTTGTTCCATGACGCTGCGTAAGGGACCCTCTACTCTATCCAGTAGCCTAGCACACATCTCCTCAAACTGGCCTCTGGAACAAGAATGTCATTGGGGTATTTTTAGACACAACTTTCAGACCAAAGCAGTTGCTTACATCATGATGCACATGCAGGGATGAATCCACACATATCCGCTGGCCGTAGTCAGTGCCTGAATTAGCCTGCATAACTGGCTAAATCTAGCATTGATGAGGAGTTGCCAGGAGACTGACCTGTTGAGTTTACCGCTGACATCAATGTCGTTCATGAAGCATTCAATATTGAGCGGAAGGTCCGAGGAGTTGGCGCTCATGAGCTTTTTCAGCTTCTCGCACTCCTGGTAGAGGCGCACCAGGGCACGGGGCTTTGCACGCACATCCAGCTTGTACTTCTTGGCAAACTCATCACAAAAGTGCTGAACTAGCATCTCGTCAAAGTCTTTGCCACCAAGCTCAGAGTCAAAAGCAGATGCCAGAACCTGGAAGAAGTGAGTTTACTTGTTGATGATTTTTAAAAGAAGTTATTATACATTAATGGAACAAATTCAACTATGCACAGAGTGGATAAAAAGTGACTGCAATCAGACATAATGCACTG
Organism: Alestes dentex; assembly: GCA_037576975.1. NCBI lineage: Eukaryota > Metazoa > Chordata > Actinopteri > Characiformes > Alestidae > Alestes > Alestes dentex. The sequence continues at coordinate 9,448 of JBBIGA010000042.1, forward strand.
AAAACTGAAGTCCAAAATATCCCTTTACCTTCAATTTCCCCTTGTTAAAAGCACAAGCGGAGACCTGATAGCCAGAATGGCCCACATCCACAAACACAACTGTCCTGGGCTTCTCCTCAGCAGCTGGCAAGTCCTGCTTATAGATGCCATATGCCAGGGCAACTGGAACAAATTCATTTAAATATGAATGCTGAGTAATAGCAAAACCATTACAATTCACTGCAAGATTATTAAGAGCAAGTTACCGGCAGTGGTTTCATTCATGAGTCTCAGGCAGTTGAGGCCTGCGATCTGTGCAGCGTCCATAACTGATCTTCTCTCAGCATCAGTAAAGAAGCTAGGAACCTGAGGAAAAACAAGCACTTAAGCCTCTCTGCATTACTTAGCATGGAAACACACACCTCCCTTTTTAAAACAAATGAACATGAAACAGAACGTAATCAGTATTATATACAACAGAGTAATTACATGGTTATGTGCTTTAGCACAAGATGGTGAATCCCTAACAAAACACAACAAGCATGTATATTCACATATTGCTCAAGGCATGAATTGAAAAATGCTTATTTACTCAGTGAAAATACATACTGAAATGACGCAGTCTGCCACTGGTTTCTTGAGTGCAGCTTCAGCAGTCTCCTTCAGTTTAGTAAGCAACATGGCACTGACTTGCTCAATACTGAACACCTTCTCCTCTTCCATGTACATGACCTGGTAGAGCAGACACAGAAAGTGAGGCAAACCTTCTAAAAACTAAAACCATGTGAGTAACATAGAATTTGTCTGCTTTAACTACTTCCATTGTCCAAACTAAAGTGATTTGTTTAGCCTACGTTACCTTGATTCCAGTGGTCCCCGTGGGCATCTGGGCGAGGTCGTAGACCAAGCTGGACTTCGCTGACTGAACATACGGGTCAGTGAATGCCCTGCCATGGAATCGCTTGAAGGCTTGGACAGTGTTCTTGCAATTTGTGACCACCTTTCACAAGAGAAAGTAAATCATTAATAAAAGTAAACTGCACTAACAAAAAAGGAAACTGTGTCTTTAGTTAAAATTATTCAAACTGAAGTAGTAAAATGCATATTTACCTGGCTCTTGGCTGCTGCTCCTATTGCTCGATTTCGAGGTCCAAAAGATACAAATGCCCTAAAAGAGTTTCATAAATTAGGAAGATTGACAATGTTGCCTCTCCCCCCAGCTCCACAAAAGCTGCAAATCCTAGATTACACTTAAGTGCTGCAAATTCACTTGTAGGTTACAACAGGGATATTATATCTGGACCTATCAATATCATTTTCGTTTCTTTATTAATGTTGAAAAATACAAGGTAAATAAAGTGTGTTAGAAGGAGAAGCGGACCATGAAGACCACGTGATTATCTAACGTGGGTGTCAAACTCCAGTGCTGGAGGGTCGTGGTCCAGCACGTTTTGGTGATTTTCCTGCTCAGAAACACCTGGTTCACCTCACCAGTTAATTGCCAGGTTTAGTGAATGTGTTTGAGTGGGGGAACCATCAAACAGTGCTGGACACCAGTAAAGGTCCTATTACACAGAGTTTTGCTTATTCAGGTTTTCGTCGCCGTGACCGTACATTACGAGTGTAAAAAATAAATGTGTAAGTGTACGCTGGCTGTGTGAAAAGCACTGCACGGACCTCAGAAATACCGAACCGATTCGTGCCGAAGCCCGAGGTTTACACTCTGGTATCTTAGCAACAGAGCCGAGTCCAGACATCAGAGTCGCATCTCCTCCGACGGGCCGGCTGGAGCTCCGACCGCCGACTCATTTTTGTGCACGACAATTTATAGGAATGTACGTGTAAAAACGAGCACGGCTGGTTTAAGTAAACAACATTTTCACTTAAGAAGGTCGGCTCACAGTCAGAAAACCGTCTCTCCTTCAGAAAATCTGCCTTTCTAGTTAAAAAAAAACGAGAAACCAGTTTCAGTTGTTGTTAAACGTCGGTTCAGATCCTTGATTTGGGTCTTAAGGTCGCTCTCCACTCCACCGTGTGACTCCCCGGGGCCTTTTCTCGGTTGGCGAGGATTAATTTTCACGCATTAAAGCAGTTAAGATTGGAACAACGCCTAAACAGGGCTTTAATTTCTAAAGTGAGACAGATAGGAACACACGACTGCACTGGGGGGTAAGTTAATATTTTAGGTCAGGATAAATATCACTTTTCCTACCGAGTTAATATTTTTTGCTGGAATATTCTCTCCGACGACAGGCGTCGGTGTGTCGTCACACTGTCCGACAGCCCACATTAGCTTAGCGCGGTAGCCTCGCAGGGAATTAGTTAACGCAGAACAGAAACCTTAACAGCATGAGGCTCCCTGGCATTAACAGACTACTGAAGTAAACGGTGGCTATTTGTAAACAACTTTCCTAGTGATAGCAAGTCTCAAACAGACAGACTGGCACGACCAGACTGTACCAAACCGGAGAGCTAACTGGACCATGCGGACAGGGTAGGATCCTCAGTTATAACGTTTAAGAATCAATCTTGATCGAGATATTTTCTTTTTGACTGAAACACAGTTACAGCACTTATCCGAGACTGCGAAAGACACGTTGGCTTTTGCCTCGACAGATTAAAAAAAAAAAACTCATGTTCACAGACAGACCACTCTCTAGGCCGCATTCTTGCCACATTTATCCAAGTCTGCTCGCAGGTAAGCATGTACAGCCCTGAAAAGCAAATCGACTGAATGAGATAGACTGTACTTACGGCGTGCATCTGTCGCTGTACTCGTTCGCCACGGTCTCTATTCCTCCGGCTCTGGCCACGGCAACGTAGCAGCTCTGAAAGCCCACATCAAAGCCCACCACTGACATTTTTTTCAGCCTAAAATTATGTTGTAGGAGTCGTAACCAAACTGCCGAACAGCAACTCTAAGCGTCCTTTGGAAACGACGGGATCGAGGTGACGCACAGTCTGTCTCTGAAAGCTGATAAAAGTGTGAGGATATACTCCGGCTGCTCTCTCCGCTCCATTGACCGCACTACAGAGCGCACCGGCGGCTGGAATACACAGCCCCGGCCAGATCACGCCGAGTCTTATCGCGAGAACACGCACTTCTAGATCGCTCTCGAGCTTTCCTCGCGCTCGGTGACGAAACCGCCCAATGAGAGCGGCGCGCGCCCCCGACGTCACAGAAGAAACAGAAAAAAACCTAGAAGTTTCCAGAACAGTTCAAACCGCCAGTTACCAAGTTCAACCGGTTACTTTTGATTCTGGCCCCATACAAATAGTCGCGCTTCAGGAATACCAAAGGCACAGTTAATAATTATAATATTTGAATAATTATAATAATGTCTAAAATTGCTTGGCATTTTCTTCTTTCCTCTGAAGTAAATTTATGACATTTCTGTAAGTGTGTGTCAATAATATTCCACTTTAATTCTCTACTTATCTTTACTCTTCAGAAGGCTGCTTTTGTCACTGGCTTGGGGTGTTTTCACACTTGGTCCGTTTTAGCCCTTAAAGCAAACTCAGATCGTTTAGTCAGCATTTTTTGCGTATATGTGAACACGCCAAACGAACTTAGACCCCTCTGAAACGAACCGAACTCAGACCACCTCGGGAGTTGGTAGAGCTTTTAACCAACTACTCTGATGGAGAGAAAAATACCCAAGCATGGGGAATGTGAGGAGACACCAGTGGCAGGTTGGATGAGGAGCTAGTGTGAACAGAAAAAGAACTGAGACCCCATCTGAGCTGAAGTGGACCAGAAAGAGAACCGCATTCCATTTCAAACGAACTCTCAGTGTGAACATAAAAAGACCTAAGTTCCCTTTCTGTTGGTCCACTTTTTGGACCACTTCTAGAGGACTGAGTTCGGTTTGTTTAAAGAGGACTATATGTGAAAACACCCTTATACTTGAGTGTTTTAATGTGAAATGGTGAAATGTACAAGATTTTTTTTTTTTTTTTTTACTGGGGTAGGGCACCAAAGTGGTTTAATTCACTCTTCGAAACGATATGAGAATCCTAGGCCTTCTTGAAATTATGTGTATTTCTGTAATGGGTACCTTTTGGGGTAAGATCCTTTGTAGGTACCTTTCGGTACATAATCATATATGCATAATCATATCTGTTACCAAAAAAGCACAGCTACTGAATATTAATAATGTCTAAAATGATTCTACATTTTCTTGCATTTTATTATTGTCTATAAAGTCAATTTATGACATTTCTGCAAGTTTATTTCAATAATAATCCACTTTAATTCTCTAATTTTCTTTGTCCTTTAGAAAGAAACAGGATGCTTTTGTTACTGTGCCTTAAAGGTTTATATATGTACATGAACCCTGTGCTGTCTTGTATTGCATACTCTTAAAACAAAAACAGTGTGGTCTTTAAAGCATAACAGCTGAATAATAGGCTTGGGTTCAATACCCCAAATGCAATCAGCAAAAGGCTGCATCCAAAACTGAAGGCCACTGTCTTGAGGCCTTCCTGCCCCCGTGGTCTAACTGATGCCTCAGAAGGCCGTACTGTGATAAAGAGGACTTCTGTCGGAAGGTGTTTGAGACAGATATTACCCTTTCTGCCTCAAAAATATTGCCTAAGCAGAAACAGAGCTCGTCACAGAACAAAGTAAAATTTGCCTGGTGAAATATCTGGTCCACTGGAAAAGTAAAGGACCCTGGAACATAAAAAAGCAATTTGCACCTCTGACTGGTCATTTGGCCTAGTTCATCTAACTGAACTTGAAACTCATAATTATGAGCCAATAGAAAACAAAAGGGCAACCTGTGATATCTTCTTTTTGGGGAAAAAAAAAAACTAAATGGAAGAACAACAATCAACATAATAATGCTAATTGTCACTTACAGTTCCAAAACAAACAATAAATTAACAAACAAATGTGACTTCCACTGATGTAGAGATACCACGTAGCAATCGGTGGGGTCCAAGCAGGATGTGTGAACTGGCTCAATTTAAGATGTCCTTTTTCAACTACTGAAAGCGTACAACTGAAATTAAGTAAAGGTTCATTATTTCAGATGTATCAGTCGCTTTGCCCACTATGGATGAAATTTTCAGCAACATTCTTTCAGCACTTCTTTCACCATCAGTGCTTCCAATAAACGTGGTCATGATGCAGTGTGTCACAATTTGTGAAATTTGAACCTTTACATCACAAGGCTGGTGAAGCACTGGATTTTTGCATGTCCACTTGGTGGTCCTACTCCACAAATGAATTATAGTGAACTCCAGTCATCTTCCCACTTGAGCCAAATTTGATATACACATTTTGTACCTTTTTGGCAAAATGGTTGCTGAGGGTGCTGGTATAAACACACACATCTCTTATTCCATATCATCCATGAGGGAACACAAGCACGCCAAGTTTTACATGGACTGATGAAGTTTTCAGTATGTGAGACCAAATATCAGTGGAAGAAAAAAGAGGTAATGAACTTTGCTGCTTCTGATAGCTAGCATTAGTCATTCATTGAATTCTGGCCATACTGATTTTTTTGCCCTCCTCATGGTTTTGCAGTACATTCTAACAATATAACACACTGCTGTTCAATACATTATGTTGTATTGCTTGTTGTACGCTTGGAGTTTACATATCCATAGGTTATAAAGTACAGTTTTTGTGCCAGATATTGTACTTTCATCTTTTATAATATTGTAATAAACTAAGATGGAATGGTAGTGTAAATGAAAATATATATTGGAAAATGGAACATATGTTAATGTAAGGCGCTTTTTTTTTTTTAGCTGTGCTAAACATTCTTTCCTTATTAAGTGAGTCCTTGTCACTGGTAAATATTCATTAAATGTTTGTATGGCTTCAAATCTCTGAAAAAACACAGTTGTTTATTGTCATTTTAAAGTTGTGGGGTTGAAATAAACTTTTAGTGTTTCCCATGAAGGTACTCTTTATACCTAAGATGTCGGAGTTTGGGTTTGCATGTGGTGAACTAAAAGTTAAAAAGGTATCTGTCAGTTTTTGTCTAATAACTGCTATAATGTGATCTTAGAAATGAGAGGGTGACAGTGTGTCAAACTGAATAATGAGTTTGTGTGAAATGTTACATCCCAGCAGTAGTGTGTGTGTGTGTGTGTGTGTGTGTGTGTGTGTGAGTGTATGTCTCTGTATTTGTCTGTGTCTGTCTGTGTCTGTCTCTATGTTTGTCTCTGTGTTTATGTCTGTGTCTGTCTGTCTCTATGTTTGTGTCTGTGTTTATGTCTGTGTCTATGTCTGTTTCCATGCTTGTGTCTTTGTGAGTGCCTGTGTTTGTGTGTCTGTCTGTGTCTCTGTCTGTGTCTGTGTTTATGTCTGCGTGTGTCTGTGTGTACGCACGTACGTGTACTCCTCACCAGCAGGCGGCGTGAACATTAAAGTCAGAGAAGAAGAGGCCGTACAAGTGCAGGCAGCATGGCGACGCCTATGCACAGGTTAATAGCCCGCAGACAAGCGTAAGTTGTTTCAGATCACTTAGATCCGCGTAGCTTTCTTCGCGTTTCGTTGATAACTTTATGAAACAGTCACGTTTATTCCCAAAGCTGCGCTTTCTTCAGGCACCACACGCAGTGAAACGTGTGTATGAGTGAGAGGGAGAAAACATCTGGCTTTTACGTTACTGTTACAGCGCTTACTTTTACCTCGCTTTCAAAAGACCTGTAACACGTAACTCTTCTCAGACTCACACACTTTAGTTCTGACGAGTATTTGAGCTATCAGCCCCGTGACGTCACGCTGCGAGACGTACATCTCTCGCAACGTTCTGGTCCTTCAACGTCTCACTCTGTCCTGTAGTTAGTGCTTCTGATATTCCGGCGTTTCATGTTAATTTAACGCCATTTTATAAAATGTTCACGTCGCCTTCGTGTTTGACGAGGCAGTCTCCTTTTCTTCTTCTGTTCGTTTTTGTTGGTGTTCTCCAACTTAGGCGTCTTTTGTTCCTCTCTGAGAATATTCTCATCCTCTGACCACAGGGAGGCGAACAAGCAACATGTTCGCTGCCAGAAGTGCCTGGAGTACGGACACTGGTCCTACGAGTGCACCGGCAAGAGAAAGTACCTCTATCGACCGTCCAGGACAGCAGAGATGAAGAAGAAGCTTAAAGAAGTGGCCAGTACAGAGCCAGGTGTCACAGGGTACGTATCGCTCCAAAACACGACATTTCTGCTCTTATGGAGTATGAGATTAGGCTACCTTTATTAGTCCCACAGGGGGGAAGGGAGGGGGGGGGAGCTGGGGGGGAATTTGCATTGTAACAGTAGCAAAGTGGGCAGAACAAGAGAGGAAAGTAGGAGCAGCATAACCGATAGAATAAAAACCATACAACACTATACAGTAAAACAAAACTATAAGTATAGACGTTTTTGTGTGTGTACATATATAGATACAAACATATATGTAAATTAACCCATGTCAATATTTGTATGTATGTACACATTGGATATATGTATGTCTATATGAGTGCTTGGTAGCAGCAGACATTGACAAAGACAATAATAATGCCTCAGACAAATTGCATGCTGTCTACAAAAATCTGCAAAATGAAAGCAGTATCAGTTTCATCCAAAATGTTTTATTCTCTATTTGTTCTCAAATATATATGCCCTCACAATGTCTGAAATAATTGTGGAACACTGGGTCATCTTTTTTTTTTTAGATACAACTCTAATATCTAAATAAAATTCTACTTTCCACAGAATGGGACCTTTTAAAGCGGGAGCTGCTCTTTAAAGCAGATGGAGCGAGCCTCCAAATGAACATTGACCCCTACAGGTCATTTAATGGAATTGCAGTTAAAGAAAACACTTAACCTCTCATTTCTGTACATTTCTCTTAAGGCATGGACCAGTATCACTAAGTGAAAAGAAAACGAAGAAGAAAAGGTACAGTAGATTTAATTTCATATTGCACTGATCAATATGAATCTTGTGACATTCTGGTCCTATTTCAGCACTTGCTCTGTGGTAACTGTGGGCCCTAATGTTGAAATCTGTGTGTTTTCTGTTCCCTTTTAGGTCCAAGACCTCTAGTGGTTCCAGCAGCAGCAGCAGCAGTAGTAGTGAATCCGAAAGCTCATCTAGCAACTCTTCCTCAGACAGCAGTGACTCGTCCAACTCCTCCTCCTCTGAAGATGATAGCAGCAGCAGTGATAGTGAAGACAGCTCCAGCTCCAGCTCCAGCTCCTCATCCTCCTCTAGCTCAGACTCCGACTCTGGCTCATCTAGCAGCAGCAGCAGCTCTGATCAGGGCCCTCCCAAAAAACGGAAAAAGAAGAAGTAAAGGACTGACCTGTCAGCAGTTTTCAGTTTGGACCCCACTTCTCACACTCTGATTGTACTAGAGTGAGTAGGTGGGGGACCCCTATTCAAGTTTGCATTTCCATCCACACCTTGTCTCCTTTCCTTCTCTGTTGCTGATCCAAAAATGAGCTGATGAGTGCGGACAGAGAGTGGGTTCCATTTTTGACTTTACTGGACCAGTCCCCATGGAACTCAATGGGCTTGAATGAAAGGAAGCAAAAACAAGGTGGTTAACCTGTAAGTTGCTACATCAATAGTGAATGGGGAGTTCCACTGAATTTTCCAAAATTTTGCATAATTCAATATTTAAGATGTAAACAGTGTCTGTGAGGGTGGTGTGATGTGAAATGGTCCATCAGAGAGAAACTGGTGGTGATAACATCCAGGGGTCACAACACAAATATATCTAGATTATTTATTGTGCAGAAGGCCAATGAAGCTACACATGTGGTTTTATATGTATTAAAAGGTACTTGAAAAATGAGTGTGGGGACTATTTTTGCTTTACAGCGTCCCACATTTACTTCTGGCAACATATTCATAACCAGATCAAGTTATTAACTTTCTATGTGGGGATGTGGTTTAGAGGTGTTTTTCCAGGTAGTCTTATTCCTGTCACCACTGCTGTGAAAACTGCAAGTTTCTCTGTAGTGCACACTTTCACATCAAACTGAGACTTTTACATTTTAACCCTTTAATAATTTTGAAAAATTTGTGGAATTCCCCTCAAATAGATATTTTTCAGGAAAAGTTACTACTAGAGTATGGGATGTTTTTATTTTTTCCTTTGACATTTTTTTTCACTTATTCTGTCCTCTCAGCAACATTTGGAAATAGCTTTTTTGTTCTTTGCATAGCAGAGATTGTCTGTTCTAGTCCATTGCTGAAAGGTAGGTGGAGGTCGTATTTACAAACTGATTGACATCTAAATGACAGACACCGATATGCTCGGTCCTACATGTTGCTATGGGGAATGAAACAACAGACCTTACAACAATTACAATGTTTTAGATAATGTGATGTCCTGAAATAAATTGTATGTGTTTTTTAGACATGAACCGAGTTGTTTTTGTACTTTTTTAAATACATAATTAACTCTTCCATTTTGAGGTTTAACAGGTTTAATGATGGAATTTGCTTCCATCATTAAACCTGCTATTTGAAACCCTTATACTTTTGGCTGTGAATGAAGATGAAGACACTTTTTTGTGTCACCTAGGTCATGTTGCTGAAGAGTAATGAAGAGCAAGAGGCTTATAGGTGCACGTCAGGTCATAAGAGAGACTGGACTGATACACTCTATAGACAATACCGTCTTTTACCACTCTTCAGCAACTAAGCTGTAAACAATATATATGTCTGGATGCACTGCCTCTCTGCTTCCTCTATAGTGAACCATGTTATTTATAAAATTCCACACTTGTGTTTCATTCTGCAGGCATCGTTAGTGAATCTATTAGCTTAACAAGTTTGAAAAGGGTAATCCTGCACAACTCAATAGTAAAATAGAAAAATTTTAGAATGTCTTATTAATTTTATATATTTCTTGTTAGTAGTGGTATTGTAATTATTACTGCTACTACTACTGAAAGCTACTTCTATAACTTCAAGGGCCCATTTCATGGAAAATGTTTTTAAGAGAATAATGTTGCACTTTTCCTGTGTCCATGTGGCCAAGATGTGTGAATTAGGGTGCAAAAAAATAGCCTATTTTTAATTCACAGCTTTCATAATGTTATGAAAACCAGCCTATTTACATATATATCTGTTTATTCAGCCAGCAGCAGTTTAGCTCCATCTGTCTTTGCTTATAACTACAGAAAAAAAGAGCCTAGTGAACTGCTTTTTTAATAAAGTGCAATGTGGGGCACCCAGTTAGAGCAGAGGTCATTTACATATGTCTGTTATTAAGGTACAGTAACAAAACAGCCTATTCAATGATTGTTAAAGAGGCATAAAAATAATTGAATAATTCATTACATTTTATTCACCAAAACAGCCATAATTCAAATAATTGCATTATGGCTGTTTTGGTGAATAAAGTGTAATGAATCAGCCCTTTAGGAGATTAAAAAAAATAAAATGCAAACAATTTAGGATCTAACAATGTAAATAAACTGTTATTTAATATGAAAAAAGACAATTTCAGAATTTAAACAATAGGTAACAAGTGCAAAGATTAGGTTTGCCCCCATTGTGCAGCTGTTGGTCTGGTGGTTAGGGAGTTACCCCCATGATCAGAAGGTTGTAGGTTTGAATCCCAGGACTGTGAATGGCACCACTGAGGTACCCTTGAGCAAGGTACCATGCCAACACACTCCTCCACAGGTGCCCACTGCTTCAACTGGTGAATGGGTTAAATGCAGAGAAAGAATTTCACATAGTTCACACTGTGCTTTGCTATTTTCACGTGTGACTATAAGGGGCGACTTTACATATCATTCAAATAAGAGACAAGGGATCTTGATTGAGGGGCTTCTTTTCTCCAAGTTACACTGCTGTGTTTGTTAAAAGGTTAAGAAGCCAGTCAGCAACACTATCTCCCACAAAAAGTAGCTGAAGTTTACCCAGAAAGTCGCTAGATGTCGCTAGCATGCCTTGCATGCTAAACCAGTATGGTCACACGACAAAACAGCAGTGATCTCTGCCAGCTTCAGCGTGTCTGTGTTTTTTCAAAGGACAATTTGACTTGGGTAGCCTGATTGTGTGGTTTGGCCTTTTCAACATGCTTCTGGGAGCTGCATGCTTTTTAATGTCTGACAGCTTGGCATAAAAATCTATTTTACAGTACAGACAGTAAGCCCCCCTTCACTTCCAACCTAGAGTTTCTTTATTTTTTTTTTTTGCTTGTAATACAACTTTAGTGAGTGGGTGAGATCAACCAAGAAAGGTTTATGATTGGTCAGTCGATGTGACCGTCATGCATGCACATGCGCAGATCATTCCCTAGCCGAGCGCCTGGATGGACGGATGCAGAGCGGGCTAGGTCTCAGGCTAATCTGCAGGGAATATTGACGACAAATTTGTCCAGAAAATAGCTAAGATTTCTCAGAAGTGTCGCTGTATTTCTCACTAGGCGCTTTTTGAAAACGTCGTTAAGGGGGCCTGGAAAGTCGTTAGAAATGGTGATAAAGTAGTGGCAACACTACACCCAGCCTGCTCTGCGTCCGTCCGTCCAGGCGCTCGTAAAGTGAATGATCTGCGCATGTGCGTGTAATATGACAGTCACATCGGCTGACCAATCATAAACCTTTCTTGGTTGATCTCATCCACTCACAAAACAAGCTGTATTACAAGTAAAAGAATGTCATAAATTAAGCAAAGTAAAAAAGAAATCCCTCTCAGGTATAGAACACAGATCTTTCTTTTAGAAGCCACACACGAACATCGTCTCTTTCACCTTCCAAACCTCTCCTTTCCTTCCTCCCCTTTCGTTATTTTTTTTATTCTGATACTGAGCACGCCAACGCGGCGTGTCATGATGACGCAATTTATATGCAAATTAGCGGGTATCGTCATCTAGCGACATCTAGCGACTTTCTGGGTAAACTTCAGCTACTCTCTGTAGGAGATAGTTGGGGATAAGGCTGAACACAGCTGAGGACAAACAGCCCACCGTGTAGTGCCACCTGTTCTGTACTCAAACCATGACTCAAAGCAAGACATAAGAAGGACATCTTGTTATAACAGAATAAGGACTACATACAATAATGACTTGAGTTGAAGTCCAACTATCTAGAACCGAGTAAACAGGCTGAAAAGTGCCCTATAAACCCACCGGGAGCTGCTCAACACAGCTAGCGTATTAGCATAGCAACCGTTCGGATCTTTTTAGTTTTTTGGTCTAAAATAAAATGCTAAAGACAGCAAAACAGTCCGGATGCTCAGTTAGCGTATAAGCCGCTATATCTTCCTCTTACTTTTATTTGCTTGGACTTTGTATGTGACGAGCGCATCGTACATTCACGGGGTAGCGAGTGGTCGGATCGGAGGTTCGGCTCACTGCATCGCTCGGTGCGAAAGAATCATATCGGCAAACTGATTCAATCTGCGCATTCATTAGAATCGTAGTTTAAATGAATCGGCTCGTCAGACCGAGTCACGTCCCATCGCTGACCGGAGCACACTTCGAAAGAATCGTCGCCTAAATGGAACTCGTTACTACCTTCGTGGTCACGTGACTCGCCAGTTGAGTCTCAACACCGCGGTCGCTCCAACATCCACTGTGGAAAAAAAATAATGGGTCTGAGATGTTTGGGGATTTTGTCAGACAAAACCATGGCGTGTAAACGCCCCTCTGACTCATGGCTCACTTAGACGAAGCGGGATAACCGTATTTTTATATACGCTTTTAGCGGATTATTTGTTTTCTTTTAATTTTTTGTTTTATTAGCACTCGTGACACATTAATTAGGGCGCTCCGTGTGTTGGAAAGTGGTGAAAAAATAGACAAAGAGAAAAAAAGGCTTTCAGTAGCTACAATGGTTTGGGCCTGAAAGAAGATAAGAGGTAAGCCGAAAACCCTTCGAGTGCAAACGTTATATCGTTAGGACGACGTTTGTCAGTTATGGCGAGATGTGTTTACCACAGTGAGAACCCATGCAATTTCTTTTCATGAAGAATTAATCCAGAGTCTAACGGCGATGTTAGCCACCGCAGCTAATGTTAGCATTAGCCGGCTTGCTAACGACAAACACACGCACAACTCGGTGTTGGGTGTAAACAGAGAGAAGTTGTGTTGTTTGTGTAACTCTACGCATTTAGATGCAGTGTGGTAGCCCTCCTTAAACTGATATATATCCTGTCTATGTCTCTAACACTAGTACATTCCGTTTGAGTTGCCCCCTAAAGTAGGCTAGCCTGTCTGTTTAGTAATTAAATGTAGAAGCTTCCTGGCTGGTCAGGTCATTTTGTTCAGTCTATTTTAACCACGCTTTGTTGTCATAATCCCAGATACTCGTTGCTTGCTCACAATGTAAAAAACAGAGAGAAATCATGTTCACTCCAGTTTAAATGACACAACTTGGCCAGGCCTAGTTAGCTTCTCTGTGAGTGGCAAGAAAGCAGCTAGCCGGTGTGAAAATGCACTTTGTCCTCGTATGGATGGATTACCTTTGAAAACTAGACTAGTTGTGTAATGTAGGGTCTGACTGGACGTTGTGAGAGTGGCTGCTGGTGCACTTGAGCAGCTGCCCCTTTGTACACAGACGAGTGTTACACACGCTTTGTTCTCATAGCCATCAGACTGAATAGGTGATAAAGTTTTTTCTTTAGTAACTTTTGGTATTTTCTGTTCTGCCACACAGTGCTGAGGAATTAAATCACCCTGGCTTTAGTTAGCAGGGGGTGTAATATTTGCCCTGGTAAGCCCACATGCCGCTGCTGGAGGCACAGTTTACTGTCAACATCACCACCTTTTGATAACAAAACATTTTTTTCTGCCTGAACTTGAATGTGCTTGGAGGCTGGCAGTGTGCCAGATGGTCTGTATCAGACTGGAAACCTGGTCCGTATGCTGAATTGAGTCCAAACTGTTAGAAGTTTGACCCATTTTCCCTTTGTATGTGTGGTTCTTTAATAGGCAGGGTTTAATGGCGTTGTCTGAAAACGTCTCCTGGTTGTCTCTTCCAGTGTTCAGATTACCCTCTTTACAACCATGTAGCAGTCAGTCTAACTTTTTGATCTGTTTTTGCTTTAGTTTCAGAAATGCATTGCATAGGTGTCAACTTTAATGCATTCTGATCTGAGTTTATATTTCAGTTAACCATCCATTTGGCAGCTTCGTTTCCTTTATGCCCTTTGAGACCATTTTTGAGTTGGTCTTTGTAGGGGAGGGGCTATCCAGGAGAGTAAATTTTGCTGCATAATTAACTCAATCATGCACTGCCCTAAGGCTGCTGCCAGGCATAGCCTAATCTATGTGGCATGGACAGTAAGCCCTGCACTTCTTGATTTGAACTAGGACAGACCTTCTGGTGCTTATATAACATGGACGCACGCACGCACACACCGTTCAACTCTGGCAGTGTATGACGTATCTTGGAGGAGGTTGTGTGCTTCCTATGCACATTATAGTTGCTCAAGGCCTAACTGTGTCCGAATGTAAGTTCAGTAAGAGTGGCTGGCGCAGTTGCGTTCTGAAAAGCGTTCGCTTTTGAGCACAAGATTGCCTGTTCATAAACAATGTTTCAAGTCCTTTCTGCTGTACTTCCTGTTTAAGTTTTGCTCCCTGGCATCAGTTGACTGTTTCCTCCGTCACACTTTTGTGATGATGAGGAAGATCAATATCAGGTATGCCATCTAACATTTAGTCTTCGCATCAAAATATTGTGCAAAACCTTTAGTAACAGGTAACAGATATAAAATAATTTGGGTTAGAACATTTTAGCCTGTTTGACCACTGACATCAAGGTAATGCTGGGTTGCAGGGGGCAGGTTTGGGGTGTTGGCGTATGTCTGTACAAACACTGTCTCCATCTCCACTTCTGTTACGCTTAGGAAATGGAGCAGAAAACCACAGTGAGTTTGGTAAGTCGCAGTAAGAGTCACAGTAAGAGCAGTGGTTCTTCTCAGTGAGTCTCTGCTAATGTGATTGTAGCATTACTGAGAGCCTTCTCTTGCTACTGGCACAGTGTGGTGAAAAAAATGGTCAGGGTATGGTCACATAACTGATGCATAACTGATCAGGCATATACTTGGGAAAACTGTTGCTACAATGGTTACATTTTTGGTGTAGCTAATTAAAATGCAAAGGATACCATACAATATATAGCAACAGTTTTTGTTCAATGTTTTCTTTAGCTGCCTTACATGTAGGTCAGACATGTGGAATACAGTATAAGTAAATAAACCTACAATGTCAGTGTAGTAGCCACAAGTGTTTTACAGAAGATGTAGCTTTAGGTCAGAAATCAAAGGCCAATGCTTGTAATCTAAAATGTGTGAATGGGAACGAACCTCAATTAGAGTTGAACAAAAGCTGCCAGTCTATCAGAAACTGTATTAATCAGAAAATTTCTGTAGTACCTGCGAGTAATTTTCTGAAATAGCAGAGATGACGTGTCTTTGAAAGTAGGGCAAGTAAAGGACAGATTTTATCCAGTGTCTCCTGGGAAGTGTCTTTGCCTTTAACTGACAGTTTCACATGTGTGAGTGTACAGTGTGTCTTCGTGAGATGTGTGTGTATTTTCACACAACACACTATGTGTAAATGTGTGTGTAGTACTGTCATAAAAGGACATGATATTGCAGGACACGGATCATCAGTAAAATCTATCTCTTAAATCCATTGTGTTTATAAAACAGAAAAGCTCTCACAGATGCAGCAAACAGTTATGCAACAAAACCTCATCCGAGTTTTTGGCTGTTCAACACAGAAGTATTGACGTAATTACTCAAATGTGTCCCCATTCGAGTCTATTTGCATGAATAGCCATTTCCATATTTGTGTTTCTGACTGTGACACGAGGACATTGATCTACTAAGTATTTTTGACTTGGTCTTTTTTGCATGTTATACAATAGCAGGGGTCTCAATTTAAATCATTGGTAGAAGCATGGACCACAAAACAAATGTTATGTCAAGAAACTTATTGGCTGATATATTATTATCCCAGGCAAATGTTTCATTATGCCACCAATTGCTACTCAGTATCAAGCATAGTCGGAGTTCATCCATTGTGAGGAAAAACCTTTCATGTTCATTCTGGAGATCTAGCCAAATGTACTTTTATGATTTGACCACTATGTTCCAAATCCTTCTTAGGCACTTTTCAGGTAGAATTAGTTGGGAGTTGGGATGACACCATTGTTTCTAGCGTTTCTCAGGCATTTTAGTCCTTTGCAAAGCTGCGATGTGAGAGATTTTTATGAATCGCAAGCTCCTGCATCAGGAAACATTTCATTCTTGTAAACTCAATGACACAAAGTGTAAAAGTAAGCCCTGGATATATGAATACTCTGAGAATCAGCAGTTCGCTGCATCTGTTTTGAGGAAAAGGAGTGTTCTTATGTATGGAGACACCTAAACTGTTTACTTAGTAAGTACGAGTAAATTTTACGTGAGTAAAAGAGCAGAAAAAAAGTTTTATTTTATGCAGCAGTATTCCCAAGATAATGATGCACTGAATTTGTGCTAATGACACACTGAATTTACTTAAAATAGCAAGGTAGATGGTTAGAACCAATAAACAAAATAAATGCTAAATTAGGGTTGGACAATATTAAGATATTTATTATTTTGATCATTTGTCACATGTTGAATTAAATCCATTTGTTGAATTATAATCCGCTAGTTGAATTAAAATCCACTGGTTCTTTTTTGTCTGTTCTAGCGTGTTCTGTTAAATGTGCTTGAGTCATGGTATGAAAGTACAAGTAGACTAGTCCAAAAAAAAAACAACGAGGTAAACATGACAGTGCCTATGACTTGATTTTCTCCATACATTAACTAGATCCGAAGGCCAAAGCTGGGTATATTTTCTTCCCCCCAAAGTCCCTACATTTTGGACAAACACTACAAAAGTATTGACAGTACACAGTTCATTTTGCTATACTGAGATGAACAGGTTGTACAAACATCATAATGTAATGAGACATAACCTGCAGTTGTGGTAATTGTTTGTATGAAACTTTATAGCTTTATTTTACACAGAGATTGCAGTATCTTCATGGACTATTGTTTGGACCATGGATTTTTACCTTGTATGAGATGCGAATCAACATTATAATGCTATGGTTTGGCCAGGACATTCATTTGTTGAGGTTCACTGAAGCTTTGTTTTCACAATCAGCAGTGTGCGTGTTTAGTAGAGACTATAGCACTGTTTCTGTCATGTTGATCTGTTTTATAAGTAGGTGTGCCTAGAAAAATCAAAGGTAAAATCATCTGCCTTGCCACTGAGTAAAGTTGTTCTGCCCTTGACTAAGACATATTGCATCATGCAACACGCCAGGGACGCATACCAACGTTTACCCAGGTGTGTGTGTGTGTGTGTGTGTGTATTTGTCCACTTACTCACACACGCATATACGCAACATGAAATGAAAGCCAAAACTACGTTTTGTCTTTCTGTTCAGGGAACAAAGGCTAACCACATTGTGCATGCACACCCAGCTCCTCTTTAATTACTGTTCCTGATCAACAGGGAATGTTAGGCTAGGTAAGTGTTTGGGGGAATATGGATGATTCCCACATTGCACAGGATTGCCTCAGCATGATATGAGCGCTGGTTATTTTAGGAGGATATCTTGCTGTGGCTCTAGCCGAAAACCAGCACTGCTCCTTTAAGAAATTTACTCTGGCTATGCTGCTTCAGGCTCCAGTTGGGGAGGGAGGCTGTGTACGGTGAGGCAGCCTGTGATTGGCTGAGCTCCTCTGAATTGTGACATCACAAGGCGGACCCACTCAATGGCATAAAATAACATCTCCTTATATGGGAAGTGTGGGACCGCACCATTTTTTTCCACCAGAGGTGGAACTGTCTCTTTCCTGAGTCAAACCTCTTTAAAACTTGTTACCTTATAAAACTGTTGCCTCTGCCCCTATTGTTTGTTATTTCTCCTTTTCGTATATTTTTGTACTTTGCTCCTAGTGAAGAAACTTTTTTTTTCTAAGCCTTTGAGAAGAAGCCTTGCCATTATGAGAGCTATGAGCTATAATATGACAAACGTTGATCCTCTTCACCAAGCCTATTCTTAAATAAGACTTTGTATGGTAGGAATATGTGGCCAGTGTTCAGTAATTTTCTTTCTGAAGGAACCATCCATATCCAGCCTTAATGCATTGTCCCTTGACAAAGCACCCCTATGTCCTAAAGAATAGTATCTCCCACAGACAGCCTGTAACCTCCCCTCCCTAAGTCAGATTTATCTCAGCAGCTAGGAAATACAACCACCATCGAATGAAGTGTGTATGCTGCCGATCAAAAAGTGATCGGAACTGACCAAGACGGCCAATCAGGAGCACCACCAAAACGCGAGGAGTTTAACCATTAATCCCCTTCCAATGGTTCAGTGGTTGAGGCTATGGCCTCTCAGTCAGGGTAAGCACTAGTGCTAGTTTTGCTCAGCCATGTTTCTGCTTAGCAAGTTCAGCACTGCTGTTGACAGAGTTGTGGACCTTCTGAGAGCCAACCACATCCTCAATTTTTTTCTGTAGATGAAACGGCAAGGAACAAAATGATTGACACTGGTGAAATTGAGTTTTATTGTTACCCCGGTTCTGCATTTAATTTAACTAGTGCTCTTTCTCATTGTTTATAGGAGTGAGATAATCTCGAGAGATACTTGTAGGTCAGTCATGTACAGTGACTGATATCAGTTTCTTGTGCACTTCAGTCATTTTCCACTGACCAGACAGTATAATACAGGTTGAGTTTAGAACATCTTTCCTTGTATGTTTCCCATAAAATATCAACACAAGTTTGTTCTCTCGCAAAAAGATAAATGTAATACAAGGACTGTTATCCATTTTTTTGTCTGAATATATACAGATTAATGATTCATATCCTTTGGCACTGATCTGTCACTCTTTAGCTATTTAACATGAGTGTGCTGACAGTAGAAGAGGCAGTTGAAACTGCTTGGAACAATGTGCATCTAACTGCACTTGGTACTGAAGATACTGAAACTGCTGAAAGACAGGAGGCCCTTTCAAGTCCAAATCACTGAACCATTAACTTGTTTAATGTGCACCATTAATCAGAAGTCTCTCAGGTACATGCAGATATAGCAGATACAACTGGGCTGTTTACTTCTGTTGATTCGTAACTACCAGTAACTTAATTACTTGGATTGAGATGTGGAACGGCTGTTCATCAACCCACAGCCGGATAGATATGTCGTTTGAGTATCTTTGTCTTGCAAAACAGCCAACCATCATCACATCGTTCACATGCTGTTCTTTCCACTGGTATCCACTGAGACATGGGCTTTGGTGTACTCCCTTTAAATTTCAGGCCAACCCCTACCAGCAAGTCTTCACAAGTAATTTTGTCCAGATGTCCACCCCTGTAGATTGAAGAGTAGTTGAACAGTTTGATGTTGACCAGATCAATAATAAGAGTGACTTGACCCTTATTGAAATTTCAGTGGACCTGTAAAAGGTTCTGAAAGGCCTAATTCTATAAGTGGCGATGTCTAGTTGTCCTGCTTGGTCTGTGGTTGGGTGGCTCTCCTGAGTAGTCTTTCACTCGCTCATTTGTTTGTTGCATCTACATCATGATGTGGATCTGAAAGCTAACTGCTGTTTTTCAGATGATTAATGGGAAATCCATTTTTTTGCATAATCTAATGGTTAAGCTGTAAACAAAGTGGTTTGATATGAAATTTCCTGTTCTCGATAAACTTGGAAGTCAGACCTGTTCACAGTGGTGATGGTGGGAGCCAGATGTCAGAAGTGTTTAATAGAGTTATGAATACATTTTTAATAATCCTTCCTGATGTCTTAGACATTGATTTAATAATAAATTGAGATCAGGTTTGGTTTTAATGTAAAATATATTTTCAAATATATAAAATAGTCCCTAGAATTCCAACTTCTTTACACATAAAACAAAACATAAATGTAGGTTCGCTGGTCATTTTGAATGGTAAATAAAATGTCTATATTAGCATAGTGGACTTCTGGTTCCTCCCACCACAGCTGTATACAAATTCAAGTCACAAAGACTCTTCTTCGTTGTAACTGTAATGGGGACTATTTCTTTGACAGTTCTTTGATAAAACAGTTTACAATTAGTAGTATCCAGAAAGAAGAGTTTGGTTCAGTTTGCTTTTAATTCATTATGAATAAGAGTTTTTTGGTCCGGGGCCAAAGCTGTTGATGTCGAGGCACTGAACTGACTGTTGTCTGGTTAGCTTGGTTAGTAAGAAATCCCTATCTTCCTGAATAACTTCTTGTCTACATGACAGAGCAACTCTCTAGATGATTTCATGTATCAGCAGGCCACAGCATGGCAGCTTGTTTTGCTAACACCGTGTTTGTCCCAAAGAGAGAACTTAAACTTTCTGGTTATCTGAGTCCTCCTCTGGGTTCTCTGGGTCCCAGGCCACTCTAACCCTTTTGCTTATCTAAGTCTAACCAAAAGAGTGAAGAGTAAAACCTGCCTGACTATTGTTGTCATTCACCCTGACTCCCTTGGTAGATATTAGTCACTGTGTTACCAAACATGCAATTTCCCCTGGCTGGCTTGCTTTAACTAAAAAGAATCTTGTGTAATGTATAGTCCAGATCGCTGAGTAGCACTTTCTTTTAAGAAACGCTACTGCAGAGAGTGTTAACTGTGTAACAGTTTCAGTGACTGAGAACTTGCGTAACAAATGTAAACCATCACTTTCAAGATACTTCTGTGATAGAGTTGCCTCGTTGGCCTTAGTATAGCTTTTTTAAACATAGACATCTGCATCAACTTTGAAACCGTGTGTGGATGGGGGGTTTCATTCAGTTAGGTTTTGGTTTTATGCTCAGAAAAAGGAAAGGGCATTAGTTTTCAAGTGTCTCATTTTAGCAAATCTCCAAGTGAGGTTTTTTTTGTTATGTTTGTGGCCAGACAGTCACTGCCACCCCCCACCTCCAGTTGGCAAAGGTTTTGCTGGTGGTACCTCCAGCAGGTATTACACTCACTGGTTGACAATATAAGGATAAATATTGTCATTGTGAATAGTTATGCCACAGTATACTTTTCTGAGCATATTGTGGATAATGACCGCTTTTAAAGCACACTGACCAACTGTATGTTTCATCACGAGGACCCAATAACTAGTCAGTTTAATTGGATTTAATGTAACAGCGTGATGTTGATCCAAAATCAATCCACTCAGTTTTTGCTAGTATTTGAAATTTCTCATTGCTGGTTGTTTTTGGTCTTCTATGATAGAATATCAAGAGAGCGTATCGTGAAGATGTCTAAAAAAACCGACCACCTCTGCTTTGAATTCAAATTAAAGTTCCTAAGACCATGAAAAAACCCTCTTCAGTAGCCCTCTTGTTTTTGCTGTTGTTGTTCACATGTATCAGTGTACCTCGTGTTCAGATGTTGACTGAGGCTTTGGAAAGCTGCTTTTTTTCCCCAGTTCTCCATGCTTAGTGACTGTGTCTCTGTTGTTAGCAACATGAACCGTGAAGACCGGAATGTGCTCCGTCTGAAAGAAAAAGAAAGGAGAAATCAAGAAATCCAGCAGGGAGGAGAGGCCTTTTCAGCCAATTCCCCACTCTTTCCTGAACCTTATAAAGTTGTAAGTTCTTTTCTTTTAGTTTTTTTCTGTGCTCCTCTTCTTTCTGTAGTTTGTTCGAAGTTAGTTATGTTTATTCGTTTATCAAATCTTTACTAGTCGCAGTCTTTAGCAAGAGAACGCTTACATTTACTGTGTTCATGTCTTAAAAGTCATAGCACTCTGAGGTAAGTAGCCTTGGTTAAATGCAGCAGTTGCAGACTTTTCAGTGCATGCGTGTTGCTGACTGACCTAAAATGGCTGTTGCCAAAGCACAAAAAACAGAGCTTTGCACTTGATTCAGTTTCACCCTCTCTGTAACATTCTGGTTGTCTTGCAGAATGCTATTAATGATAGTGTCGATTGTCCCCTCAAATTCTTGAATGTCACTTCTCTGTCACTGCAGGGTAGATGCCTTTTTGATTTATTTTTTTTTTTCTGTATGCAGGTATCAGATAATGACCTAAAAAGTTGGATGTTGTGCTTTATTTTACCCTTTCTCTTTCGTGACACTCAAGCTAGTTACAGTTCAGAACTTATCCTCTTTAGAAGGTGCCAGAGAAGTACCAAGTACCTTTCAGTGAGTGACTCTTTACAAACCCAGCTGAAAGGTTCCTTATGGAATCCAAGGTGATTGTTCTGTGGCATTGCTTTAAAGAACCCTTAAAGAACCAAAGGACCTTTGGCATCTTTGTTTTTAGAGCATCAATTCAGTTGAAACATGCTCACCTCGCAGTGAAATTAGATACTGACTATAGCCACCAGCAAAGAGAAAAGAGGATTTTAGTCTTCCACTGACTAATCTTTTGCTGCTAAGCAGCTTTACAAAAAGGTAAGTGCTTGCTTTACCTGGGTAAGGGATCCATATGAGATAGATCTAGATGTGTATGTTTACAGGAAGAAGAGTATGGCATTGTAATGTGGTATTAATATAAAGGTAGTTCACAACACCTGTCATCCCCTGTGCAATGGGAAAAGGCCAGTATAAGTGACCTCACTCTTGAATGCTGTCTCCATATGTGACAGTTATTTTATTAGTCAAGGAAGTGTAAAAGAAGAAGTGCATGTACAGTAATGAACTGTACTGTTTACCTTTCCAGCTTACCCAAGTGTTCCTTTGAGATGTTGGATGCTCATAAACATTGTCTTCTTTGTTTGATTTTTAAATCAAATCTGTTCTTCAGCTGTCACCATATTCCAGATTCCCTTATTAAAAACAACATAACCAATGTTGCTTTGACATTAGAAATCTAATTCTGTCCTTTAAACGCATATCCTCTTACTCTTATATTGCTGATTTAAAGATGTTTTGAAATGTTGCTTAAAAATACATTAGCCAGATGCTGATACTCACTTTATCTAATCTGTTTATAAGCCTCCCAAGTGAGTATTTGCTGCTATATAGTTTCCCTCATTGAATACTGTCCCTGTCACAACTGTCCTAAAGCTAGAATCTCTTGCTATCTTTTCTTCTAATTCTCAACCTTTCTCAGCAGTCCAAGACAGAAGACAAACTTTCAAGTCGCATCCAGAGCATGCTAGGAAACTACGACGAGATGAAAGAAACCATCGGCGAACCTCCTGTGTCTAAACTGATGCCCAAAGCCTCCGGCTCGTCCTCTTCAGAGGATAAGTCTATGTATGGTGAGACGCGAGGCGGTGGCAGCCAGAGCCAGGGCAACAAATGGACACCGGTGGGCCCAGCCTCTGGCGCGTCTGCCTCATCTTCTTCCAAGTCCCAGAACCGCTCCAGCTCTGGCCTGCAGAGCAGCCACAGCAGTAGCCAACGCAGCGGCTCAAGTGGCAGCGGCCAGCGACATGAACGAGACTTCAGCAGCAGCAGTAGCAGCACCAAGAAGTCCAGCAAGCATGAGCATAAGTCACACACCACCTCCAGCCCAGCTAAAGTCTCCATGAACTCCAGTAGCCACTCGCGTTCACTAAATGCTGAACACCATGGCAAGGAA
The DNA here is from genome assembly GCA_037576975.1 of Alestes dentex. Taxonomy (NCBI): domain Eukaryota; kingdom Metazoa; phylum Chordata; class Actinopteri; order Characiformes; family Alestidae; genus Alestes; species Alestes dentex. The sequence goes on from JBBIGA010000042.1 coordinate 32,915, forward strand.
CGATATCGTCCCAAATCACCCAGAGACCGTGAGGCTAACTGGGACTCACCTTCCAGAGTGCACTCTTCATCATCTTCATCTTTTCCCAGCGGCCAGCATTCCAGCCAGACCTTTCCCCCCTCACTCATGTCTAAGCCTGGTTCCATGCTCCAGAAACCTACAGCCTACGTGAGGCCAATGGACGGCCAGGAGACAGCCGAACCCAAGACCTCCTCTGAGACCTATGGAGGCCAGTCCCATAGCAGCAACATGGGGGACATGAAGGGCAATGGCAAAGCGTCTCTCACCAAGCTCAAGATTCCAGCGCCAGTAGAGGTGAGGCATTTTTTTTGCAGATCCCTGATCCAAAAGTACGTCAGCTAGAGCTTATAATGTTTACAGTCCCAGCCGATTTGTTCGTTGGATTTTTTTAAATATGTTTACAATTTCATATAAGTTTGATTTCGTTTGTCCGTGATCTGATGACTGTTATTGTCACTATACAGCAATTTAACCGGTGCTGTCTTGTCACATTTTTTCAGCCGATTGGGAGATGATGATCCAGCCAATTATTTTGAGCATGAGTCTGCTTAGGAACTCAGAACTTGTTGTGCTTTTGATTGGCTTCAGGCAAAATTTTGTAGTGTTCAGGTCAGGACGGGTGATGTGTGACAGGTTGCATTTAGACCAAAAATGTGGGCATAATTAAAACTCGAGTGTGGACATTTGCTCATCACGCTTATTGGATTATGATCAAAAGTTAATTTGTCACATTTTCAGACATTCAAATAAAAATTACATTTAAAATAAACCAATGAAATAAACCAACCAACTCAAATTTTAATTGGGTTTGCCATTATTATTTAATAGCCACTGCTCCATTTTAATTCTTGATAACATCAGTTACAATTCTCCTCCAGTGATGACATATAAGACATATTTCAGATCAAAAATAGGTCCTATAGATGAAGAATAACACAATTTAAATACCACTGCTTTGCTTTATTAGTTCTGATAACCTTAAATGTGAATATTTAATTGTGAATATTTTTTAGTAATTTCAACCTTAATTACGAAATTGACAAATAAAGCATTTAATTTAGTTTTTATAAATGACAATTTAGCCTACCTACAGTACTTTTGTGTGTGTCCCCCCAGTGGTCCATGGGCTTTGGTGTGGCCTGGTGTGTTTGTATCTGGATTCCTTGGTCCGGATCAAAGCAGTGTTTTAGTCCTGGTTTGCTTGAAGTTCAGACTGACATGTCTGAAATCAAATCAAAATGTTTAAGCGAAGGTCATATGCATAAAACTAAAAAGTGTTTGGGTACATTTTATGATGGCGGCAGTAACTAGAATCATTTTCACAACAGATCAATTGAATTAGACCAAACCTGTTGGGTATGAACACACCCTAAGTAATAGTAGCCTTAATCGACCATTTATGATAAGTTAAATCAACATGCCATTATGGGGAAATGGGGAAACTGCTGCATAAATGTAAACCAACAAATTTACAGATGCTTAGTCTTAACAATCTCCAAGTTTTCACATGACGGTAGGCTGCTTTTGTGGTTGCTAAATACAGCCATATTAGTATATTGAATACATTTTATCAATGCTAGGTTAAAGTGTGAACTTACGTATATTAACAAGCAGTGCTCTTGGAAATGCTAGGTTTCGTTATACCTTACCCCCTCACAGTTATAAATGTCTTATAGACTGTAACTGAAGGAGGTTTCACCAGGGTTTTGATATAAATTTAAAGTGCGACACTAATGGGCCCTTTTTGTCTAATTTTAATATCACATGTTATGAACATGTCTTCTAATTTTGCAGTTTAATATTTTTTGCCGTATTGCCCAACCCTAGTAATTAGATATGGGTGCTGTCTTTCAAACAATTTTATAAAGCTTTAGCATATTTAGTCTAATATGAAAATGTCACTGTAGAATCTCATAAGAGGTACATGCAATCTTGTAATGAAAGCCTGAGAATTGAGCCTTTATGAGGGACCTTTGTCCTCGTTTGGGGTTTACTGTGTTTGATACTATTCTCAGTTCATCTCTCTGCTTTATTTGCAATTTTTTTTATGCTGACTGACCTTATTTGTCTTGGCAGGCATCCATGACAGGAGATCCAAGCTGTGTTGATGAGATTTTAAAGGTAAATATGGCGCTTTGTTCATCTCCGCCTGTCAGTAATGGAAAGGCTCATTAAAAACTGAATTACTTTCTACCATGAGACAGGTTTGTTTTTCCCCCTTCCAGTTTTACAGAACTCATCTCTTGCTTCTCTCTCTCTCTCTCTCTCTCTCTCTCTCTCTCTCTCTCTCTCTCTCTCTCATTCTCTCTCTCTCTCTCATTCTCTCTCTCTCTCATTCTCTCTCTCTCTCTCTCTCTCTCATTCTCTCTCTCTCTCTCTCTCTCTCTCTGTCTCTCTCTCTCTCTCTCTCTCTCTCTCATTCTCTCTCTCTCTCCCTCTAGATC
>JBBIGA010000042.1:54569-83250 GCA_037576975.1 Alestes dentex
TATATATATAAATATAAAATCTGATTAATGATGGTCCTATGGTGGTCCCTTTCCATGGCAGGTATACCTGCTGATAGAATGTCCAGTGAACTGACAACTCAGTATATATTGTCCACCATTGTCCATCTATTTAGCAGGGAGGGGAAAAAATTAAAGCAGCAGCTTGACCGTGCCCTGATGTAAATAGTCATGTTCCATCAGGCTCTGCATATATTCCAGGTCCTGAAGTGAACTGTTATGGTCCTTGCCCTGTGTTCTATTTTGTTTATACAGTGTTTTCTTGTGTCCCCTCTTTTAGAGTTCTTCACAGAACTGGACAAGGTTATGGGCCCGTTGATCTTCAACACCAGTAGTATGACTGAACTGGTCCGTTACACTCGGCAAGGCCTACACTGGCTACGACTCGATGCCAAGCTCACCTCATAAAAGCCTCGCGTCCCTTTATTCCCTCGCACTCACTGGCCATGTTCATCATCCACGCTCCTGTACACCTACTCACAACACTCTCAGACTTAATCTGCCTCAGACATATCTGTGACACTGTGTCCATTTTCTACACCAGCTTGCCAAAAAAGCAAAACAAAAAAACACTGAGCTATTTGGAATGCCTGACACCCCCCAACCAAACCCATATAAATATTAATGAGTGGGGAGTCAACCAAGTGCACATTTATCAACAGAGCATTCTTAGGCTGTGCTTGTCTCATTGCTTTTGGGCTGAAAAAAGAAAGAAAAGCCATCTTCTGTTTTCTTAGCCTCACTTTTGCTTTTTTGTATGCTTTGTATTTTTTTTTTTTTTTTTTTTTTTTTTAATTTTTAAATTCTTACAGCTGTGAACAAAGGTGGACAAGACTTTTAGACTTTTTATAGCTTTTTTTTTTTTTTTTTTTAACCAAAGTACCTCCTATTAACCAAAGGTGCTTTAAAACAAAGGGTTTGTCCTTTTATCTTTTTTGTGCCTTGTATATGATATACAGGAAGACAGGAGATACAGTATCTTACTCACCCACCGGGATTGGTCTTTGAATTAGGTTGCGACAAGTGGGGCGTATGTGCCGCAGGGCGAGGCTTTGGAATGCTGATGGACATTTGTGGTAATCCAAGCTAGCATTCCGTTCGATGTAAAGAACACGGCGTGGCTGCATCACAGAGAGATATCATTGCATGCACAAAATATCATTTTCTTCACAGGCGCCGAGCTGAGTTTGATGTGGCCACAGTCCTCAACCATCTACAAGTATGACAACATTGAACGTTTCAGCATTTTTTTTGTGTGTGTCTTTCACAACTGCATGATCTTGTTGACCAAAATGACCTAAGTCACATCATATCACACCCCCCCCCCCCCCAACCTCCTTTGTTGTTTTGTTTTTTTGTTTTTTTTTTTTCATGACTCCTCTTAATTTCCTGTACTGACTTTGCTGGTACAAGAATTGATGTAAATTCACCTTTCAGAATATTATCGCAGTATATTTTGTTCATGCTGGCCAAGGCTTTTAAACTTTTTAGTCATAGCTTTTCTCTTCCTAAGCACAGGATTGATAACTGCCGCTTCAGTACCTGGCCCTGAAATATTTTATTTAGATACAGATAAGTAGCTTTGTTCAGACTTGCATTTTCACTTTTTTTGGCTTGAATACAGGGTTGTAATATGAGATGTATTTCTATTATATATGAAAATGTCATATTTAAATATTTAATGTGAGTCTTGAGGTTCCCTTTATAGCTTCTTAGTCATTTGTGTACTACAGATCATTTAAAGGACAGAAGTCATCTAAGGAATATATTTATGATACTGCTGAAATTTACGGTTTATATATATACACATATATACGACACACAGTATACTGCAGGATTACATTCTTCCAGTGGAGATCTGCCCAGAAAATATGAGCAAGGTTTACCTGTCGAACTGTATCGTTCCATTGCCGCCTCATTCTTGTCTGAAGTGTTTGCAGTAAGTCAAGCATCGTAGGCTAAAAGTTAAATAGAATAAACCACGTGTGATGGTACTGTTATAAAAGAGTCGGACTCTTATCTTTTTAAGATTGAAGTCCCTTGGCTCAGTCTGCAGTGTTTTAAATGCTGGAAATGTACCATTTCTTGCACTAGAAACTCCTTTCATTGGCTCCCTGTTTTTTCTGTAGGGACAAACTGTTATTTCTTCTTGCATTCGTTCAGAGTTGAGGAAGAAATCTGTCTATGCAGACCTTGCTTTCCTTTAACAGCAACTAACATGGGCAGTGGTTTAACGGCTAGTAAATTTCAGTGTCGTTTTCATGTGTAATTGTCACCAAGTATTGCACGTTGACTTTAGACTTTTGGTTCAGTTATGTTAACGTAAATCGTTTAATGGGGATTCCACTGATTTTTCAAAAATTCTGCACAGTTCAGTTGTTGGGATGTAAGCATTAGTAGTTTGATATGAAATGCTGTGTTGTATAGTTCTTTACTGATCCAAATTCTTTACAGTGATTTTGATGGGACCAGGCATGTTCATGTATTCACCTCAAACATAACCCACATTACATATAACGCAATGTCTCACTTGCTGATTTGGACAGTTCATAAAATGGCTATGTTAGAATAGTGGAAAATATATCTGGGGTGGAATAGTCTTTTAGGGGACCGTTTTCCCTTATGATGACTGCATATGTACCTCTTCACTAAGGATGAACATGTGCTTTAGGCTGAAACCTGATCTCAAGACTAGCTTAAACTAATGTCTCGGGCATCAGGAAATGTAGTCATAACCATTTAGAGTAACCTCGTCCTGTGAGATGTTTGTTAGAGGCATTAAACGCTTTAGACCTCTATGTTCTGTCAACATCACTAAATTATTCTGAACATTTCATATCAAACCACTGTGAGCCACTTTCTTTGTATCTTAACGCTTAATGACAGATTAATGCAGATATTGTGCATAGTGAAAAATTGGTTGAATTTCCTTTTTAGCCAGTTGCTTTCTGGTATATATTGTATGTTTGGGTAGAATTTTGGACAGTTCTAGCCAAACATACAATGTTTGTCTCAGTTGACCGTTGCATATATATACTGAGAGAAACGGTTTTGTCCTGCTACTCACTGTTAGGTTCAGTTTTCTTCAGAAGCTTTTTTTTTTTTGCTAGGTTTCATTACCAACATAGTTAACTTCTGTCTTGGGCAGTCTGTTGCTCGCTTGGAGCATATGTGTGGTGTATATTGAGGCAAATATGGATTTTGGTGAAATTACCCTATTGTGTTGTATTTTTCTTATTTTTTTGACATTTGTCGACCATTACTCAGAGCCCACTGGTCATACATAAGCAGGGTTTTGTTACTTGCATATTGACTTAACTTATGCACTACTTTCATTTAAGCAGAGGTTCCAGGGTGAGACTAACTACAGGTGAATTTGTTGCAGATATATTCCCATAGCCTTCAAGCCACCCTTATTTTCTTGTTTCCTCTGCATGTTTTGTTTTTATTTCTAGCTCTTTTTATCCTACCGTAATTCATAAGACTGCTTTTAGATGAGTTTATTTCCATATTAAAATAATTATCTTATTACAACTATAAACCAGGGTAAGATGACTTTTTCTCTGACGTCCTATACAAAAGCAGAACACTTGCATGTTTCTATTTAAGTACTACACTGTACAAATTGTACATAGTGTCTTTTAGGGTAAATTTTTATGGCAGTTTAACATTTGTATTAAGTTGTAAATAGAATGTGAATATTATATGCATATTTCATTACTGATCTTTGATTATTTTTTTCTTTAATTCGGTGACACTTTGGACTCAACACTGTATGTCGCTGTGTGTTTTATTAACTTCTTTTCCCACCACATTCATTACTGTACTGTTCTTGTTTCCACAGCTGCATTGCTGCGTGTTTTATCATTGGAATTCTTAGAAATGCGTAGTATGTTTTATGTACTATACGATGGAGTCGTCATTGGGTTGCTATTGGTCCGTTCTGATTCCTGTTTAAATGAGATGTGAGCAGTCAACCCAGAGGAAGTCCTGGTGTAGGACTCCTGTAGCCTGTGTTCTCCTTCTGGGCTGTTTTTCCGAGGTGTTTCTGTATGTTCAACTGGTCTCAGTGTGTGTATATGTTGTATTCATTTTATGATTCTCAAAAGGCAGATTATATTGGCAAACACAGCTCAATATAGTCCAAATCAAGTTTAGTTTTAAAGTATTAAGAAGAGATTGACGAGAGGTTTTACATATATATTATGGATGCAATATGATTTATGAGTTAAAGGTACTCTCACGAGGGTGGATTATCCTAACTTGTAATTTAAAACTTTTTTTTTTTTTTTTGTGAAGTGAGTATTACTGGATACTAATGGGGTTTCCAAATCTGTTGCAATTATTCTTTGTATTTTGCTGTATTGAGAATAAAATATATGATGACTGAAGTTTTCTTCGTTTCTTTTGGGGTTTTTTTTGGGGGGTTTTTTTTTGCGTGGGAGGGTGCTCTTGGAAACATCTTTCTTTTGTGTTTGATCTTTGTATTATTCTTCTGCTGCTGATTCTTGTTCTCCTCCTCCTCCTCTTCCACCTCACAAATCAGCCAGACTCAACCATAAGCTGTATGAGCATAAGACTTGGTCAATAGGTAGCCGTCCCTCCCTTTACTCGGTTGCACAATAAGCCTGACTTGATCAGCCTGATGTCAGTATAACCAAGCAGTATGCATTCTGGGCTGTATCGCCTTTGCTATATGTCATACAAATTTATTTTTACTCTTCTGCATGTCAAGAACTATATAATTTCCCCATTGCTTTTCATATCTGCTCCATGTTATCAACATCTTGCGTGTTTTTTGAACACAACAAAGCCTTTGAAACTGATGTCAGTAGCGTCCTGTTAGACTGAACTGTAATAAGCATAAAATTGTTGGAATTTCAGCACTGGGTTTTGTCTAGGCACCATCCGAAAATTTGGGTTTTTTATCACAACACTCTTAACTCACTGTGTCACTAGCAAAAAGACGTCCAACTGATGTGGTCCCACAAAAACAAGTCAGTTTTCTTGGTAAATGTTCAATGTCTTCGGATGAAAATTGACTCAAATTGCACATCTTTGTGATCCTGGACACTTTCTCTACAAAGGTTTTTTTTTGTTGAGACAGTGACAAAAGCTCATGTTTCGAAAAAGACATTTCAGATTAGTCTTAGTTTTGTTTTTTGTTTTTTTTTTCCAGTCATTTTCAAATTGGGCTTGAAACTACATTTAGACTCTGAAAGCACATAATGATGAAAAATCTTGACTTTTGAACTTTTTTTAATTCAGGCATAAGCAATTGTACTCTTGACAAAGCATTCCAACTTTCATCTTTATTTAAATAAAGTAGAATTAACAGTTTGGATGGTCAGTTTACGTAAATCACCCATGATAGAATAGTCTGTCATATGTAGCAAATAAACGGTATGGTCAAAAGATGAAATCCAATTACAAGAGCAGAGCACATATTCTGCTTCAACCCAGAAACACATTTTATTTTTTCCCCAAATACACAGGTTAGAGGTGGGCCTTAAATGTACATAGTCAACCTGAAATTAAAACTGCACTCTTATTAGTTAATGTTGCAGCACAGTGGATATCAAGCAGAATACATAATTCGGTACAAGTTAAAATACAGTCTTTCTTTAAAGTACAATGACTTTCCGCTACCTGTAAAACATCTGGGTTTTGGTCACTGTAAATTAGTGATACCACGATTTATCAACGCGCAACGCCCATTTTCGTCTGAAAACGCAGATCAAGTCTCAGAGCCTTGTCACATGCAATTTTTTCTTAATGTTGATTATGAAAGAGCTTTGAATTTTTTTTTTGTTTTTTTTTTTGGTCACTGATTTTCACAACTGTTCTGTCGCTTTCCAAACAAATCTTATTTTCGTTGTCATTTCTCCACATTGTATGAACACAATGGCTGCCCTTGACACTGTGTGAACATTTCATGATGTAAGAACCGATAGGTGTGTTAACAGGTTGAAATAAAATCTATTCATATAAAATGTTAAATTGAACATTTCTTCAGCAAAGTGAGTGTTTTGGACATCATGTTTTTTCTACAGTGACAACATATAATTCTACCTTGCCGTCAGAGTTCTGAAATCCACCTCAAATCATCAAAATGTCTCGGCTGCACTTTGAAAAAACGTCACTGCATCAATCCATTCATTATCTGAACCATTTGTACATAACCACGGTTCCAGGGGGTGCTGGAGCCTGTACTGATAACAGGGTGAAAAACAGAGAAGCATCCTTTTCAGTTTGCCAGTCCATCACAGGACAGACACACAAAATAGCACGTAGGGGCAATTTAGCATTTCCAATTTGCTCATTTTGTTCTGAGACGACAGTGCTACCAACTGTGCCACCGTGCCACCCAACTCTGTGCAAGTAACAGTTCTTTCAGAAAGGGAATTAAAAGATGTAAAGAGTCCAGACTTCTCCTTAGAACTGGAAAAAACACTTTTATTCCTGTTTGGTTGTACAATGTAAACCTTTTTGCTGTTACCATACAAAAGCGCACTCCACCATGACTTCTATCTGTTATTTGTGTGAGTTTGTGGTTGCATATAATCCTTCTGGCTTGCTCCAGTTGAAGGTGTAGGCTTTCTGCTCATACCAGGAGTTTAGAAATCTACAGCAGGTCAAAGGGCTAATTACTGCAGAGGCTTCAAAAACAGCGGAGTGTGCCAATAATATGTGGGGTTATTTCTGACTTACCTCCTCGTTACACTCAAGACTTTATTTGCACTCATTTCTTCTGTGTATTATATATTGTGACTCTTAGTGTGACATAATAATTCAATATGATTACATTTCCTCACACGCAAAATAGTAAAATGAATCCCAACTGATGATGATGTAAGAAACGGTGTTAGGGTAACAGGGCTCAAGGCCTTAATTATCAGGATCAGATGATAGAGAAGGGTTGGAGCTCAGCCCCGCAGCGTGGTACATCTGAACAAGTACTGGGACGCAATACCACTTTTTAACCTCTGATACTAAAACTAAGTACCAATTGATTCCAGTTTCCCATAACGTAACATAACTACTGGATGGGCAACTACAAATCCATATATTTGTATTATTCCATATTTGAAATATTTTGGTTTGGTAAAGCCTGGGTTCAAAAGCAGACCTAATCTTAAATTAACATAATTTGAATCATATAATACATAACGTATTTTCTTCCATATGCTGCTCTAATGTTCACTCCCTCGACACTAACCCAGGCCCACAGTACCTCAGACAACACAGCAAAGATAAAGATTCCTGAAAAATGTTTAATTTAGTCATTCAGCTCAAGAGATTAACATTAACATGTGCTGCACTGTTTGTATGTTGCACTCTCCACTCTCAGTTGTGGCATTCTGGTGTGGAGTGCTGGATTAGGATTAACTGATATAATGAAATACTTACAATTCTTTCACACTGGCATGAAATGGCTGACTAGTGCTGCCTCAAGTTCGTGTTTTTTGAGTGTGTTTGAGGCAGCTTTTGCTGTCATGCATGAGAATGTAAACTGTCCAACTTCTGGGAAAATGTAAAAATATGTACTAAATATGTTCTGTAATTTTGCTTAAAAAAATGAAAATGTCTGCTTTTGTGAATAGGCACAAAATGGTGGCAGGAACAACAATGTTCAAGATTCCCCGTGTCTATAATGGGTCTAAGGAATTGGTACTGATGTATCAGTAGAACACACTGTGGGTTATGTCTCAGATCTGTAACAGTAAATCTACATACAACTGAACTTTAAGCCGTGTCCAATAAATCTAACCCTAATCATAACTTCTCCACCATCCATCTAAACTTAACCCCACAGCTCAACCCATCCCTAGCACTGCTGGTAACCACCTGAGTTTCAACAGATACATTTATTTAACAGTGAAAGCACATGAACATGTTCTGTGATGGACATTCAGGTCCATCTACATACTGTATGTTCCATCATGGGCGCTGGAATCATTACATAAAAATCGTTCGTTTTGTCCCACCCCATGCATCCACCCAGCGATTTGTATGAGGGATCCATGCAAGACACCCCGATAAACCCCCCTGGAAAAACACTACACTACAGCTACACAGTGAGCATTGAATGCCATGGTGAAAGCAGCTTGGCAGAGACTGCATAGCTGCTACATAGCATTACTGAAAGTAGTTAAAGCCCTTTGGATTGCTCCAGAGCCAAAACACTCTTAAACATAATTAGGTTGTTGCAGGCCATATAGTGCTTCTAGAAGCATGCTCAGGCTGTTGAACAAGTCAGGGGGGATTTGTTTCTGTGCTGTTTTTACATAGTTTTAGGGGTTGTGGTGTCAAATAATGAAGCCTACTGACTTACATGTCAAATAGTTTGCATTTTTGTCTGAGTCACATGCAGCCTGTGGATTTATGTTGCATTGGATGCTTCAGGCACCTCTTTATTAAGACATAAACATGCCTTTTTTTTTTTTTTTACCTACAAGCCACATATATAGCTGTTTTATCATAATAGAAACTCTGGACCTACTTCTGACTAAAGTCACTAAAACTACATAACACTCTCTAAGTGGTGCCCTAGCATCATTTTTGGTGAAAAAAGGAGTATACATTTTTAGCGTGCCAAATGAAGACAGGTCTGCCTACTATTGATGTTCTTAATCTCCTTCAGTGAAGTGTCTTTAGTGTTTTTTATTTTATTTTATTGGTATTGAGATCAAGTGGTTTTAGAAGGTGAGTGAGTGCTGAAACAAGATCATTGTAATGTGATATAGTTTTTTTTTTTTTTCATTTTAGTAATGAATTAATTACAGTGAAGAAATTAAGAATGCAATTATTTGGTGAATGAAAAAAACCCATTCCCTACCCCACTTGATCGCACTTGGGTTCATCGTAAGTAAAATTAAGCATGTAGAAATAGCAACAAATTTTTTTTTTTGCATGCTACAGGTATAGTTCACAGTGAGAAAATGTGACTTCACAGCAAAATATATCATTGTTTTAATGCTCAGTTGCATCCTAAAAATCATTTAAAGGGGGGGTGGTGTGGTGGAAAATAGCCAACTGTATGAATACAAGAGTCTTTAAGGGCTGAACGACCCATTGGGGGCTTCGTCGCAAACTGCAATAAAATAGGACACAGCCGTTAGAAATACGCTGAGTAATGCAGAATGAGAAGTAAAGAAGCGCGTGTTTTGGGATGTCCCACACCTTGCGTGTTACCTGCATAAGCCTCGTTCTGAAACGCTTAGCCCCGCCCCCTGCTCGTTGATTGGTCGGTTTTGAGTTGTACCTTGCAAGCTCAGTTCGTTGGCTGGAGGTGCGCAGTCATGCTGAGTGAGTGTCGGGGGTGTTTCTTGTGCCCGAGGGAGAAACGACGTGAAAACTAATTCAGAGCTACGTTTGTTCTTTCGCTCTCCTCTGACATGACACTTGCGAGGCAGGAGAGCACTTGAACGGCGCCTGGGAAAAATTACAGGTGAGTAATTCTCGCACCTTTTCTTCGAAAGTTTGTGGTGTGACTTTGTTTACAACACCTGCACGCAGGAATTTCGGTACTTAACGGCTAACAGGTGTGTCGACCGGGCTGCGTTAGGACAAGTGGACCGAAACAGACACGTACAAATCTTTTTTTTTTTTTTTTTTTTAAGATTTTTAAACATTAAATGTGTGGTACAGAATTAGGTCTTTAACAACAAACTCTTTAACCGGGATTTGCAGCATGTTTCCTAAACTCTTACACAAGTAGCAGTCTCTTTAGGCGCCCTTTGACCAGAGCGAGTGGAGGGGAACCTGGAGCAGTCTGCTGCTGAGGGGAATAACACCGAAACCTACCCCTACCTGTTCCTGTTCAGTTTGGACTGTCTGAGAAAAAATATGCTGTGTCTGTAGTTTCTTCACAGCGCAGAATGAGCAGTATGTGAGTTAAACTCTTCACGAGTAAGCGAATAAATACGAGGAAGCTTGTGTGGATTTGGATACTAGGTGTTTGCAGTACTTTGCCTGTTGAGCTTAGTTAGGAACCTTCACCTGTGGTCTTTCTGTCCAAAAATGGGCTATCTTTTCTGTTTTCCTAAGAAAGTGGTCTCAGAGTTCACTGAATTATTCAGCTTGTCCCTCTGGCCTAGTAATGCCCGTATGTTTAATTCAAAGTTGGAAAAACGGCAAAACTAGGGTGCATTGTTTGGAGGAAACTGGACACGGGGGTTTTGTCCTGCTGGTGAAACTCAATCACTTCACATTTGGTTTGAACACTGCCTCCCAGCGTCCTCCGTGACGGCCACAGAGTACAGGCTATTACAAGAGTACTCGCACACACATATACACACACTTGAGTCCACTTTCACAAACAAACACTATACTAGTGTTGTCAGGTAGGCCACATATTTTAAAATTTGTATTATTAATGCACAGAAACAGTCAGCTGCTACTGTGGAGGCTCTGGGTCCAACAGCAGTCATGCAGAAGCTAGGGATGTTCCGATCCAACCTTTTCTCTCCAGATACCGACTGTGAGATCTAAACTCAGGCGACTGCCCGATACCAAGGACCGATTTCAACACCAGTGCCCTGCGGCTTGTTATAACATAGTAGTAGTGATCTTGTTTCAGCGTTCCCACTAGTATGTCCTAATCCCAGCATGTTTGTAAGTAAGTCCTCAAATACTCATTCTTAGTGTTAAACCTAAGAATATTTACTCTGAACTATACTTGTAACTATTTTTGCTTGCTTTATTTAATGTTCATTAGGTTTTTTATTAGAACCATGTATGTCTGTCCTTACTATGATGGACGTCCCATAGAAACTGACCTAGATAGCAGCAGTAAAGTCAAGGCATAAATCTTTTAACATCTTTGTGTAGAGATATGTGTTTTTTTTGTTGTCAGTTTAACTGATTTTCTAGAAAAGCTCATATTACTTACTAACTAAGCAATCCAAATCTAGTTGTCAGAGTTCTGCTACAGACTAAAGGGTTAACAAGACACTAAAATAAATAAATTATTAGAAAGATAATGAACAAGTATTCAGGACAGCCCTACATGAAATCTTAAAAAGATACAGTGTTTGAGAGTTTGAATATCATCATGAAATACTTTTAGCTAGACAGACTTTTTTTCACTATAGTGGTGGGTTTTACGTCATTCAGTTACTTGTGCCTCATTTTGTGATTTATATGTAGAACGTACAGTATACCGGTTCAATAATTTGAACCACCTGTTCCTAAAAGTTGTCTTTATTTTTGTTATTTCCCAGAATTCCAGAATAGGTAAAAGAGGTAAAATAGGTAAAATAAGCACACAGGAAATATCAGCCCAGTCCAAGATATTTTATACACATACACTAGGACCTTGCCATCTTCTGAAAATGACTTGGTAGAGGATCTCTTCTACTTTTTATATATATTTTGTATAGCAAATAATAATTGAGCGTAAGCCTTTAGATCAACATGTCATTATGATTATAGAATCTATAGAAGCTATTTGACACGTTGGTCTGAACATAAAACCTGACACTTAGCCTCCTTAATGCTTTTTAAATGATCATGTGTTCTGCCCATTCTGTCTGTTTTGACATAAACACTACACTCGTCACACACACGCACATCATGCACACTCATAAAGGAAAAGATGGCATGAAAATCAGAATGTAAACAAGGGTATTTGTAACTGAAAAATGATTTCCAGTTTTTTAAAGTCTCACGAAACTGACATTCCCCATAGGGGTGGGCAGTGTGACAATATTTTATGATTGTGTGATAAATTACAGAAGATTGTGGATTTCAGTTGTACTTATAGAACACTTCACGTTTCCTTAAAAATAACACAATTAGTCATATTTCTGCAACACGGTGTGAAACACTGAATAAAAATGACTATACTCAAAAGTTTATATAGTGCTTTTTAAATGTAATTACTGGGGCATTTTCAGTTTTCAGTGCTGGGGGGACTGTTTTGAATGATCAAACCTCATCATGATAATATTGTGTTCTGCCATCTCACAGTGAATTAAAAGTGAGACAATTATCATTTCTAGATCTTCAAATGTGTTCGAAAGAACTGCAGATATATAGCACAGAGTACAACAAATTCATCATCCTGGTTAATAATACAGGAATGTAATTTGGCACAAGCACACTTACTGGTTCACTGTAATTTTTGTATACTTGGTGGTACTGCAGTAATTTAATCAGTAATTTAATAGTACTGAATCTCAATACCCAGCCCTAGTCTAGGCTGCATATTTTTGTTAAATGCAGGCACAACTACATAAGTCAAGCTTTCTGATGGCCCTTCATGATGTCGTTGGTGTCACTGTTACTGGAAAGCCCACTAAGGGTGGAGCTGATTCGAGCCATTAACAGTGAGGGTAAACTGACGCCTTCCAAGGACGCATGACCTCTTGCTGCTAAACTGGACAGTGTACAGCAAACAGAGAAACATTAAAGAGTTTCAGTATAGATTAGGCATCAACTAAGGACTCTTTTTATCTTTTTATGGGGTTCAGTTTTTTAATATCTGTGTACAAACTGTGAGTTTCATTGGACCAAACTTCTTGGAAAAGCTGCCAGTCCCACCTCCTGAATTTACCAAAAATAAATCATTTTCTGTATGAATGCCATGGCTTAAATGAAAATATGAGACAAAGTAAGCATTCCTGAGGACAGTTATGTCCTGGAACAAACCTTAGGACTTGACTATAAAAGTTCTTATGCCAGTCTTATACCCTTGTTGCAGCTTGAACATCTAAGTAAGACCTCAGCCACATTCTAACTGTTATGTAGAATTCCAGTTGTATTTGGGCCTGTCATGATCATAAAATTTTAGCTGACAATTATTTGTCATGTAAAGTAGCTGGGTGGCTGTCTTGCTTACAAGCTCTTAATGTAGCAGACACTGCTAAAGCTCAAACAAACAAATATTATGTACTGCTGCTCTCTAAATATGTAATTGCATAATTCAGAAGTTATTTTTTGGATTGTACATTTTGCACCTCAGTTCATCCCTTTTTATTTTGGTGTGATCACTTGCTTATTATTTTGAAAAATATTTTTGACTGCAATTTTTTGTTTGCATTTTTGACTATTTGTTTTTTGGTGCACGGTTCCTTTGTACTTTCTTATTTTTGTAAGACCCCGTATGCCTCAATAACAATGCTTAATGTTTACTTTTATGTACATGTATTTACCTTAGATCAACAGAAAAAAAAACCTTGTCAGTTTACATTTTATTTGTAAACTATCAACTATGCAGAATAATAATGGACCGCTCATGTACCGATTCATTATTGTATTGTTATTATGTCAGTCTCAAAAGACAAATGCCCAAAACTATAAAATCCATACTGGTTTGCTATTTAAACTGATCAGCATATGGAATTTTTTGGTATGATGCATTAAGTAGAAGATACAGTGGGGTGAGCACACATGTTGGGCATGTTTTAGTTTGAGGAGTTCAGGAGTGGTCTGTTATATTCCACATTTGCCCTTGAATGTAATCAGTGCAGCATATTGGTAATGGATTTGTGATGAGATGATGTTAATGTGATACTATTCATTATCATCACCAACTGTCAAGAACTACATGGTGTGTTATGGTTGTGATTTATGTGGTTGTAATAACAGTTTAGTAACTTAAAAACAATGGCTATTTGAATTCCTTCCAGTTTGAACTTTATGCTCATGTTCGTTTTTTGAAGAAGAAGTATACTCACTTAGAAAAGCCAGTGAGGAATCAGTCCAGCCTGTTAGAAATGATCTTTTTATCAGGCTTGTGTAAGAGTCAATACCGAACTAAAACAAACTTCATAATGATGTACATGAGCTTCAGTTTTTTGTTGAATGATTATTGTGGTTTGTGTGACAGCAGCATTTAATTTACAAAGAAAAACGAGCTGCTTGAAGAAGTCTGGAAAGTGAATAGTTTACATCAACAGGTTCTACAGAACATGCTGCTTGTGAGTGGCTTGACCTGCACTGGAATGTCATGATGCATCATGTGGGGACAATGATTGGACAGAGCTCTCTGTGCAGGCTGCTGATTGGCTGTGGTGAGGTCAGAGCGCTGCTGGGGATTCTGCCAGATTGCTTCCATATAAGAGAGCAATCAAGCATGACAGAAACTCACTGAAGCACTGTGCTAAACACAGTATGTCTTTTCACTTTGCAAGAGGAGCAATGGGTTGTATACTGGTTTCATTTGAATACAAAGTAACCTGTTACACACCATAAATCTTTAATCGTCTGTTTGAGGAATGTCAGTACTACTGTTGTCAGCATTCCAACATTATTTTGTTGCAGGAAAACATGGTTTGACATGGTTCAAACTTGCATACCAGTAGATGTTATTGAATTCTTGCTTTAATCCCTCTTGTAAAGAGTGTTTTTGGGAATATAAGGACAGTTTCTGTAGATTCACAGCAGTCCTCTCTTCAGATATCGAAATGCCAAAACTATCGAAGTGCTTTACTCAGTGCTATAAATCATACTTTCGAACTATGCAAGGTCACTAACTGCACTAACTATTGTGAGTGCTGCACAGCTGCAGACCTGTCAGAGAGCCCATGCTGTCCCCCTGTCTGTTGCCGAAAGTGCCTAGAATGGGCATATGAGCCTCAGGACTGTGGAAAAAGATGACCTGGTCTGATGAATCATGTTTTCTTTTATATCATGTGGATAGTCAGGTGAACCTTCTCAATATTTATTAACGAGGTGGTTTTACTGTTATGGCTGATTGGTATGTGGTTTTTAGTAACAACTTGAGTAAAATATTTTATGGATCTGGACTTGAGTACATTATAGTGGCTGAATTGAAGTTTGGTATAAATAGCCAAAACCGAAGTTTGGTTCGGCCGTTTATAATTTTATCCTTCATTCATGTTCATGTTTTGTCAGATCCATAAAATATTTCTGTCAAACTTGCACTGATTTCTTGACTCCTTTTTTTAATCGCCTTCCTACAAAGAATGATTGTTGATGGTTGGGCCATAATAGCAATTGCTGTAGTTATCCAATAAGTATTTATAACAATTTAAAATTCAGCCTTTAAAACTGAAATAAGGATTTATCACAATGAACCAGGCCGACTGACACGAACATTTTTATTGTGATAAGATTTTTGCCAATAACATCCATTCCTATGCATAACTGTGCCAACTAACAATTGTATGCAGTTCTAGTACAAGAGCAACTTCAGTCTGCGTCCTGAACAGCAGTGTAAAGTCAGTGCAGTGCACGTTAGCATGGAGAAACCTGCCAGACGCTAAGGTTTCAACCTTATTGCCTCTGATGAGAAAGTGTGCATGATGAGCTGTCACTGCGCCTTAGATATCTACAGCTCCAGTGATACCGTTGTCACTTTAGCTCATAAAAGAGGTATTTGCAATACACTGTCATGTGGCAGCAATGGAGTCGATTGCATAATTACAGTATGTTTGCAGGGCTTTGCTGCAAACAGGAGACTGTTGCTATCATCTCATAGACTGGCAGATCAGCAACATTATTGCTGCTTTACATTGACTGTTGTTATCAGTGATTCTACCTTCCTTCCCTCCTGTTTTTGCTTCCTTTTACCCTTGCTCCTGTTTCTCTCTCTCTCTCTCTCTCTCTCTCTCTCTCTCTCTCTCTGGCTTGCATTGGTGCCAGGTGACAAAGTTCAGTGGTATTGTTAAAGGCTGAAGTTTAATCTTAGTGTGTTTTGTTCTATAGAATGTTTTCTCTTTCTCTCTCTCTCTCCCTCTTGCTTTTGCTCTCTCAGTTTTAAATAGAATTCTTCCTCTAATGGGTGGTTGTTTTCATCAGTTGGAATTAAGAAAAGGATTGTAATGAACATAATTGTTTCTGGAGAGAACTTGCCACATGCTTTTTAATATCACCACCTCTGAGAGTTCAATTGCAGCCATTATCTCATACAGCATTTAGATTTTACCACAAAGACCTTTGTTTCCAACCTCAACGCCTCAGAAATGAAATGGGAATCCTAATGGTTCCTAACTGTAGGTAGCTCTTCTGGCAACATAGGAGGAAGGCAGCCGAGAAGCTTTGGCCTGTGTTGCCCTGTAACTCATGTGTTGAAGCAGTTCTAAAACAAGCAGAGTTACTGTGAATTCGATTAGAAACTTAGTGTTTTGGTTGTCCGACGTTTGTTGTCTGGCAGTAAAATTAAGTGGTTTGATGTTTTGAGTGAATTGATGTTGTGCACTCTCAGGCCTTACACTGTGGTATATTCTTTATTTCTGGTTAGAAATTTTGCTTGTTTAATGCAGAGTGTTTAAGTGAGAGCACACAACAGATTTTTTTTGTGTCTGTTCTCATTATAACTGGAGAAACTTTACCTTTTTGCAAGTCAAATATCTAATGGGACTATGCAAATGTAGCTCATTATTGTCATTCAAGGCATGGGACAGAGTGTCCCTTTTCTTGTGTTTATGTCTGATCTTGCTTAGATAGTTTGGTTTTGCTTTAGTTCTGTAGACATAATAAAATTAAAATAGTACACCTGCACCTTGGCTAGCTGTCTTCACTTGTTAAAATAAGATTCAAGGTCATTCAATTACCCATTGTCAGTTCAATAATCAGTCAGGAATGTTTGACCAGTAGATCTTGCACTGCTCATACTGCAAAGATGAGGTCATGTCTTCACTTGCTGCTCTATTGGAGGTCATATGGCCAGACCAGAGCTGGAAATACTTCACTTTTGCAAGCACTGATCTCTTCTTTTTTTTCCATGAAGCTGACTGCTGTGTGTTATTTGTGGATGTGGATTGGCGGAGTTGATGAACAGAGTAAATAATGCATAAGTGACTGTTCTCTGCCTCTACTTAATTATTAACAGAGTCTTCGAGCCAACTGAAATAGGAAATAAGTTACAGCGCTAAAGAGCTGGGCTGTTTGTGGGTCTGTACACTTTGGAGTCATGCAAATGAGGAGTGCGTGAAACAAAGGTGAGCCTTGTGCTTGATTTCCTTCATATTAGCGTGTAATGCTTAGTTTGTTAATGTGACTGTCAGAATATAAAAATTGCTTTAGAGTGGTCTGTGTAAAAACCATGGTTAAACGTCACTTGATCGTATGTTAGCTTTGGCCTCATTATTAATGTAATATGTGAATTTGGAGATGTTACACTGCCTAGGTTGCATTACCTGCCTTTTTTAGTGTGCTTTCTAGCAGCATTGCCGAAGGAGCAAAATGGATCAGTTGGGCTTGCAGATCCTTCCTCAGCCTCTAATGGCCTAAAGATTTTTAATGTTTCCAAGAATTTCTTGTATGCGTGATGTTTGCCAACATTGTGATTGCTGCTGTCAGGAAGTAACTTGCAATATTGTTTCTCTCTCAGGATTAGATATTATGTAAGGATGAAAATTAAACTTTGTTCTTTTGATTCTGGATGAAGCATAATAAAGTGAGGCACACATAGCAGGCCTCAGGTTACTGTTGCGAGTACTACTCAGTGATCAGACCATCTTTTTTTCCCTGGTCTTTAAGACGCATGTCTGAACCCAAGGCTAATGTTTGTCCACCCAACTTATCGTACAGATTACGCTTCTCATAAGGACGGATGACATAATGCAGTATGTCCTGGCCTTATTTGCTTTACCTGTGTCGGCTTATCTTGCACATTCCATTCCTTGTGTAATTGCTAGACTACCAGAACACTGATAAGGTATTGGTGAGACAGCCTTGCTAGCATTAAGAGGATTAAAGAATACTGTTATTTGCTTGTTGTGTAGATTCTGCCAAAAATGTGCATGTCATGGCCAAAATCATATTTTAATGTGGGCGTTTGAAAACTGGTGATCAAAGTGAAGGTACTCTACTCCTCACTCCTGTAATCATGGAAATAGCATTTTTAGTCCTTGCAGATAATTTTAATTTGGGGGAAAAGGTATTTCATTTGGTAGCCAACAATATACAGTAGAATAGAATAAGCTTATTACTGCAGTTCAATCATTACATCATCTCTGTTTGTAGCTGCTCTTATTGCAACACTGAGACATTCTGTCTTTTTACTATTGTGCAGTTTGTGGTTTTCTCTTTTTTGTCACTGTTACAAAAACAATTGGCCATTTAACACCTTGGAGTTTTGGAAAGTTCCAGCCTCCCAAGTTTCAGCAGTTGTGATCATAATGTTGTGTTTGGGAGCAGCTGGTGGCCTAGTGATTCAGGAGTTTGTCCTGAGATCAGGAGGTCGTGAGTTCAAATCCCTGAACTGCTAGTGTCCTCACTGAGGTTCCCTTGAGCAAGATACCGTACCCACAAACTGTTCCTCCGGGTGCCCCTCATTGGTGGAAACCCACTGCTTCACTTGGTGAGTGGGTTAAATGCAGAGAAAGAATTTCACATTGTTCACACTCTGTGCTGTGGTGTGTTTACACGTGACTATAAGGGACCACTTTACTGTTAAGTACAAGTTTACAGATTGAATAACTGTTTGATTGACTTAGCCATGATGTTCTGCTGGCAAATCTACAATGAATGCAGGATGAAACAGTATTTACAGAGCACTAACAAAAATTTGTTTAAAAAAATCTTTACAGTAATTACAGCTGTAAACTGGGTCCAGTGCGCTTTGGAAATGTGAAATGGGGCACGTTACATAGTATACCTTTGGCCTATTACGTAGTGTTTTGTGCTCTCGCTGTCTCCTGGGGTTTTGTGGGCTGGTCAAGAAAAGCCGTTGTGAATAGGTTACAATTAGAGACTCTGTCAAGGATATGGATCATTTCCTTAGCGTTTGTTCTCTGTATCCTCTTGCTTTACTCAGCATTTTAAGCCATACAAGCCTTAGTGTATTGCTTTTTGGGCTCTTAGCAATTCAAATGCTTGTCTTAGCAATAAAAGGTGAGTAAAATACAAAAAATGAAATGGGTCAGGTTAAGAGGTCGGTGGTTTTAGAACTTGAAGAAGTTGATGTTTTTTAGTAAAGAGTTTTATTTTTTGAAGCCTTTTTTATGTTCAGAAAAACTGACAGTTTGCATAGTTGTTTGGGTTTATTTCAATAACATATTATCTAGTGCATCCCATAATAAAGGGCAACAAATTCACATGATTTGCCCTTGAAATTTCTCTTTGCAGAATGTATGTTTTTGCATTAATGTTGCAGTTCTTTACTTTTTTGTTGTTATGCTGTTCATTTAAAACAGTTTCTTGCCTTTAACACACTGTAACATTGGAAGAAATATAAATGAACATAAATGCAGTCAAGCATTGTTGGGGTTTTTTTTGGTTTAGTATAGTGCTCATACAAACCCAGTTCAATTCCTGATGTCTAGTTGCACTATAGGCTACATGTGATTTTTTTTAAACCTGATTTAATTAAGGCCTAACTAGATGAAGCTGGTACTGGATGGTAACTGTAAATAATAGACTTCCCATCAGAGAGCTTTGGAAATGGTTAAACTAACACACACATAAAATCAAAATGCTTTGTTTATTTATTGTAAATTTATTTTAATAAATAAATGCTTACCAGACAAATAAATGGTTTCATTTAAAGGTTATGTGAACACTTTATGGGTAATATTGTATATAAGCCAGCTATCATCACTGTTGGAATAAAACTTTGTATCTCTAGTTTTATAACCTAATACTGGCAGCCTGTTGGCCTAATTTCAATATAAATAGGCCAATAGAAATGGTCCAGAGCCACTTGTTCCATTAATGTACACTGAAAGTTATTCCTTTAGTACATAAACCTGAATTCCATTTTAAATTTGTGAACTTCACTGTAGATTTGGTTGAGCAACAAGAGTGGTTGTGATTTATTTTTGCCTTTTTTCTTACTTTATCTGACGTCAAGGACCGTACAGCCAAATAACTATACATTCTTCTCTTACTCTTCTTCTTGCTCTCTCTCACTCTCTCTAGATATGATCTTACCTGCTTGACCTCGTTATTCCTTGAAGAGGAACGATTTGCAGGATTTGGGTCTTTTTTGTGCTCATTGAGCTGAACAGCCTGGATTTTGGCTCATGACTCATGATTCTGGTTGCTCTGTTAATCCTGGTGCATAAATATGTGTTTAACTGTGCGTGAGGAAGTGTGTGAGAGGTTGTTGTTAGACAAAAACATTGTTCATGGACACCTTTTGAGCCTTTGTTTCCACATTCCTTATTCCACACTCCTACACCATTTCTTTATTTATTTAGTGGTTTTGATGCAGTGTGTCTTCACTGTATTCTCCTTTATCATTTTTTTCTGGCATTTCCTTGGAATTTAAATAGGGGTGTACAGCTTTGGCCTTACAATGATTTGATTATGATTAGATTCAATGCATAATCTAATATCAAATTTCTCTGTGATCTGAATACATTCAGTTCAGCCACACACTGAATGCATACATCTAGCTGTGAACTATTTACACAGTTGTGACATCTAGGCAATATTATCATATCATGTGTGGTTTTTATTGTTCGTTGTTTTTTTTTTGGGTGGGTTTTTTTTTTGGGGGGGTGTTAGAAAATACCTGGAACACAACTGGAACATGCTGTGGATTATTGTTGATGGGTTTACATGTCTGGGTCAGAATTCAGAACTGATGAACCCCTTTACATGTGCCTTGTAATCCCAGACAGAAGTCTTTCCCTGACTGGGTCAGTACTTACAGTGGCTACTTTATTGTTGCCATACAATCCCTTAGCATATCTAATTCCCTGCAAATGTATGTGGAATTTTACCCCCTTCTCTTGAAAGTCAACCTACAGTGTTGCTTTTGTGATATTATTATGACTTCCAGAATAATAGGTGCTCCTGACATCCTGAAACACAATCATGGAATGTTTATTTTTTACCACGCTTGGACCATTCATCTTTGCCCCTGCTCCATCAAAGTACATGTTTTCTTCTGCCAAACTCCTTTACATTGTATCAATACAGCTGTTAAAATGCTTAGGGTCATTACAAATTCAATCTCATCACAAGTGGCTGTGTTCTGTGAGATTGACCAAAAACTGACCAAAAGATAAATTTGAAGCTGTAACTGTGCTCTGTGAAGCCCTAATTTAATATAATAATCTTCTTATAGTTCCTAATATAATAAGGAATAATAAGCTCTCTACACTACATTTTAGCATAGAGAAATGATCCAGAGATGCTGCAGTGATTGACTCTTTGACAACCTTTTTCAGAGGCATTTGCTAGTTTTAGACCAACTTCTATGTTTTTTTAATCATTAGTGGCACCATTTTTCAGTTCTGAAGCAACAGGCGGCTATTAGTCTCAATGAGATGGGTGTTTTGGAGTGCTTGGGGTTAAGAATAGTTTGCCCATTTTGCTTGTCGTGTCTCATTCATCTGGCAGGTGGAAATGGCAGGAAGTTGAAAAAACAACATTGTCGCCCCAAGGTTCTTCACAATGAATAAACCTCATGGACTTGAGCATTTCCTTTCATGCATTCGACCCCGTTGGTGAATATTGACACTATCGGTTTGAATCGACCACTTAAGAGAGATCTGAGGACTGCATTCCTCAGTTTGACACACTGGCAAAAAGGAGAGCTGTTAGATATAAATCAAATAAATTAGTTTACATAACGGTTTATGGTTATGAAATTGAACATTAAATGATCATGTTAAGTCATTCATTTTAAATCATTAGGAAAGTCGTGAGGAAATTAGTTGTCATTGGGTTTGGATGAAGCTGAAGAAGAATCAGATTAGGGACCATGTTCTTACTGTATTAGCCTGAGCTTAATTATTGCATTGAGTATTGGTTCTGCATTTTGAAACAAGGAGGTAAAGTGGTGCACTTAAAAAAAGTTCAGGTTCTGTGCCCGTGCTTGTATCTAAAAAGATCTTAAAGAATCTCACGGGCTCTTTTGTATGCGGTGAACCCTTGAAAATGACATTTTTGTACTTTTATATTATTTTTCTGACTGTAATTAGTAATGGGACCAAATTCTGGATTTTCCTTACATCTAATGGTCAGCACTGGCTGATCAGGCCTGTTCAGAGGGAGGGTCACTTCTCTGAGTGAGAATTTCTACTGAAGAGTTCCTCCCCTCCTGCTTGGCAACTCTCCATATGCAGAGGACTCTGGGAATGAATGGCGCCCAGGCTTTTTCTTTCTTTGAAGCCAGTCAGGAATGTGAGGCCTTTTTTCCCCTCTTCAGACACCATTATCAGCAGTGAAATATTCCCTCTACTGGGCCTATTGTGTGTTTGCAGGATGGACGTCACAGGCATCCAAAGCCCGGCCTCTTAGTAGGGTCTGAGGAGAACGAGGCCCGCTGGAGCTCCACTGTGTGCTGTCTGTGGAAGTAACACGTCTGTTGCTGGAAATGTACTAGCAAAGTGTTTTACAACTCATGCAGGATGTACTTGCTTAAAATGGAATAGTGGATAATTTCTTTTTTTTTTTCTTGGACTTTCCAACTATTGCTTATGGTAAGGCAGGGAATATTTGTTGTCATCTGCACTGTGACTATTATTATTATAATAATAATAATAATAATAATTATTATTATTATTAGTTATTGGTTATTGGAGACCATGTACCATGTACTTTAAAAGTTTTGAATTGAAAATCTAATTGTCCTTGTTTATGCATGTTTGTGCAAGTGAAACTGTCCTGGTGGAGTTTCATTAACATTTTGTATCAGGTGAACAAATGAGCAATGGGTCCGTAGCTCATGTGTCAATTGCAGAGTAAAAATTGAGGCTACAGTGATCTGCAAAGAACAGTCAATTAAGTGATCAGTTTACACCTGCCTCGTCATGTTCTAGTGGTGTTTTGACAACCTCATTCCTCCATGGGCAGTTTTTAAATTACTTGCATTTACAGAAAGTGGTGCTGAAGCTCTTCACTTGAATTAATTGTTGTTATTGATCATTGCATTAGTAAGAGAAAAGTCAATAGATCTGTTATTGTTCTACATGTGCAGGAGTGCTGTCACCATTTTATCTTTGCAAAGATAAGATATAAATTTGATGTAAATCTCAGAGCAAGAATATGTCCAATTAATTTCCCTCTTGCTATAACAGACTAACCTTAATGGAACATTATGCCAAAATATTGTGCACAGTTTGAAGTGTCGTGTTGTCATTTTTAGCTGATGTGTTTGTATGTGATGCAACAAAACAAAACAAGAAACACCCTCGGACATTAAAATATAAATGTTTTTGTGGTTAACGTTCATAAAGTTCCTCAGTGCTGTATAATCCATTAAAGATTTATCACATGATTAATCCCAAATTATTTCACCCAGGTTGAAATGGCATTCCAGACATTTTTGATTACCTCTATCCAGATTTATACTTTAAGGCCCTCATTAAAACTGGTTCAGGTGGTGTCTTTATTGATTGCTGCACCTTTGCCTGTTATTTTCATATTTTCTAACTGACAGAAAAGCTGTTGTAATATATTCCGCTTGCAGCATGCGAGGGCAAGTGGTGCTTTGAACATTTTAGCATACCACTATAAAGGTGTTAAAGTCATCCTGAGCTGTTGGGGACTGCTCAGTAAATGCAAGCATGCAAGCAATGGTTAGAATTCCACATGACTAAGACCAGAAATCAGATTTAATTACACCAGGGGTACATTCTTGGAGCTACACTGTACCAAGCACTTTGCTACATTCCTTTGTGAAGAAACCATGACAGATCCATTTATATGACATTTCAGTTATAATAGTTGTGACTCTTGGATGTGTTTGAAGTGCATGCTTATCTACAAATTTGCTACTGTTGTTGGTTAACGCCTCGCCCAGTTGACATGCAATGTTGAAAATCCAATACAAACAAGCTAATTTTAGTCAACACAGATGTCCTGAGCAACCTGTGCTGTATGGTAACATAGCATGCCAGACCTGGTTATATCAAGAGTGTTCAGCTTGGAAAGGCTCTTATTTAAAAAATCTCTTGTTTAAATAGCAATATGAAACCAAAGGGATCTGATAAGTTGTTCATACTCAATCTATTCACATTGGACGATACATTAGTGTGTTTGTTCATGAAAACAAATGTTGCATGCTGATAGAGAATGCAAATTAGCCTGAACGTATCATGGGTGTAACAAAGATTAAATGAAAGCTTAATTTAGCTCTTTATCCAGTCTGTGAAAAATTATTGAGACTTCATGGCAGCAACTTTAAAGTGAATGACAAAATCAGATTTCCTTATTAGCATCACTACATGTACGGCTCATTAGCTTGATTACTATCTGCAAAAATTCCCATTAGTAACCGTGTTTCAACTGTGTTATTGTGTTTAGAGAGTGTAAGATACACTCGGCTGTGCACTGTGGAGTTTTGCTAATAACTTTTTGATCCTAATAGTACATGGCATGTGTGTATTTGTTTCTCCAGGTACTGCCAGAATCATGTATTTTTTGTTCCGTGATGACACTCAGAAAAGGCTGGTAGGTGCTGGACACTGGAGTTATGACCTGACAAAATAGAGAGAAGTTGCTTTTCACTTGGATCCATGTTTCCTGCTTGCACTCCAGATGGATTCCTTCAGCTTGCGCTTTGAAAGAATGAACAACCTTGACTTGCACCCTCTTAGTCTTCCCATCAGTCGTCTTTCCCCTGCAAAGTCTACTAGTAGTATAGATCAGTACACTCATCATCACAGTAAAGGGGACTCTGCTTATAGCTCTTTCTCTGGGGGCTCTAGTGCTCCCGATTACCCTTCACCCTTTCTGCCGGATGATTTCCACCCGCATAGCCTGCACTATGCAGATCTTAAGTATGTGAAGGCAGTATATGGTCCCGGCATCCTTGAGTCAGATTCAAAGAGCATGGACCAGCTGTACCATTCCATGGAGGCCATTGCACAGCAACATCAACATCATCAAAACAAAAACGGATGCCTTCACGTCAAAGATTCCCCAGAAATTTCCACCCCTTTAATACCACCACCACCACCACCTCCTCCCATACGCCTAGATAGCTTCATGACCACTAGGAGCCTTGAGACTTCAAGGGTACGTCAAAGTCCTGAGGGACAACTTGCTGATATTTCCTCCTTGAGAACCAAGGTAGACAATCATGAAGCCCTTTGTACGAGACCTGACCCAACCTATGACTGTCGAGTTGTGCAGCATTATCAGAAGGACCAACTGAAGCAAGATACATCGGAAAAGATCCTCGAGTCAAAGTCAGCAACCATCTTAAGCCGATTGCCCCAGGAAACAAGTCAATCCGAGCACTCTCAACAAACGAAGGGCAGAAAGTCTGAGATGCATTCAGCTGATGCGGTTTCAGTCACTGACCAGGAACGTGCGACCAGCTCCTGGCACACAGCACAGAACACGATCAGTGGAAGTGTTCAACACAAAGGGCAGTTCTATTTCGTCACTGGCGTGTACAAATCGTTTGAATCCAGTGTCCCGCAGGCACAGCGTGCAGTAGAGATTTTGAGCACAGAACCCCACTGGCAGGCTGAGCAGCAGATGTCTCGTAGTACTATGGAAAACGTGTTTAAGTATGTCAAACCTGATAGACAACCAAACAGCCCTGATGGTCCGAATGGAAAACTGTTTTTTCAAGTAGAAAAAAAATTAAGCCCACCAAATGACTATAAGGAGCCTTCTGGTACCTATGACTACAGTAATTTCTGTAAGACTGAGAAGGCGTCTCAAAAGGTAGATGACTTAGAATATAGCCAGAGGAATATGGATATAGGCAGATATCACAACACCAATCATCCTATATTCTACTGTGGCCCAGAGAAGAACTTTTCAGCATCTGACACATCTCAGAATTTTCCAGAAAAACACCAGAAAAATACAGAAAAACACCGTGATGTTCATGCAGAAATGCCTACTGAGAAGATCAGCAAAGAGACCACTCCTCTCCTGTATCACCTCACTGGAGCCAGCAGGGCCTCTCTCATGAACAAGGTCAAAAATGAGAAAACCTCTACATTGGGAAGCCAGGATCCAGAATGGGGAAGTGATAAGCAGAAAGTCAGAAAAGAATCTTTTAGTGGTGACTCATCACACAGTGAATTATCGAAAGAAGAGAAACTTAATGAGTTTGCCTACCCATACAACACCTTAGATGATTCTTTTAAAAAATATTACAAAGAAAAACTGAAGGATGTACAAAGTAAGGTTTTGAGAGAGACTTCGTTTAAAAGAAAAGATCTACAGCTCTCTTGGCCAAACAGAATTGAGCAGTGGTCTGACAAGAGTCTATCTGTCATACCTTCTGAAGCTCCTTTACAGGATGTGCATTCCAAGCTGGAAAACCCCGTCCAAACTCACCTGCTTAAGTTTCAGGAAACAGATAAAGAGACCTTGAAGAACCCTTGTCAAGAGATTGGGAAAGAGATTGAGAAGGAAACTGCGAGGCAACAAAACATTCCTCAGCCACAAGTGCCTCGAATTGGCTGTAGAAAGCGTCTGACCCCAGAACAGAAAAAACTATCTCACTCTGAACCAGAAAAACTACACCAGTTGGCAGACAGACCGATTCATATGACCTGCCGATCCCTTGGCAGTGAGAGTGAAGTACTACTCTCAGAAGACCACTTTGGTGAGCATGGGCTTGTAGCTGCCAGACGAAAGATGTTTGAGACCAGGGGGCGTGCTCTGTCAGCCTCCAGCTTCTCAAAAAGTACTCTTAAGCATCTTCAGCACAAGGCCTTGGTAGCATACATAGAAAGAAAAACTGGCCACAAAGTAGCTGAGCCTCAGCAGCCAGTTCCACAGGTGCCCAGCCAAAGGCACTCAACTGCAGGAAGAAAGTCAGAGTGGGGTCCCAGACCTCAGTCAGCCATCTCAGGCTCAGAGAAGAAGCTTCTCAGGCCACAATCTGCAGGTCGCATTTTAGACTCAAGCTCCAGATCTGCCCACTTCACATATGCCCAGCCGATTGTTCTCTCAAGTCAGTCTGTGTGGAAAGAGGGATCGCCTCCACCATCAGGGAAATGTGCCTCAGTGGAGAATCTTCTGGATGTACCAGAGCAACCAGGCTCTTACAAAACCCGCAGCACTTCAACACCCCTTGCCTTCGAACAGGTATGTTACATTTATAAATATCAACATTTTAAAAAGGTTTTTTTCCGCAGTGCTCAACAGGTTAATTCGATTAACACTGTTTTCTTGTTTCTTAGCTTCTGTAACATTGTGTTTATTCTAGTTTCATAGACGTGTTGAGTCTTCACCTGCACATGACAAAGGGCTCTCAAGGTAAGGTTTGTGAGAGAGAGAATGTGAGATAGTATATGTTGGTTTTTGTTTTTCTGGTCATTATTTCTCTTTTTCTTGACATTGCTTGAAATGACCAAACTGACTTCAAAGAATAAAAATAATGGTTTTATCATTTTATTTTTTTAAGTCATCTTGAGATGTTTTTTGAGAACATTTATTAAAACATTCATCCTATGCTTTTAGGACCCAGATGAAAGTGGAATGTGAAAGACCAGTTTATAAGCACTATGCTGGATCAGTTCCAGACCAGAGACGAATGCGAGTGATGGTTCCTAGAGGAAAATCATTGGAGGAACTTGGAGTTTCGAAGGTCATCAGCCCTAGACCCCTTAGCAAGAGCTCAGAGCAACTACACCAGCCCCCTGGTGAACATGTAGTGTCTGGCAGAGGGAAGAGAGATTTATTTTTGATTGAGAAGCAAGAACATACCCAAAGAAAACTCACGCAAGACTCTGTCCCTCTTGTCTCTGAGAAGGCTGCTCCTGAACATCAGTTCACTAAGGAGCCCTGCTCCCTGGAAAACCCATCTGCAGTATTCCACTCAAGGGCCGGAGTATACAGTTTGTCCTCCGCCACTTCTGTGTCTGAAGCTTCTGCCTGTGTTAACTGCATGCCAGGTTTTCCTGAAATACATCCAATGACTCTTCGTGGCTCTGGCTATAATGACAAAGAAAGCAAAGTCATATCTGCTGCTAATTCCCCTGTGCTAACCAGTGAAAACCTGCATGACAGGTATTTGTCTTTATTTTTACAAATTATATTACAAAATGGGCTATAGGTTTCTTCACCCTACAATATTTTTTTTTCCTTTTAGCAAAGTAAAGACAGGTCTTCAAAAGCAATCCTTGTTGATGGCTGAAGAGTCTCTTGGTCATGAAGTATCCCTAAGCCCTGGGGTGACAACAGACCCGAGTCTGTGGATCGTTCCACCTGAGGTAGATGACGGTAATGAAGATGGAGGTACTCAACATCCACAGAAAACACAGCCTGCTACAGGTGCAGAGATGGAAACAACTGCCGACCCTTCAAACCCTGACACTGAGTTCAGCCCTGCAGTTGGTAGAGATCAGGAAAGAAAGGAAAAAGATAACAAACGCGAACCTCCAGTGGTTGACAAACCAGAAGAGGACAACTTTAAGGACCAAACTTGGTGGGAGATGTTGGTTCAGGAGGTGGTCTCAGCAGACCAATCTCTAGCCCGCATTTTATACCCTATAACTAATCGGAAAACGGCACTTATGCTAATGGAGCAGCTGTTATCGGAGGACACTCTTCTGATGGAAGAACACTATAAGAAAAAACTGGAACAGAAAACGAGCAAGCCAGAACCAGCTACAGACAGGTGACTGCTGGACAGCGTGCTGTGTATCCATGCTTATCGTTGTTATTATGCCTTTGCATCACATTTGCAAAAAAACAAATAGGGGCTGTCTAACAAATGAAGCAATGAATTGAATGATTTTAGTTAATTAGTAGTTAATTTTGATGAAATTAGATGTAATTTGTTCAAATGTATTAAAAGCAGTGCAGCTATGAGGGTTAG
>JBBIGA010000045.1:30681-40702 GCA_037576975.1 Alestes dentex
CATAGCACATTCATCAGTAACTATAGTTTCTTATTGTCCTTCAGAGGGGAAGTGAGATAAGTGTGAGAATGCCTGTTTGCCTCCATGAGCTCAAAACCTGAAAAAAATAAAGTATCAGTGGGCCGACAAAGAGCACTTAAACTCCATTCTTACTGTAGAAACTAATTATGATTAAATTTGATTAAAAATGTTTTTTTTTATTATATCATTGTTACCATCTAAATTTTGCTAGAAACTTAACTTTAATGTTTTCCATTTGTGTTAAAGTCAATTTGATGTGTCACCTGAAGTGTATTGTAGTCAAATTCATTCAAAACTGACAGATCAGACCCTGACAGGTCAGATTTCTGTTCCTTGCTAGGATTGGCAGCAATGAGTAAAATACAAGGCAGATTTTTATCCTCAGGATCACTCAGGAAACACAGAGGTGAGGGTTGGGATGGGGGATTTAAATTTGAAGTTTTAATCTTCCACTATATCACATATCATCACATACTAAATCTGTTACAAATAACATAGAAATTGTCACTTTGTAAGTACCACCTAGAAACTATTTCCTCGTCATTTCATATACGTATTGTTTATACATGAATTTACCAAATATTATTTTACCAAAGTAAAATAGAAAGCTTTGATGTTGAATTACAGTTCTCATCATTTTGGGGGTCCAGTGTTGCAACAACATTACATTTACTGAAGGATGCATACTGGCTTGTCTAGGACTCGACCCGTCTCTTGTTTGTATTGGGTTGGGACTGGACTAGAGACTCGCCTGTACTGCTGTGGGGTCGGACTCAGGACTTTTTGGACTCAGTGTCGACTTGTTCCCACCTAAACTCCGTTGCAAACGTTAACAAACCTAATGTTCTGATTCCTCAGATGAAGCAGTCAAGCTTTATCAGGAAAATGTGTTGCAGGACCATTAGAGCAAGAACTGTAAAGGACTTTTTGGCTCAAAAATCTCATTTTATGCAACTTTGGAAGGTGAAGTGAAAGTGCACATTCTGTCATACGTGAACACACCCCAGTGTGAACGGCACGGAATTCTTCCTCTGCATTAAACCCATTTGCCCAGTGAAGCAGCGGGCAGCCAGGAACACGGCGCTCAGAGAGCAGTACGTTGCTCAAGAGTACCTCAGAGGTGCTTTGCACTCTTGGGAATCGAACCCAGACCCTGCCTGGAGTTGAGCCCATTCTTAGACTCGACTGCTGTGCCAATGGTGGATGTTCTTTTAAGTCTTGATGTAGACTTAATCTGGCCCTTTGTGCTTGCTGTAACTGAACAAACCTGACCTGCAAAATATCAAACCTGGCTCTGGCGCTGTGGGTGCATTAAAAAATGCGGACCATGGGCTCCACCAGACCGAGAGTCGGAACCTGAAAAATCAACATGGCACCAAAAAACCCTGACTGGATAGGCTGACGTTCCCTTGCTAATTTCCTGCTTTTCACATTGAGTGATTCACTGAGAGGAAGGAACATGAATATTCAGCGCCGTGTGGGCCACGCAGTGCCTTTTCCTTCTCGCCCAACCCCCTTCAGATTCATTGTTTTCCATTTAACGTCAAGTGCAGCAAACACTGAACAAGTGTCATTTTCAAAAAAACGTAACATTTCAATTGCTCCCGAGCCTGGTTGCGCCGCCGTGCCTTTTGATTATTACAAATTGTAAACAGATAGAATTCATCATCCTCCCACTGTCACGGAGAGCTTTTGTGTAGCATCATATTTCTGCCCAGTACCCCCCCCACCCCTCCACCCCCCAGCACCCTCATGAGGTCGAGTAGGAGGAATGAAACTCAGCCAATTTATGCTGTTTACTTTAAAGTGAAATCGAGAGAGAGATAGAAGGAACAGAGAGAGAGAGAGAGAGAGAGAGATCCGTCTGCTAGAGTCGCGCTGATTGTCTACATCTGAGATGACAACATCCGACACTGTGAGCAAAGACTCCGTATTCAATATTCATGATATTTTCCTTTCTGAAATTAATATTACAGAGTATGTCGTCTGCGCGCCGCGAGAAAAATGACTGTGGGAGGATACAGACCAAAAAAATGGGCTATTAGAAGAGACCCTCATCGTTATGATGTTATTTCCAATTAATTTTAATAGCGACTTAATACTTACTGTGAACAGAAGCAGTAAAAATTGGCTGCAAGCTTTTTTTTTTTTCTCACCATCACAAAAATGAGCCATGATTGTGTGATCCTTAAAAGAAACCTCTTACTAACAGTGATGCCGCTTATCAGAGACGGTGCACAGAGCGCGCAGGACGCTTTGCAGGAAAAATAGGTACGAGTAAAGTTTCCTCTTGCGCTTAACCACCACTTGGCATCACGTATTCAAAAAAAACAAAAACAAAACGTGACAAAAACAAACTTGACAAGGCCTCTTTTAAATCTCGGTGACTGAGTGTTTACCTTCTCTGTTGTCTTTAACCGTTCACCCTAAGCTTCCAGGCTTGAATCGAACCCTAGCTTTAAGGTACGAACGCAAGCTGTGAAACGCGGCAGCATGCCATTGTTTCTCGCCGCGACGCCTCCGGCAAGTGTAAAAGAAACCGGCGGGGAGGCAGGAAGTCACTCTGAAATTCCTCTGGAGAGAAACCCGCCGCGGCCCCTTTATCTTTACCCGGAGTCACGTCCCCGTGCGTCGAGAGGAACCGAAGGCTTAATTTTATAATACACCTGAATCTGCCAGAGTCCCCGAAAGGTACGATTTTAATAACAATGTCCCTTTCATCTCGTTATTTGGAAATATGTTGCTTCATGCGTCGTTAAGTCACTTTTAGTCCGACACGTTCTCCAGGCCTGCTGGCACCTCTGCTTGAATGAAGTGGATAAAGCTCCTTTCCCACACAGCAGACTCCCCGCCGCTTCCACAACAATCCTCTGACCTCAGAAAACTTATAGATTTCATTTTATGCGCGTGCGCTTTTGATCTCTGACAATATGAAGTCATTCCTTGCCGCGAGTGCCGTTTTGAATGACAAATTGAAGTAATTGGAGGAAACCAGAACTTCAAGGCTGAGGCTCGGCATACACACTCACGGGACCACTGGGAAATCAAAACATGCCAATTTGAGTGAGATTGTACTCTCAAATAGGACAACTAACAAGAGGTGCGCCGCGGCAATTCCCGAATGCTGCGCCGGATGGAGGTTTGCATTATTGTGCGAACGCCACACATTTTGGTCCATGGCCCACTGTCCCTCTAAACCAACGCACCCCCCCCAAAGTGTCCGTGCACATTATCACCAGATAATTGAGTTGAAAAGAGTAAATTGTCAGATTCCCGTAAGAAATCCGGCTTTTACCTATAAGTTGGAGAAACACCCCCCTTGCCCCCCCCCCAACCCCCCACAAATCCCTGTGGAAAAATATTTGTGGCAGTAGGCGTAAAAGCTATGCAAATATGCTTTATCTGCTGATGTCTCCGTTTGCTCTGCAGGTACTCGGGTTGTACCGTTTGTTGTGATTATGGCAATTTACATAGAATACGTACAGGGAGCACACTAAGATCCTTAACAAAGGTGTGTGTGTGTGTGTGGGGGGGGGCTGGATCTGTGTTCCTGCCATCAGTCCAGGCAAAACAGAAACAGATATTCAGGTTTAACTGAAAAGCGTTAAATCCACAAGTTTGTTTTTTTCTTTCATCCATTTTTTGGTGAGAGCGCATCTGCTGCTTACCAGGAAGGTCTGGGCTTGTCCCTGGAAACATTCCCTCATTTACATACAACACAAAAGTAGAAAGCCAGTAGAATGCACCTGAATGTTTATCTGTAAAGAAGTCCGAATGCTGGTTCACTCTCTGGCGGTGCACGTTGATCGCCAGTTTGATAAAGCGCCAATCACAGATCAAAACACTGCACGTTAGAAAATGCCTCAAAATCCTCAAAATCCCCTTCAGGACTAGCTTTACCATCTGGCTGGCAGGTTCTTCAGGATTTCTTCACCTCAGAAAATACCTTGGCAAGTAAAAGCATATTGTCATGACATTTCGAATTTTAAGATATTTATATTGTCTAATTCTATCCATTTAAATACCTGGAAACGTAACTAGATTCACTAGTTTTCACTTGACAGATCATTTTAGATGCCACTGCCATTTAAAGATCTCTGCTCTGGAAACACTCCAATGCAATGAAACACTAGCGGACAGGGAGTTAGTCAAGAACTGCGTCAGGATTTATTTTACAGTTGAGGGACAAAAACAATATTATTTTATGAGTTGATGGGACATTTCACAATGGTATGATTAAAAACATTGAAATGTACTGGAGTTCCTGTTGTGCACTGCTCTTTTCACTCACACATACTGTGCATCGGAGGACGCGTTCCATCAAATCAATTAATATTAACCACACTGGAGGACCGAAAGGATGAACGTTGGCGCTACTGGTCACATACTGTCTGCATATATATCTATTTACATATTATTTAATTTTTGTTTACTATATATAAAATGACAATATAAAAGAATGCACACCATACAAACAATGCTGCGGCAATTGGCAAGATATGATGATGGAAATGTACATGTATATCATTGCAGATCATTTAAATATATATGTACTGTATATAAGGATTTCATTAAGTCTTTACAGGTTGAAATCGAAGCAAACCTATAGAAAGAGAAAAGTCGGTACCAAAGCATACATTTCCAAATTGCTACTGTAAAAAAATGATACTTGACAACAAAACCAACTGCCAACAAATACTTAAAAACAAAGTCATTCGGAACACGAAGTGTATTCTCTGGTGCAGCCAGATCATCAGTAACTTCTGAGGTTTAAAAGATGCAAAGCTGCATTTAATATATCATTTTCACAGATCCATTTATGGGGAGGGGGGATTGTGGAGTGGCCGTCGTTACTGGTATAAGCCAAATTTGGAAATTTGAGCTCAATATAACAAAATATGTATAACCCTCCATATCTTTTTGTAATGTTTTTTGCACCTTTGAGTGCTGCACTTGTCAATTGTTTCAAGTGTACAGTGCGACAGATCCAACTTCTATTCATGTATTACTTCTTCAGTCTCGTTTTGACCATGCCCATGGATACCATGCTGGTCTCATTCTCAATTCCACAGAGTACAAACAGTGGAAAATCTGCTTGAATCTGAAATCACTGATGGAAAAAGAAAAAAAAAACCCATGCACATAGTCAACACATATATAAATATAATACAAAGTAAGATATAGAAATCAAGGGAGTGAAAAAAAGCAACAAAAAAAGAAGAAGAAACAGAACATGGTCCAGTCAGGCAGTTGCACAACAAATGTTTGACTGATTTTGACTGAAGGCTCAGTTCAGGTGCAGTGCAGTACAGTGATGTAGTGCAAGGATTCTTGAGTCAGTCACTTCACTGCCACTGGCCTGCTCCTCTATGCTTTATCTAACTTTTCAAGCTCAGAGACAAAGATCAAATGGTCCTCTGGAGACTTGCCATGCGTTTTGCTGAGGTGCAGCTTGACTGCATGCTTACTGACAAAAGTCCTATTGCACAGTTTGCACTGATAGATGGAATTAGAGTCCTCCTCGGTCAAGGCAAGGGAATTGAAGGTCTTGTCCGTTATCATTTTTGTGACTGCCTGCTGCTCCCTCATGAGGTCTAGAGATAACTTTGAGAGGTCCTTCAAACTGAACCCCAAATGGGATTCTAAGTGGCTAATGTAAGTGGAGGGAGTTCTGAACTGGGAAGCACAGTCGCTGCACAAGAACAGAGGCTGGCCTGAGTCAATGTTCTTCAGGAACTTGGTTCCGCCTGTCCGTCTGAGCTGGTACTTCACGTTAGCCAGCCAGTGAGAGATTGTGGTCATGGAGAGACCCGTGAACTTACAGATATGCACGCGTTCCTGAGGACCCAGGTCTGTTATGACAAACTTCCCCTCAGTGGTCTCGCGAAGGCTGGAGGCAAACTGAGCCTGCAGGATCAGTAGATGCTGAGGGTTCCAGTTAGACTGTCTTCCTTTCCTTTTTTGGACATGAGAGAAATCCTCCAAGGCATCCTCAAAAGCACTGCCATCTGCGTCCGACTTCTCGGAGACAGAAGAGGGCGTCGAAGACTTTGGTGTCAGGCGGCCCGTGAGGTTTTTCACCATGTCCGAGATGTCCATCAATGCATTTTCCCGCAGAGGGGAAGACACTGATTCAGACAGGCTGGAGAGAATGGGTCGATTACTGTTAGCGATGCTGCTGTTGTTGTTATTGTTGCTTATGACAGTGGAGGAGCAGTTGTTTGTGCGCCCATTGCTGCTCTTGGATTTTGTCAAGTCCATCGGCTGATCATTGTCATAGTATCTGTTGATGGACTCGACTTGCTTAACCTGAGTTGGATTGTAAATGGGTTTCTCCATCATGTTGTTGCTGATTTTGTAAAGCATCGTTAATGGATCTAGAAGAGGGCTGACGGTTTTGGAAGCCTTGCCCAAGTGAGTGTTCATTATAGACTGCAGCGCACTGAGATGGTTGACTAAAGGCTGTTCTGGTGAGTGGTCGGTGATAATTCCCAAACTGCTGCAACCATTACTGACTGGTGTTTTAAGGACATCCATGCCATTCTTGCCAGGTGTATCTGCATGGCTCTCCTGTTCTCCTTCCCTACCAGCTGTCTCAGCCTCCTCCGTGGTGCCATTCTTTGTAGGTTTGCTGAGGTCAGTTGGGGGAGGCAGCTCTTTCTTCTCCTTGGGTACAGGTGAAGGTGATTTCGCGGAGGCATGCTTTGGGATCCGTTCAATGGCCTTTTCCTCCCTCTCCTTTTTTGAGACAATTTTTCCTGTGACTTTCTCCACTAACTCCTCCATAGCCAGGACATTGTTCTTATGGTTTGGGGGTGGGGATGGGCTGCTTGGGGAATGGATGAGGGCACTGGTTTCAGCTGACAATGACTTCAAGCTGCTGGCACTGAATGTAGGCTGCATTTTGACACTCTGAACAGCAGAAAGAGATTTTACTGACCCTTGGAGCTGGTAGGCAGCATGGATGCTGGGATAGCCTCCCCACGTAGGGGTGCCTGTCTGAGCCTTACTGATTGCACTTGATACAGTATTTTCTAGAGACTTGAGGATATCAAGACCCTCTTTGGGAGTCTCTTCCAGATCCTCCTCTCTGAGATATTTGTACTGACCGGGTTTCTCTGACTTCTCTGTTTTTTCAGAGGGATCCTCTTTTTCCTCTTTGATTTTCTTCTCTGGCTCGCCCACCTCCATTTTTTCTTCCTGTGAATCCCTTCTGTCTTCGGTTGTAGAGGACTGCAATGGTGAATCTGGTTGTGACTTGATGGTGGGAACTGGCAGACGTGTTGTGGTAGGCGGAAGAGGAATGGACTGAATTTTTTCCTCCACCACCGGGTCAAATACCAACTGTTTCCCCTTTTTTGAAGCAGAGTTGGTGACTTTGAGAAAATGCCCTGTGACCATCATATGGGCTGTTAGCTGCTGCAAGGTGTCATGAGAACTTCCACACTCCATACACTTGAGAATCTGGGCTTTTCGGGCCTCAAACTGCCAGGTGTAACTTGCACCATTCTGATAGCCGTAGCGATTGTTAGCAGTAACATAGGGGTTACTAACCTTCTGGTCTTTGGTAGGAGTGGAGTCTGCCAGTGGAACACCAGTTGTGCTAGTAATGGACTCAGGTGAACATGGGGACACTAAATCATGAAAGACTCGCTTTTTGGTAGAGGGCACCAGCTTTGAGGCAAGAGCTGGCATTGGTTCTTTGAGAGGCACTTTCTGGTAGTGTTTTGTTTTGATCATGTGGACGCTCAGGTCTTGCAGAGATTCAAATGAGTGTCCACAGTACATGCACTTCAAGACTTTCTGAGCGTCCTCTTTGCCCTCCATCTCCATTAAGGAACGTTTCCTTGGCTTGGACCACTTCTTGCCGGTGTCATCCTCCTGGTCTTTATTGTCATCACGGTAATGGCCTGTTTCATTCATGTGTACTGTGAGACCTACGAGGGTGTCATAAGCTGCACTGCAGTCCTTGCATCTGAATTTGCTGGCACCAGTAAAGACAGGCCCGTACAGCTTATTGTTCTGCCGGTACAGCTGCACCGTGCTGAAGAGACTGGGCTCTGGCAGGAGGTGGTACGGTGTATGCTGTAAAGTTTTAGCAAGTGCAGCCTGGTGCCAGTCATAAGCGACACCCCCGCCACTTGCACCACTTATATTCCCGTTTTTAGAACTGGTAAAAGTAGTGGCATTTGCAGAGTTGGCGCTTGTGGTGGTGCTGGTCGTAGCGCTAGCACTACCACTAGCAGTGCTAATGCTGCTGCCTCCGCTGCTGTTTGTGTTACTTGCATGACTATTCACAACACTATTGCTCCCCTTGTGGTTGCTTGCGGTACTGTTGCTGCTGGCAGTAAGGTGTTTGCTTTTCATTATGTCCTTTGCGATGCTGGACCACGAGGCGTCCGAGATCAGATCTGCATAGACTGCTTTCATCTGTGCCAGGCTGTCCTGCAAGGAGAGACCGGCGTCCGTCTCCATGTCCTCCGCCTCATCCTTGTCCTGGCCCTCTTTGGAGGAGGTGCTTTTGAAGTCGGCCAGGTGATCGCTGGTATCGCTGAGGGGCGAGCCGTACCCAGCGTCTGGGTTGGTGCCATTGCTGAGAGGGGAGTTTTGATAGCTCAGCTGCTCCCGTGCATCATCCTCTTCGTTGCACAGGTACTCTGTGTCCTGGCCATCTAAGGAGAGGCCGTCATCCTGCAGGTGCTCCTCATCGATCTTGGCTGCCTTCAGCTCGTCCTCAGGCACATAGGCTGTGAAAACAGAGCAGAAAAAAAGACCACAAAAATGATGATGAGACAAAAGGTCCAAAGAGGGCAAAAAAATTGCAACATTCAAAATGGATTTGGAAAAGTTATTCTGTGTTTTTGAATCTTGTAAGGCGTCCCTTGATGTATGAATTTTTCATCCATGTGTGACCGTGTGTGTGTGTGTGAGTGTGAGAGCGCCTACATAATGATCCTAAAGAGATTTCTTGTCAATAGTCCTGGCAGAGGACACAGGTTTGCAATTATAAAGTGGCAAACATCCATATCTTGACTATGATAGATAGTACCCTTCACTGCTGAGACTAACAAAGCTATCGAATATTACAGCTCAGCAAGGGTAAAGGGGAGCATGGACGAGCAAGAAAAATAA
Source organism: Alestes dentex (assembly GCA_037576975.1). Classification (NCBI taxonomy): domain Eukaryota; kingdom Metazoa; phylum Chordata; class Actinopteri; order Characiformes; family Alestidae; genus Alestes; species Alestes dentex. The sequence goes on from JBBIGA010000045.1 coordinate 39,835, forward strand.
GTCCCCTTGAGGATGAAAACCAGGGACAACAGCAAAAAAGAACATTAGAAAAAAACCTGAGAGCGGAGAGTTAAAAAAAGGGAACAAACAAAAAGCGTTACTGTGTGCCTCGCTGACAATTAGAGAGCAAATCCCTTTGTACTGTACATTTATAAAGTGAATAGGTTGCATTTTAGACCAGCACCGTAGATCCCATAGTGATCACATAGACTTCTACACCAGATGATCTTGTGTCAAGAACATTCGATCATTGATCGCTTCTTTTACAGACCATTTTAAATGAGACCTTCTGAACGACCCTCATTCGAATTGAGTGCTCCACGTCGATTTAACAGCTATGTCAGACTGCCTGCAAAAAAAGTACACTGACTTCTATCTCCCCCTCTCTCCCTCTCTGTCTCTTTTGCTCTCTCTTCCTCTCCCTCACTCTTCGTAGTTAGAGGGCACAAGCTGTGAGTGACTTTGATCCAGTTTCTCCTGCCACCATGCCACTCAAGTCAGGCTCTTCTGGGTAGGAGATTGCATCTGAGTTATTGCCAGAGATGCGGCGCTGCGCGCAGCTCACCCCAGTGCAGTTGGCAGCGGCAGCAGCAGAAGTTCTTGCAGTGTGTCGCGCAGAAGCACGAGTGGAAATGACATGTCATGTTGTCACGGTCCATGTTGTACTAAATCTCAGGGAGTCCACTGTGTGTGCTGCCCTACTGTGTGTGCAAGTGTGAGGGTGTGTGAGAGAGTGAGAGAGAGATAGAGAGAGAGAGAGAGAGAGAGCGAGAGAGAGAGAGAGTGAGAGAAAGAGTGTGTGAGAGAGAGAGAGAGTGAGAGAGAGTGAGAGAGAGACAGAGAGAGAGTGAGAGTGAGAGCGAGAGAG
>JBBIGA010000045.1:42546-56394 GCA_037576975.1 Alestes dentex
GAGAGAGAGAGAGAGAGAGAGAGAGACAGAGAGAGAGAGACAGAGAGAGACAGAGAGAGAGAGAGAGAGAGAGAGAGGGAGACAGAGAGAGACAGAGAGAGAGAGAGAGAGAGAGAGAGGGAGAGTGGGGGAGAGAGAGGTACACTACTTGTTTAATTTGCTTAATGAAAAGTGAATAAAGGGCCATGAGACCGAGCTCTTAATGAGAAGTGCTTCGGATTAAATTCCTGTTTCATCAGCTGCTTTCGATCTGCGGCGGGAGATAAACAAAATGAGCAACTCTGTCACTGAAACACATCAAAGCACCTCCGCCTAACACGTGTGTGTGTGTGTGTGTGTGTGTGTGTGTGTGTGTCCAGTTATGAAAAAAGCCTTCTATTCTCCCCTGTGTGGATGTAGAGGGGGGGGGGTCTTCTTATCAGCCATTTTGAACACAGAGCAGCTGAATCTCCACCAGCAGCCGGTAGGAGTAGTTTGAAGGCGATAGGAAGAGACAGAGGAGGAAAAGAGGGAGCTGAGGAGGAGATGAAGAGAGTGGGAGAGAGTGGGAGGGAGGGCGAGAGTGAAGAGAAGAGAATGAGACAGACAGTGTTGAGAGTTGAGAGTTGCTCCTCGATGTCGGTTGAGCCACCAGCAGCTATCTGTCCTAGATGCCAGCATCCGTCTCAGGCGCTCCAAGCAGATGTGCTGTCAGCTTCAAACAGCGTGCTACTGAGCGTACTGTAATCAGACCGGACACAATACCTGATGTTTGTTAGGTGCCATTTATGGCTGCATGGGAGAAGCTGGAGGGGTGGGGGTGCAGGAGCAGCTGCCACTGACTGATGTATGTGTGTGTGTGTGTGTGTGTGTGTGTTTGTATGTGTGTGTGTGTGTAAAAAGAAGCTCTTTAAACTATCTTTGTTTATCTTTCTAAATACTCGCTGTCCATCAAAAGTGTGGGGACAAAAAAAAAAAATTCTTGTCGTTTCTCTTAATTACGAAAGAAAAACGACTGGAATCTGTGTCGTCAAACATCTACGGGATAATCCTCAGCTTCACTGTCCGTCCAAGCATCTGTCCGGGCATTAAGAAGAGTCCTAAATGACGATTAAAAAAATAACTTCCCCTGAAATTCTCTCGGACGAAAGGTGGTCTGAAAATGTGGGTTTCGGTTTTAAATATTAGAAAAATATATGCAAAAACCTCCATGTACAGACGGATGTACAAGTTTGGGCACCCTGATCAAACATCATGTTTTGTTAAGTTCTGTACAAATAACTCTACAAATAACACATTTTAATACAGTTACGAATTGTTGGCTGAAATTAACAAATTGAAAAAAAACAAAACAAAACAAAATGAGGACCGTGCAAAAGTTATGGTATCTTATTTATATTTTTCCTATTATGTCTGTTAATCTCTGCTTGTTTATAATTCTGTATACAGGTCAGTCAAAACTTTTCATACATTTTAGGTAAAAAAAACCCAGTGAGTTTGGAGTTAGTCAGATGATAAGTGAGTATAGAATAGTGTAAAATGAGGATGAGCTGACGTTACTATCTGATCTGTGGCACGGACCCCTTTCCGATCTGATTTCTACTTTCTACAGCCGCCTTTATCTGCCTCTTTCTTTTGATTCTATCCATTTCTTTTCCAATCAAAATTCTCGTCCCTGGTTAAAACCCTCAGAATCTGGAGTGCTGATTCGTGCTGAGACCAGAATGAAGGGATGTAAATATACATTATCATTCATAAGATGCTCACTAATATTGGCACAAATATTTATAGATAATAAATCATTTGTTTCCCGCAGACTGAAGCTGCATTTACCGCAAACGGAGAATCATTTAATGAGACTGGTATCAAATGAACACGCTGTTATAATTTTTGGGGTTTTTTTTTTACACCAGGAAACCACACATTGTTTTAGACACATAAACAGATCCCACCTCAGTGAGCTCATTCATATTTCTGTGCCATTAAACCCCGTCCCAGTGAAGGAGGAGACGGAAGGGACTGGGGGGGTTTCGGGGGGGTATTTCAGGTTAAACCGGCCGCCGCGCTCCCACTTATCAAGGTTAGACATTCAACTGCCAGTCAAAGTGATGTGACTGTTCTCTGGATACTCCAAAAGAAAAAAAAGCCTGTTTACTGTCTGTTTCGTCTGTCTGTTTACTCCCTCTGTGACAGGGTGGACGTCACGCTGGACGCACCTCGTTAAACCTTATTAAACGTCAAACGATCAGCACAAAACTGACCAACAATCAAAATTAACTGAGCTCCTCTGAAGGACTAAATGATGTTTCTTATCATTCATATCATTCCGTGTGCATTATTTTGGCAATCTAAGCTGGTGGCAGACAAAACAAATAGACACTAAGAATGTGTTACACTGTATGTAAAATTAATGTTTATTTTAAATGTATTGAAGTCTCTTCCAGTGGTCCCCAGTGTATGGGAAGGTTGGAGAAAAACGATGGACAGTTGTGAAATGTTAACATCCTTAATAAAACGAAAAGAAATCTGACTTTGTCGGTGAAATGCGAATGAATAAACTGGACCGTGGAGCTCCTTCAGTGGGAAGACTCCGATAAACGGGACTTGGCGTCCCCGAGCGTTTGATGGAACGCGCAGGTGTTCGAGCGAGCGATCTTTCGCGTTCGTGAAGGGAAGCGACTCTGCCGAGCCTTAAACTTCTCCGTCCATCAAGGACCGCTGAGAAATCAAGCGGGCGGCGTAAACCAACAGGACTCGTTGAAATAAACATTACGAACTGTCAAATAACTCACTTATCTGAAACTGTTGTGAGAGGGAATATATAACGTTGGCTCGGAGAACCAAAGGCCCCGGCTAATTCCCTCAAGTCGACGCGGCACTTTACGACAGCTTATCACATTAAAAACAACAAGAAGAGAGAACTTTCTCCTTCACTATAATTACACAGAGAGAAAGGGAGAGGGAGAGAGAGAGAGAGAGAAAAGGAGAGAGAGAGAGAGAGAGAGAGAGAGAGAGAGGCGCCTGAGAGAAGATGGGCAGAACCTGACACTAAAACGAACATTTCTCTTCAGCCTTTGACGCCACGTGACGTGTGACAGGCATGCGTGTTGGCGTGTCACTGTCCGTGCATCAAGACTAGGCAGTTTCTTATTTATTTATTTTTTTTGCCCCCCCCCCTTTCTCTCTCCCTCTCTCTCTCTCCCTCTCTCTCTCTCCCTCTCTCTCTCCCCTCCATCTGCGTCAAGGAGCCGCCAGACGATCGCGAATGGCGCTCGCACTTAATAACCCAATCAGAAATTTGACTGCTGACATCTTTCATTGAGCCTCTCTGCTTTTAAGCGTCACGCCGAACAAAGAGAGAGGGATTAAGAGGAGAGGAAAGGGGGGAGGGAGGAGAAGTGGTGGTGGTGGTGGGGGGGGTTGTTGTGTTTGTCAGTCAAAAAAAAAAAAAATAATAAGCCCACATTGTACTGTCAAAGAAGGGGGAAAAGGGACAGAGAAGTTTTCAAGAATACATACAATTAGAAGAATCAATAGTGACTAAAAAAAGAAAGATGCTTTGATGAAGGATGAGGGGAAAAAAAGAAGTAGAAAAAAAAAAAGTTAGATTCCCTGATATAGCGCAGCTCTGAGTGGCGAAACAACGCTGGGATGGGTTTTATGTAGTAGCACATGAAAAAGGATACTGTGTGTGTGTGTGTATGTGTGTGTTGGAGGCTCCAACATACAAACGAGCCTCCAACCAATCGCAGTGTTGTGCTGCGAGCACCGTGACCAATCACAGTTCAAGATTTCTGTGGGTGCTCTGATGAAGGTATGACAAAGGTATCATATATCTTTGAGATTTTTGAGATGAAAAAAAATCACTCATATAAAAGAAAATACAGTAAATCTGTGGTTCCAGGATATTGTTTTCATTTATTTGGCCATTAATTAACGTGGGGAGAAAAGTCCAAATTGCAAATGTCACATAAACATTACAGTGGGAGGCCTGAGGACGTCCCAAAACGTACATTATAATGTAGGTACAGGCATGATATCTGTCTAAATGTAACACTGCCGCCTCTATAGGAGCCCGTTCAACCAGCACGGCTCAACAGCTGGGTGTCCAGGATGATATCCTCTATGCCGAGGACATTAAATAGGGTGTTAAAGTAGGATATCACACCATGCTGCAAGTTTAACAAAGCAGTTATGTTTATATGAGGGAATACTAGTGTTTTACATAAATAAATCCATAAACAAACCGGTGTTTTTTTTGATTGCACATATGTTTTTAGCATTATTTTTGCTATGATGTGCAACAGGCTACCACGTGCAATACTGTGCAACGTTCCTATCGGGTGTTCAACATTATCATTATGAGAAATATCTCGCATGTGCTGAATCACTTCATTATGTGCAATATTTTACGCGTAATAGTCTTCATGTGCAATTTCACTACTTTTTATGACTTAATATTACTACAGATCATTTCCAAGTGCAATAACGTACTCCAAACTACCATCTGTGTCGGTAGATTTCACTCAGCTGTGATCTACAGTATTTATACCAGCATTTCTGTACGCAGCACAGTGTATTTTCATATTGAGTTTTTTTCTACAGATTTTATTTAGACTTTATATTTTATACTGTGTGTCTTTGCAGTCATCACATAAGCAGTTTCCTCCGTGACCAGACGTTTTCTGATTCCGATTTACCAGCCTGTACTGCGGGAAAAGCACTACTTCAGTACTGATACACTTCATGCAGTTCTAGTGTGTGTTTATGTGGACGAACGATGCCTTGAATGCAGCATTCCATGATTTAAGGCAGGAATTTCATCTACATGTCCATGCCGGTGTCTAAAACAATCAGACTACACCGTTGCCTTCAGTGTGTGTGTGAGAGAGAGCGTGTGTGTGTGTGTGTGTGTGTGTGCATGTGTGTGTGTGTGTGTGTGGTGCAAAAGGAGAGCGAGGCCATCTGTGTCCAGAGCGGAGCTGTCACTGCGGCTGCTGAGACCTCACTGAGTTTGGACAGGTGACACAGCAACGGGACATGAGCAGGACATGAGCAGGTCACACACACACGCAAAACACACACACGCACATGCACACACACATGCACGCACACACACACACACACATGCACACACACACACGCACGCAGTGCTCATTGTCACAACCAACAAACATCAGCTGCAGCATGTGCCTGGGACACACTAGACTCACGCAAATATCAACCACACACACACACCACACACACACACACACACACACACACACACACACACACACACACACATATACACAAACTACACAGGAAGGAATTGGCCTTCATTCGTCCTAAAGCATCCAAACAACGCAGATAATTCTCAATTTTCATGGAACCAAAAATTTAAATGCCATGATAAAAAGTCACATTAAGACGTGCACCCTTTAGTCCTTCATTTCCTGTAATCGCTTAATCCTTACTAGGGTCGTGGGTACCTGGAGCCTCTCCCGGGGTCTACGAGCAGTGCACACTTCATATTAAACAACTTCCATTTATTAAACTGTTAAAAAATACATAACATAACTTCACAAACTCACTATTAAAAGGTACATGATGAAATAAGGTCCAGAGTGACTAAAGCTGCGTGAGTCCGTCTGTCTGTCTCCACACTGGCTGCTTTCCTCTGTGTACCTTTCAAGCCACACATCGCCTACCATGCATTTGTGGTTGAACTGAATGTGCTGCAGCAGTTATGAGACACTGAGTGGGGCCTATTTTGCTGGACGCTGCGTGTCGTCCTGTGAGTGGTAACCTGTCGTCTCCTACGTTTCTATGCAAAGGTGTAACACCCTGGTTAAATTACACGCTTCGCACGCACCCTCTACAGGAAACAAGCCTAAACAGACCAATTTTCTGCAATTTCGTTATGCTTGCGGAACCTGCGAGAAACAAGAAAACATCAAATGTAAAATCTGCAGCAAATAAACATTATTTAAGCCTTAAGTGTGTTCCATGTAGAGGGTCTGTACATATTTTCCATTAGAAAATCAACACGTCAGTTGAAAACTAGACAGTTTGCTAGACTGGCACGGATGTTTTTTTCATTGCGTCCTATCAGACGAAACTCTCGCGCAACACTGTGTTGAGGCGGTCAGTGGTCTAAGTGTAATACGCTTGTCTGTGTGTGGCGTCTAACACCGTATGACACTTCTCAAATGAACAAAAGTAGCTAAAATCAGTAGCCATCTTGAAGCCTTGAGCTTCTGTCCATTTTTATACGATATAAATCAGCCTCACAGCTCCAGTAGAAGCAACTTTGGTATTGTCTTTGGTATTGTTAAATACAGTTTGGTCCAAATGTTAAATACATGCAGCGCTTTGAGTGGCACTGTCCATTTCTGCACCCCCCCACCCCCCCAACCCAGAGCGGGAAAAAAGGGTGCTCGGGAAAAACCGTCACTTCCAGTGCAGTCTCCCACCTTTACATCCCTCCCCTCCCCTCCCATCCTTATTTATTTATTTTATTTAGGAGGAGAGGGGGGCAATCACAGCAGTCATTTGCAGTACTAATGTCCAATTCTGCCTCCTCTCCATCGGCTGATTTAGCCGGTCACAGTGGTTTTGGAGTGGCCGGCGGAGAGCCGCGCTGTTTAGCCGACATTTTAATGGGAAAACTGGCAAGTCTTATTTGCCCGGCCGATGCGGTTTGTCACCGGGTCTCCATTACATGCCACTCAGCCCTGATGCCTTTGGACAGGCCTGATCAAACCATGTCATTTGACCTACGCGGCCTGCTGAAGTGGTGGATGGAGACGAGGGCGGGGGCGGGGGGGGCAAAAGAGGGAGATAGAGAGTGAGGGAGAGGTGGAGGGAGGGAAAAGGGGGGAAGGCCGGGACACTGAAGGCTGTAAATAAAATGACATTATTATTTCCTCTGTCCTATCATGTAGAAAAGCCAATTATGGTAATGCACAGCATGTCAGTGGGAACGCAGCAATCTCTCTCTCTGTCTGTCTCTCTCTCTCTCTCTCTCTCTCTCTCTCTCTCTCCGGCTCCCCCTATTCCAGGGCGGTTGGATGCTGTCTGCTCCGGTCTATTCATGGCCTGCAGTGATCCACTAGGTCTCCCGGAGAAGTGTTTGCGTACCTTTCGCGAAGGCGCGTACATTCCAGAACTCCGGGCGCCCTGCGGGGGGGCTTATTTTCACGAATCTGTGTTGGCCGCGTCCAAGCGTGATCTTCTCTTACCCCTCTATTTACACCACTGTCATAAAAACACCATAAACAGACACTGTACACGACTCGCGTCAGGTTTCCAGCAGACGTGAGCGCTCGGCCCGCACGTGGGACTGTTCCGAAGTGGGAAATGAAAGCAGACCAACAGAACCACTGTGCGCGGACGCCTTTGGCTGAACTAGCCGCATAAAAGCACAGAGTGTGGATCCGTAATCATAACAGTGCATGCAAACGGACAAGAAAGGAACACTTTGCACATATTCGAGCATCTTAACATTAGAGAGACATCACAAAAATGGTAATTTTGGAAAAGAAAAAGGAAAATATGGTCAGTTAAGGATGGGCAATTTGGCAGCATCTATTGTTATAAGAAATTCCCTCACATTACAATAAAAAAACACTGATGCTGAAGAGAGCACAAGTGGATTTAGTGCAGTACAGAGCGTGAAAAATACCAGTTCATCCTCTGACAGCTAATAAAAATGAATAAAAGCCGAATACAGTAAATATTTAGCAAGTATCGGGGTGTAATATCGGAATATTGCGGAATAATGGCGTATCGCCCACCTCATCTATTAGTTGTGAATGTAGTGCATTTAAATAACTGGCAATACAGCATGTATCTACATTTGATTTCTTTTTATTACGTTTAATGTGGTGCACACTGTGCAGCTGCATTCATGACAATTTTTTAATCAGAACTGGCATCGGGAGATTGGAGGCAAAAAAAGCTTGAGGCCTTCGGCGACACCTCGTTCTGATTTGACACCATAGTCGGGCCCAAAGCAGGCCCTGTGTGGTTTTATAGTAGCCTGTGTCACTTTCTTACGCTGCTTTAAACGCTTTGTAAGCAGTTTCATTCTTCTCCTACTCATAGCGCTGTGTGAATGGAGATTAATGATTATAGCCTCCATTCGGAGCACGGTCACTGATGAATGAACCGGCTGGAGGAGTAACGAACTCGCTATAGGGACGGACAGGTTTCCTGGCACCCCCCGCCCGCCCCCAACACCACCTCCCCCCGCCTCTGGCCCAACGTGAACCTCGCCGAGGAAAAAGGCTTCGCATTTTTCATCATCCCGCACTCTGAGGACTGTCTTTGTCGTCTGTCGGTGGGCTTTTTCTGGCTCTTTTCTCCGCGAGACACATCTAACTTTATTACAGACTAAACAAAAGGAGGCTTTGAAGTGCAGACGGGCGTTTTCCACAGGACCCGGCCCACCTCTCCTCGCCCACTGTCAGCGATCTGCCGCGTCTCCAAATGAATCCCTTTGAGCGGTCGCTCGCGGTAGAAGGGGAAAAAAAAAGGCCAGTTCGAGCGTAACAGGCCGCCATATGGCCGAATGGGCTCATTCTAGGCTCACTCTAGACTCATTCTAGGCTCACTCTGGGCTCACTCTAGGCTTGTGCACAACCGGTGTGGGATTCTGCCCCACGCGAAACATTCACCTCTGTGGCCTCATGTCTCGACACAGATTTTTCCAAGGGTGGATTCGGCTATTTGAGAGATACTTTCAGTTTTGGCCGACTACTTCTTCTCTAAATTAGCACACAGAGATACTAAAAGTAGGTTAAATAATAACAATTAATGAATAATACCCAATACATGTCCCTTTCTAGCCACAATACCTTTATCCACTCTATGATTCAACATCACAACCAGCGCAGGTCATTTTTAAAAAGACATTTTCAATATTATAAGCAGTCCGTATCCTAAAATACTAAATATAGGCTACCGTAACCTTTCAAACTGGCCTTGCAGACGAAGCAGGACTACACATACACTCACGTGCACGGGCGCTGGGCCCATGCCTGATGCAGAGTGCGGCCTACTTTGTCATTTAATTTTTAAAAAACCCTAAGGTCGTATAACACACTTTCCCTGTCATTTGCAAGTACATTAACTCGGTGGCCATGCGACAGCCAAATTATGCTAATGGGCTGCTAAAATGGGTCATATAGACAGTTCGGTTCACGCGAGCCTCCTGACAATGGGGAGGGGAGACCAAAGGGGAGGCGGCAGCAGCGGCAGCACCAGGAGCCTTGGCGTGAGCTCGCTGCAACAAAGCCCTCGCCCCTGTCCTCCCGCCAGCTCCGCTGAAACGGCAACACCGAGACGCTTGCTGAATAATGAAAGAGCTCGATTAACGGATTATTAACAGCCATTTACATCTCTGAGGTAACGCCGCGGCTGGTGAAGGGGGTTTGTGGCTTTTTTTCCCTTTTTTTCCTTAGAGGAGCTTTCAGAAGAGTGGCATGACGCGAGTGTCACGTGACCCGTGGAGTAGGCATGTGATTGTGGGCATGTGAGGCTGCATACCAAATCAACTGGTACTGAGGAATGAAACACACTGAAAACCAACAAAAAAAGACGTTTTTCTTTTTCTTTTCTCCGTTCACCCAAGGAGGAAGAACGAACGCACTGATCCGAGCCGGCGTGACATTAACGGCGATACCATCACCCACCACACCGCCCTAAAGAACACAGTCAGGCAGGGCGGAGGTAACATGTTCTGTGGTCCAAAAAAAGACACTTAAGCGACGAATGGTTCTCTTGGGAGAGCCACCTGTCTCCGAGCTCCTGAATTTCTAAAAGGCCTTTCGAGAAGACCATATCTCGGTCGAATTTCTGAGCGGTTTTAGGTCCGCCGCTCCTTTGTGGGCTTATTGTGAGATGCAAACGAGAGGCGGAGGCCGAATCCCGAACAACCCCCTGCTCTACACACGGTGTACAGGTAGGCGGGCTAATAATGGCTACAACAAACAGGAGCACTGTGTGTCCAGCAGGGAGCCATTTGGGATTCCGTCCCAGACTGGCCCTCAGCTAATTTAAACACCACCCATGATTGCTGAGTAATTGAGGGCACCTCAGTCTTCACCTGAATACCTCCACAAACAATTACCTCCACCTAATTAGTCTTGCCGAGAGAGTGTTTATGTGACGGATCCTAAATACGAGCGTATTGCCTCGAATTCAAAAGACAGGTCGACGGAAACCCTCAACGGTGGCTGAAATTAATTTGATAGGCTATTGGGCCGGTCTAATTAATGTAATTAATTGAATAACTATTGAATAATTATTCTTTTATGAGTGTTAATCAGCACTGATTTTTTTTTTCTTCTTCTTCCGGAAAACAATAAATCTGCTTCACGGCCGGGGGCTGGAATGACAACGAAACAGAAATCTCTATCAGAGAGGAATAATGTATGGAAAAAAAAGGAGAATGTGGTGAAGGGCAGATGCTGATTTAATGAAAAATAAGAATTTTTACTCCACGCTGTCTTTGCCGTCTGTTTTGCTGCCTCAAATAATATTGTCGGGACCTGGAGAAAATTCAGGCATTTTTCTTCCAGGTGCTCCTGCATTGCAGTGCTCCTTTTTTCTTTCTCCCTTTGCTTTGTACCTCTCCTTCTCTCTCTCACCCTCTCATTCTCTCTCTCTCTCTCTCTCTCCCTGTGTTCCGTGGGAGCAGGCGGAGGCCGCCATGCCGTCAGGCGCAGTCTATAAATCACCTTTCCCTGCTGTCAAAGAGGAGCCGTGCAGCCGTGAGACAATGGCCATTATATCATAAGCACCTCGAGTCCCTCTTCCCTCCTGCACCTCTCTCTGGCCGCTCGCATGCCTTCTTTACCCGGACACCGCATCCCCGGGCCGGACCGCGCTCCCTGGACTAGGGGAATGCACGGGACAGATGATCAAACTTGACATTCAGATTTTTAAGGCGGTATTAAAAAATGACTCTTAATCTGGGTACTAATCATTTACACATCAGGACATACAGTCCACAGGACAGACACCACTGGTGTTTATATTCACTGCCACTCGTCAGTTTCCCACACTGCTCAATGTCTCTAAGCACCACTCAGCCCCTTTCTCTTACTGCACTCAATTTAATCCAGGACTCCAAAAATCGTCCCTAACATGTGACATTCTAAATACTTGCTGATCGTCAGTCACCTCAGTCAGCGTCACCAGCTCAGTCACATCAGAACTTGTTTGATAAAAAGTAATAAAAGTGATAAATTCACTATGTGGTGCCGAACATTTTATTCCGTTGCATCTATGGGGGCACAGTGTAAAACAAACTTGAATATGATGTTTAGCTGCATTGTTTAGTGATGCTTAATTTGTGGAATCAGGGACTGTAGAGTTCAGACATCTTGAGGTTCTTCAATAAGAGAACATACGACGTCAGAAAGTTCCTCTTAACCATTTCTCTTCAGAACTGTTCGGGAATGTGTGAATTCAAAATCGTGTACATGTGATGTGAAGTTGGGCAAATCATTTCAGGTGTCAGTATTCAAATACTGTTGTCTATTTAGGTTACAATAATATATTTTTTTAAAATTCAAATATTGTTATTTGAATTTTAAGCAGCGATAAGGGGAACCTTAGATATTCCTGCGATGTATCATACAACAAAGATCTGCTGCCTCATTACAATGAAAACACAACACGAAACAAAACAAAATCACATAAAGAACATCAGCCAACATGCTTCTCCTGCTATTTAGGTTGTTAAATCCTATTAAATAATATATTGAAAAATTGCGGGTATTTGGGAGAAAGATCACAGTCCTGGAAACTGCAGTACCCACAGCGATTAGTCATTGAATTAGCTGTGTGTTAAATTTGATTTATCAACATATTTAATAAAGGGCCACCATATACGTTCAAATATGTTAAAAAATTTTTTAGCCTTTAATGTGTACATAATCCTTTTTAATGGTAGGACTGACAACATCTGCCGCAACCATTGAGTGGTACTTGGTTTATGAGTCCTTTTCCATAATAGTGCAATGCATTAGGTTACCTTATTATTATTATTATTATTATTATTATTATTATGACAAAAAAAATCACACCTAACCAAGGCCTACTTTGAAGCAGACCGCTAATTATGCAAATGATAAAATACTGATTTTCTGTTTAAGTATTTTGTTTAATTATGTAATGTAATAATTTAACCATCCCATGACAGTTAATTAGAACGTCGTTAGGGCTGGTGCTCGCTAACAGCTTGCCGTTTTGTGTGTGTTATGAGTTAGAAGCACGTAGGATGTTGTCATCAAAGTCTTCAATTCATTCATTCCAGTTTTTCCATCCTGCTTTTATCACAGACAGACAGATGCACTGCCAGCTTCTGGAACGTTTAACCCTAGTGGAGAACATTTTTTATGACTAGCTCACTCCCGAAATATACATGTTTGAACCTGCACAGATACTCAAATTATAAAGTGAGTCAGGAGGGACACCCGTACACACAGGACACACCCAGATAGAGGAAGAGCATCCATTCTTTCACTAGACCACTGATAAGACTTTACACAGGCAGCAGAAAGACATAACAGTGTCAGAACAGACAGAGGACCCCCATGTGGATCTCACCGGGAGTAGGGTTGGAGGAGAGAGAGAGAGAGAGAGAGAGAGAGAGAGAGAGACTATCAGAAATAGAGCTGCACTATATACCATTTGTTGGATGTTCTTGCAATATCAACCTTCAAAACACAGATATTGCAATTGTTTGTATACAAATGAGCCTTTAACTCGTCACTAAATGTTTTATTGCAGACTGTGAGCTTCGTGTCCAATGTTTTAATAACTTAATAATTTACACGATCTAAGAAGAATCAAAAGTAGCACTGTGTCCCAGTACCAGTACAGGGGAGCATTACAAAGCCCTAGTACTGTGGTAATGAACAGACTGCTCCTTGTCACATTATTAAGTAACGACTAGGTTAAATTAAGCATTTTAATACACTTTTAATACTCTTATTAAGCTTAAATAAGCCAACTGTTGGTACTTTGCTGTTTCATTAACCAGTTATTAACTAACTGCTTAGTAACACATTATTAAGCATTAACTACCTTAAGGTGTTCTTTATAAAGCCCTTATTAAATATTAATAATGTAGTAATAAGACTGTTTATTACAACTCCTGACTTCCTAAAGCTTAATATGCGCACAATGAGGGCGTTAAAATGTCTGTGTTATCAAATAAATAAAATAAGGCTCAACCATGTGCTATCAGAGCTTCTGTAGTGTGTTTTAATATCGCGATTAAGGAAAAAGGTAAAAGAAAATTCGCCTCTCTGGAAACACAGAGAGAGAAGAAAGCAGAAAAACACAGTGGCAGAAAATGTTCTTTGTTTCTTTAAATCCCAGAGAGCGGTGTCTCGACCAGACCGTCACCTGTGCCGAATGTCTGACGGAAAACTCAGTAGACCAAACACACACACACACACACACACACACACACACACACACACACACACACACACACACACACACACACTAGCAGCTGCTCCCATTGCCTAGCAACTACCAGGTTGATAAATGATCCTAAAGATGGATAATTGCCATAAATCAGGCCATTCTGAAGGAGATTGGAGATGGAAAACAATTAGAGGCGCAGCACTACACCTTGATGACCCTGCGGCAACCCCTGCCCCATTCTGCTCAAACACAATCGCAGGCTTTTTATTCTCTGTTTCCCATGGCAGCCCATTTGACTTGCCTATGAGGTTTGAGGAACAGCTTTACTGCTTAAAAACCTTCACGCAACTGCTCAGAGTGCGGCAATAAACACCACAGAGGGAGACAAAACACGCTAAACCAAGCTGGCTTTTTCACATGGGGAGCTCTAGATAAAAGATC
>JBBIGA010000046.1:13871-28078 GCA_037576975.1 Alestes dentex
TCAGTATACTGGTGGTGCTGAATGCTGAGTGGCTGGAACTCCTTTATCTAGGAAACTTGTGTCTTTAGACCAGGGGTCACCAACATGGGGGGCACCAGGGTGCACCCAAGGACAACATGAGTAGCCCGCGGACCTGTTCTATAAACAGCATAACTCACCAGTAAGCAGCATCTAACATTTACTTTTAATTTTTTAAAAATCTAAAACGTTTTTATTATACATTTAGGTAATATATGTTCTAGTGTATCAAACTGGTAGCCCTTCCTGTGGCTCAGTACCCATGAAGTAGCTCTCAGTTTCAAAAAGGTTGGTGACCCCTGCTTTAGACACTAGCAAAGCATTTCTTCCC
Source organism: Alestes dentex (assembly GCA_037576975.1). Lineage (NCBI taxonomy): Eukaryota > Metazoa > Chordata > Actinopteri > Characiformes > Alestidae > Alestes > Alestes dentex. The sequence goes on from JBBIGA010000046.1 coordinate 14,221, forward strand.
ATTTATTTCATTTAATCTTTTCAATATGACAAAATAAGACAGTTTGACAGACAGAAAATAGTAGTTTTGCGCCAACAAGACCTCTGCATAGTAATCTAATTTAAAGATGTTCAGTACCAATTTAAGAAACTTTTCCATTATGTGGCGGTTTTTTCGAACCCTCACAGGTTCTTCAGGAGACCAAAAGGAGAAACACACTAGGAACCCTCAAGAACTCAAATTCACGCCTCGGCCAATGGGGTGCTTCCACGTCGTGTGTGACGTCACGTCAACGTTGCCATGGTGATGTGACGGCTAGTTAGCAGAAGCTAATTAGTGTAAATGTGGAAAAAGTAGATAAAAGGTCGAGTTTGGGTCGTTTATAAGACTCGACTCGAAATAACTCACTTTCTGAACCACACATGCATCAAAATACCTTCATTAAAGCACCGAAATTAAACTCTTTTATTTAAAAAAAAAAAAAAAAACGTCATGAAAAAACGGGTCTGTCTGAGAGGAGCGGAGCAGAGAACATAAACAAACCGCTTCTCTGAGGAACCCACACCCAAAACTTCCTCCTCCACACCGCAGAAACAGCAGGAATCCAGCTCCTCCGCAGCAGGAGAGAGGGGAGAGGACATGGAGCGAGCAGGAGGAGGTGGGGGTGGTGGAGAAGCATAAGGAGAAGGTAGAGGAGATGGAGGAACAGGTTGAGAGGTAGGAGATGGAGGAGGAGGAGCAGGTCGAAGTGGAGAAGGTTTCAGAGGCTCACCTGTGGGGTCTTCAGGCTGGATGGGGGTCCAGCTGATCCTCTCCGCTGTGAGGAGCACGTCGTGGCTCTTCTTGCCGATCTGGAAGATCCCCCTGACCAGCGGCTCGGTCCTGCTGTCCGGCTGAGGAGAGTCAGCTTGTTTAGCTCCTTCAGCTCCTTCAGCTCCATCAGCTCCATCAGCTCCTTCCGCTCCACCAGCGCCTTCAGCACCAGCTTGTTGTTGTTGTTGTTGTTGTTGTTTGTTCCTTTTCTTCTTCCTTTTTCTTCTTTTGTTTACTTCCGTTCCGGGTCGCCTCTCGCACATGGACTCGGACATGGTGGAGGAGTGTGTGTGTGTGTGTGTGTGTGTGTGTGTGAGTGTGTGTGTGTGTGTGTGTGTGAGTGTGTGTGTGTGAGCGTTTGTATGTGTGTAACTGTTAGTATGTATATGTGTGTGGGTGTTAGTGTATGTATGTACGTGTTTGTTTGTGTGTGTGTGTGTGTGTGAGAGAGAGAGAGAGAGAGAGAGAGTGTATTAATGTGTGTGTGTGTGTGTGTGTATTAATGTGAATGTAAAATACAGTAAAGATGTAAAGTGACCCTGTGAACACACCACAACACAGTGTGGACAGTCTGAAAATCTTCTCTCCATTTCACCCAAGTGAACACACACACTTACATACACACACACACACACACACATTCACACATTCACTCACACACACACACACACTCGTACACAGTGGCTCATACATGGTGGTTAGGGTTTTGCCCCTGCGATCAGAAAGTCCGAATCCCAAGGCTGCTAGTGGCACCTCTGAGGTTCCCTTCAGCAAGGTGTATGTATGTGTGTGTGTGTCCCGTACAGAACTTGCCAGTTCTGAAGGTTCTTTTGAACAGTTTTGGTGTTTATCTTGGGCTCGAGAGTGAATTAGTTTCCTTGGTTACAAATGCATGACAACGACACCTGCCGTGTTAATTAACGGTCACGCGGAAAAATTAATTAATTAATTTTAAAACCGTGCTCAAAAAAGGAATGTTCCTTTAAACTAACCATGAGAAAGTACCCCGATGTTGACAGCAGCACCTTGGACAGCTCCAAAAATTGGACCGCTCAGATATAATAATAATAATAATAATAATAATAATAATAATAATAATAATAATATATAAAATGTGTATTTCAGTAATATCTAGCACTACATTTATTTATTTATTTGCTTATGTATTTATTTAGGCCACCGCCCTGAACTCAGAACAGGAAACTTCAAGGAGGCATTCAAAATCATTATAAACTAATATCTATCTATCTATCTATCTATCTATCTATCTATCTATCTATGTGTGTGTGTGTGTGTTTGTGTGTGTGTGTGTGTGTTTGTGTATGTTTTGCACGTTTCATTTTATTGCTTCAGTTTCATTTTATTGAGTTTATTCATTTAATTCTATATAAAAAGCAGGAAAAATAGATTAAATAATTTACAGCTATATTCTGGAGCTTCAATTATCCAGTGATTATTTTTGTGATTAATTACCCCTGAAGGTTTCAGTACTGTGTTTGTGTGTGTCTGAGTCTCTGTGTGTAATGGAAGAGGGTTGATTTTCTATATTTAGGCAGAAGTTTATGGTCCGAGAGGAGATTGGATTAAAGCCTAATCAGATCAGATTTGTCGAGAGAGGGTTTTGCTGCGTGGGTGGCGCCGTGGACAACATCTACAGGAAAGAAATAATTAAAGTAAACACGCGAATATTAAAATAATAAATAAATAAAATTCATATTAAAATAAAACGTGGTTGTGTGTGTTAACTCTGGGCTCCGTCCTCCCTAATGACTGAGGGACTGGGTTATGCAGTGAGTGTCCATGCATAAAAAAACGGATAATTTTCCATAAATTAAAAACCTCCCCTGCAGTAGTAACATCTGTGGCACACTCGTTTTGCATAAACGATGGTGGCGTGAGAATGCACGAGACTGACTGACTGGAATCAGCAACTAATATTAAAAACAAAAAAGTAAATGAATAGAGTGCTATTTCTTACGATTGCTATTGTAGAACATTCCTTCTCTTTGTAGTTTTTGTATAAATATTGAGCGTAAAATGTTTAGTGTAAAAAACGACCACCTTTACCTCCTTTACACTCGCCAAAACACACCCCACCCTGGCACCCCCAGTGTCATTTTGCACCATTTCCAATAACTTTTACATCCAATATGAGACACTGTTTTGTAAAAAGCTGGTTGGAACTCTACTATTCAAACCCAAAATTAATTACAGCCTCATTAATAAACATGGCGAAGAACTCTTGGCTCAAATGATCACGTCCAGAACTGAGCCCGTAAAGCCCAGTTGGAAAATCATACTCATTTATGACAAACCAGAACCTTTTAAAGACACACAAACATATGTGTGTCTTTAAAATGAATCAGACTTATACCTTGAAAGAAAATCAGACTTATACATTTAAAATTATTCGGACTTACACCTTGTGTATCAGACTTGAACCTTTAAAGCCAATAAATCTGTCTTTAAGGTAGATGAGACTAATACCTTTAAAATTATTCATACCTCTTTAAAGTGAATCCGGCATATAAGTTTAAGATGAACCAAACTATAATTATGAGGCAAATTAGAACACATTCTGGAACACTGGTTTAAACATTTGTTAAATTATGTTGTTTTATTTATTGAAAGGTCAGTTATTTCTGGGAGGACGGGAAGAGTCGGAGTTTTATTAAGATCTTAATTTATACGGGCTTTTAGGATAAAAATTCTGTGTCTCGATAAAAACGGATCTAAATCCGAGTTAAAGCTGAAATCCGATCTTTGCTTTGACGCTCGGTTCAGATGAAGGTTTTCCTCCGGGACTCTGGTTCTATGTTCTGGAGGGGACGGGCTGCATTTCGCGCGAGAATATTTGCAATTAGCCCGCAGCGAAACTGGAGCCTAACCTGGTGATCCAATAACTCTAGACAAGAGAGCCTGAAAAAACACCGGCCATATGGTGCACCAACCTGTCGATGGCACGAGCAACAATTTGCCAAATGAGAGGATAAATCAAAGAAAATAATAAAAAATAATACTAATACTAATACTAATAATAATAATAATAATAATAATAATAATAATAATAAACATTCTTACACAGAACCCCCGCGAACTTCCCCTTCATCCCCTTCACGAACCATCGGGTTGGTCCCAAAATCAGCATACACTCAACTATAACTACGTGTGACCTGAACCTGAACAACAGCTGTCCTTTCTTCTTCTTTAAACCCCAAATCACAAGTTTTTTTCATTTTCAGTTCCAAATCATAACAAAAGAATTTCCCTCGAGATAAAGTTCTTTCTTATCTTCTTATCTTATCTGATCTTTTTCATTTAAATCCCAAAGCTCACTCTTCTTTTATTTGAAATTCCAAAAACACACCCTTCTTCTCCTTTAAACCCAAATGCGAAATTTCACTCTTCTTCTCTTTTACATCCCAAATCAGTCTTCTTCTCATTTCAGCCCAAAATAATTTCATTCTTTTACATCCTAAAACACACTCTTCTTCTCCTATAAATCACAGATCACACTTTTCTTCCATTTTAAATCTCACATCACCCTGATCTTCTCCTTAAATCCCAAATCAAACTCTTCTTCCCTCGTATTAATATATACTCTGCTTTTTCCTTTGGGTTGTAAAATTGGGGAAAACATTGCGAAGGGCGAACTGAACTTCCGAAAATATGAATAAACTGAACAGCGTGATAAAGTTAATTTCATTTATTTTCATTTTGAAAAGACAGGCCCCTCGTTGAACTTTTTTACAGGGTGCAATTTTCAGGTGATAGTCAAGCTTTTATATACAACATCAACACTTTTCTTCTAACACCAAAACCTCCCCAGCTCTCAGGCAGCTGAAGATCGTCCGTGATTTAAATGATCAGTAGTTATTGGAAGGAGACAAAGGATCGTGTTGTGCAATTTTGCATGATTTTCTTTTCTTTTTTTCCTTTTCTTTTTTTTTTTTTACAGTAAATGATTGACTGCTAAGGCAACGTAACAGATTGTGAAGCACTTTGCCTGCTGGTTCCACCTCTTCTTTTGTTCCCCTCTTCTTTATTAGTAGAATGATTCTGCTTTTTTTCTTTTTATAAACGAGATAAATCCGTTTTTATAAAACATTAACGTGGGGAGGACGGGGTGCATGACATGACGCAGGAAGTGGACTTTATATAAAAATTAACAATTCTATACAAAAATCACAACAAAATAATTCAGTATGGGATAGATACGTAGTAAAATGTAGTAGGTTGAAAAATATAGCAATCTCTATTCATTTCTATTATTGGCCCAGTATTCGATTAAAAATTGCATAGTTTCCAAATTATTGCTCGTGATTTTTTTCTTTTTTTTCTTTTTTTTAACATGGATAAGTAAGACATTCTGAATAAAGGTCACACCCTATTTCCATCTGTGACCACAATGCACAGTATAGAAGCGCTATAGAAATACAATACATAAGGTGAATGAGAATATGCATTCTCTCTTTTTCTCCCTAAAGGCAGTACGACAATAAATACAATACATAAGATTAAGCATATAATGTGTGGTTGCTCTTCTTCTTCGTCTTTTTTGCATCAGTGATCAACAGAATTACCATGACACACACGAAATCGATTAGTCAAGTAGTCAGTGATTGAACCCAGCAACTTTCGGGCGAGTCATGGTAAAATGACCGAATAATCGAATGGCATATGCAGATGTTTGCCCTGACGATATACCCAATAGTCAAGCAGTTGAATATGTCAGCCTTTGGCCCGGATAAAATGAAAATATTCGGGCGGAATAGTCGAATAGTTTCTCAAATTGTTCACCCATGAGCAGAAAGTGTTGGCAAAAAATACCAAGTCTCTGGATATGTTCGTCCAGGTTCAATACAGAAAAGCTGAATAGTCGAGCTGTCCCTGACCCTGGTCGAGTAGTTGAATGTTCCCCCGTGAATAGTCTCTGTGGCCCGGGTCGAATAGGAACCCAGTAGACGAATAGACGAACAGTCTAAGCAAAATAGTCTCTGGAAAAAAATGTTCGTCCAGTGTATTCGAATAGTCGAATAGTCTCTTGGCCCCCGGGGCGACTCACGAGTCGTGGAAAATGGCGTTGAGCTGCGCGTTCATGACCCGCTCGTGGTGAGAGTGGCCTTCGTAGGCCATGACAGTCTCCATGGGCAGGTCGCAGCGCTGCGCGGACCCCGTGTACATGGGCGCGTGGCCCTGCGCGAGCCCGGCCGCCTGGTAGTGCACGCCGAACGCGTAGCTCTTCTCGAAGTCCGCGGTGGGCGGCTCGTGCTTGAAGGAGAAGTTCCCGTTGACGCTCAGCGGGGGGCTGAGCGGGCCGTCGAACGAGGGGCTGCTGGCGCAGTCCGCGAGCGCCACGGCCGCGGCGGCGTCGAAGAACGGCTCGAGCGCCCCGGCCCCCCCGCCGCCGCCCCCGGGTCCCCCGACACCGGGCCCCACGCCGCCGCCGGCGTACCCGTGCGTCTTGACGTGGAAGAAGTGGGAGCTGTCCATGGTGCCGTAGGGGGGACTCGGGAGTCCGGGCGTTTGGTACGCGTACGGGTGCGCGGCGAAATGGGGCGGGGCGCTGACCGCGTGCGCGTGCGGGTGCATCTCCTGGCTCTGCTCCGGCAGGAAAGTCCTCGGGTTGAGCTGCAGGCAGCCGGCCACCAGGTTGGTGGTGGGCTGGGAGAGCCCCTTGCAGAGCGCCTGGACGAAGGACATGAGGTCCGGACTCTTGCCCGAGCGCAGGATCTCGGACAGCGCCCAGATGTAGTTCTTGGCCAGGCGGAGCGTCTCGATCTTAGACAGCTTCTGCGTCTTGGAGTAGCAGGGCACCACCTTGCGCAGGCTCTCGAGAGCGTCGTTCAGGCCGTGCATGCGGTTCCTCTCGCGCGCGTTGGCCTTCATGCGCCTCATCTTGAAGCGCTGCATGCGCGCCTTGGTCATCTTCTTCTTCTTTGGCCCGCGCCTCTTAGGCTTGGCCTCGTCGCCCTCGTCCTCCTCCTCGTCCTCCTCTTCCTCCTCCTCTTCCTCCTCCTCGCCCATCTCGTCCTCCAGCTGGTTCAGGACTTCCTCGTCGTTCTCCGACTCCTTGCCCACCTTCTTCTTGGCGCTCTCCGTCTCGTCCGTCCAGTGCGCGCTGGCCTGCGGTTCCAGCATGGTGTTCGGCTCTGTGTAGGACTTCGTCATGGTTGAGAGCTGAGAGAGAACGGAAAGAACAGAGTTTGTGACATGTGCGCGTGCACACACTTCTCAAAGTACACTGCGGTGTATTCACACACACACATGCACGCACATACACTGTCCATGAATCATGACTGAGTACTGGCTACAATACTCTTATGCAACCCTGTGAGAAGCTCATCTTCATCTTCATGCCTCAAACAAACAAACAAACAAACCATCAAGAGGAGAAGCGCGTCTTTATCTACATTCAAAAAATAATCAAACAAACAAACAAGATAGGCCGCCCTGTACACCTTTATGAGCCCAAACACGTGTTTTGTTGATAAACGGGTTCAAATAAGCACTAAGCGTCTTTTAACTGGTTTTAATTTTGGTTTGTAAGATTTTTCTTAAATATTAGTGCAACAACAACAGTGTCTAATTTTCTACTCTGTCTCAAATGTTACTCATCCAGTACATTTTCCCATTTTATTTTCCGTTCAACTGTCAGTCTTGGTTTCCAGATTTTTTAAAATACCCCTACTCTGACACTTTGGAAGTTTAGTGTAAAAGTGCTTTCAGACTGTCTCATATCAAGAACAAAAATGATTTTCTTTAATCTACTGATTTCACTGCATATTTCTAGCATTTCTTATGTTATATATTGTATCCATAACTGCATCCATATCCACACAAAACTAAAAAAATTAATAATATTCATGGCTATTTTCTTCAATAAATGTGCAAAAGACAGACATCCAGCTCAAAAGCCTGACAAGATGAACACATATTCAATTTTAATGTCCTGTTCCAGAGCTGCATTGACAGTTTTCTATGATTACTTTTAAAATTCAGTGTTCAAATGTGAATTTCAAAAGACTCAATATCCACCCCCCACAGTTTTGATAAAAGTGTAGCTGAATCCATCCAATCATTGGGTGGCTTCACCCTGAAGATGCTGTCAAGAGGAAAAGACCAAGATTAAGCCTGAACTCAGACTAAAACGTCAACTCTGAGGTTTAGTCCAGGAATTAATCCATGTCTGAGACGCCAATCAGTGGATTTAATGGTGCTCTCTGTAGATAAATCTTATCTTTTTCTTCAAACAGCACCAAAATGTTGCCCAGTCGAAGAGTCAGAACATAATACTTCCATAGGATTGAGCATCGATAAGACAAAAGGCCAAAATATATTTAAATAAGGCTTATAAAATAAGCAAATGTTTGTACCATATAAGAAAAAAGCACAAAAGCAGCCAAAAAGAGTAAAAAGCCATAAAAAAATAACATCTATTAAAATACTGGTATAAATGAGAGTAAAAAGCTAGACTGAAAATACTGTCTTATGTAAGAATAAATGCTAAGAAATAAGAGGAAATATAAAAGGAAAGGTCTAAACTGCACAGTAAAACCCTTCAGTCCACCTGGAACCAAGTCACAATTACAACACCTGAGATTGTACATACTGAGACAAATTTAAATTCTAACCAAGATGAAAACGTGATGAATTAGTTAACAAAACATTTCATAATAAATTACAACACCTCTACATACCCCCATATAAGAATAAATGCAAAGTGTTTTCATAATTGATGCAATAAATGAGAATAAACAAGAAATAATCTGTGCAGATTCTCATAGATAATATAAATGAGATGTAAAAGATAAATACCTGCACACACACACTCTCAGGAATCAGAGGATGTGTGTGTGTGTGTGAGAGAGAGAAAGAGAGAGTGTAAATCAGAGTAAATGCTGCATATCTGAATAAATCCTGCACGCGCGCGAGTGTGTGTCAGGTGTGTGTTTACCTGTGAGTTTGAATGTGTGTGTGTCAGGGTGTCATTCCCTCCTCTTCCTCCTCTTCCTCCTGTGCTCGTGCAGCACGAGAGGCTCGCGCCTCTTTATATCCCTGCAGATGATGATGGTGGTGATGATGGTGGTGATGATGCTGCACCCGAGTCCCGCGCGCCAATGAGTGCGGGTAGGCCCCGCCCACTTACTCCTCCCTCCCCAACGCACCCCCCCTCAACTCACTTACCCCTCCCCCCTCCCTCCTCTTCCCTCCCTCCTCCTCCCCTCGGCACGCGCCATATGGCCCCGGCTCTACGTCAGGAAAACGGCCTCGAGCGTCACGTGACTTTCTTCCATTTGTATGAGCCAGAACCCCAACACACACAAACACACACACATACACACACATGCACGTATACACACATACACCCCAACACACACACACATATGCACACATACGCACATACACACTCAAACACACACAAACACACACACCCTTACGCCCCCCCCTCCAAATCGACCCCCCAGCCTTTTATTGGGAAAGAAAGAAAGACAGAAAGGAAGGAGAGCAGCCATCTGTCGCCTCGCCTGAACACACACACACATACACACACACACACACACACACACACATATATATACACACTGCCATGGTACACACTGTCCGCACGGGACCAGCACGCCCACCTCTATCCATCCATACATTCATCCATACATCCAATCGTCTGGTGATCTGTCCATCTATGCATCCAACCAACTATCCATCCATCCATCCAACCAACTATACATCCATCCATTCATCCATCCATCCATCCAACCAACTTTACATCCATGCATTCATCCATCCATCCATCCAACCAACTATACATCCTTCCATTCATCCATCCATTTATCCATCCAACCAACTATACATCCATCCATTCATCCATCCATCTCTCTGTCCATCCAACCAACTATACATCTATCCATTCATCCATCCATCCATTCAATCAACCATACATCCATCCATTCATCAATCCATCCATCCATCCATCCATCCATCCAACCAACTATACATCCATCCATATATGCATCCAACCATCTATACATCCATCCATCCACCCAACCAACTATCAATCCATCCATCCATTCATCCATCCAACCAACCAACCATCTATCTATCCATTTATCCATCCATACATCCATACATCCAACCTAACCATCCATCCATTCATCCTTCCATCCATCCACCTGTTTATTTGTTTTTGTGTTTCATGACTAACAATCCCAGATCATAGACTGCAGTAAAGAAGAAGAGAAAAAAACAACAAAAAGGATAAATAATAATAATAATAATTATTATTATTGCTTATTATTATTATTATGTTGCGGTTGTTGTAAGTGTTGTAAATACAATAATTATTTATAGGTGAGAAAGAAATATTTATTGGAGTTTAGTGTGTGTGTGTGTGTATGTGTGTGTGTGTGTGTGTGTGTGTGAGAGAGAGAGAGAGAGAGAGAGTGTTTATCTGAGCTGGTAAAAGATGAAGGTGAGTTTGGAGTTTGTTGCATGTATTTCATTACTGAAAGTTTAAAACATGCCCTTCGTTAAAACACTGACCTCTTTTCATCATCATCTCTATCTCTATCCTTATTTGTATCTGTACATGTGTGTTTATATTTACATTACAGAATATTCACATCTATTTCAAACTGCCTGTGACCTAAAACACTGGCTCTGTTTGTTTCATCACTAAGGAAACTAAGAAAATAGAGCTGATGACCAGGTCTGGTCAAAGTCCAAAGCTGCCTTAAATGACTCTGTGTATGTGTGTGTGTGTGTGTGTGTGTGTGTGTGTGTGTGTCCTTATCAGTGTCCTTCTTTTACCAGATCAGTTGATGTACTGTAGCACAGGAACATTATAATACTGACCTTATACTGACTTTACACTAGACAACCACATCCTGGCTTTATACTAGACGACCACATACTGACTTTATACTGACTTCATACTAGACGACACATCCTGACTTTATACTAGACAAAAATATCCTGACTTTATAATGACTTTATACTAGACGACCATATACTGACTTTATACTAGATGACCACATACTGACTTTATACTGACTTTATACTAGACGACCATATACTGACTTCATACTAGACAACCACATCCTGACTTTATACTGACTTTATACTAGACGACCATATACTGACTTTATACAGACTTTGTACTAGACAACCACATCCTGACTTTATACTGACTTTATATCAGACCACCACATCCTGACTTTATACTGACTTTATATCAGACCACCACATCCTGACTTTATACTGACTTTATACTAGACGACCACATCCTGACTTTATACAGACTTTGTACTAGACAACCATATCCTGACTTTATACTGACTTTATACTAGACGACCACATCCTGACTTTATACAGACTTTATACTAGACGACCACATCCTGACTTTATACTGACTTTATACTAGACGACCATATCCTGACTTTATACAGACTTTGTACTAGACGACCACATCCTGACTTTATACTGACTTTATACTAGACGACCATATCCTGACTTTATACAGACTTTGTACTAGACGACCACATACTGACTTTATACTAGACGACCACATCCTGACTTTATACTGACTTTATACTAGACGACCATATCCTGACTTTATACAGACTTTGTACTAGACGACCACATCCTGACTTTATACTGACTTTATACTAGGCAACCACATCCTGACTTTATACAGACTTTGTACTAGATGACCACATACTGACTTTATTTTGACTTTATACTAGACAACCATATCCTGACTTTATACTGACTTTATACTAGACGACCACATCCTGACTTTATACTGACTTTATACTAGACGACCACATACTGACTTTATATTGACTTTATACTAGACGACCACACACATTGACTTTATCCTGACTTCAGACTAGACGATCACATACTGACTTTATACTGACTTTATACTAGATGACCATATACTGACTTTATACTAGACGAACACATACTGACTTTCTACTGACTTTATGCTAGACGACCATACACTGACTTCATACTGACTTTATACTAGACGACCACATACTGACTTTATACTGACTTTTTGAGAGGTAACAGAACTACTGGCTGTACTAAAATGAGTAGAGAGGCCTGTTTGTATAAGACAACAGTAATACAGAATAATTTAGAATAAACAGGGTTACTGACTGTATTAAAGTTCATAAAATTACTGACTGTATTTGAATAAAGACAGCTCTGACTTTATACAAGAGAATAGAATGATTGTCATTAATGACTGTATATTGGATAAAAGTATTGACTTTAAGATGACAGAATTACTGACTTTATTTAAGATATTGAAATTACTGATTTTAAACCACAGAATTACTGACTTAAAGTGAGATAACAATGACTGTATAACAGAATGACTTTATAGAACACAATCTATGATTTTATAGAACACAATCACTGACTATATATTGTCTGTGATATCAGAATTTCTACTTTATACAAGAAAACAAAACAAAATTACTGACTGTATTTAACAGAATTATTGATTTTACAAAAAATCAGAACTACTGACTTTATAATAGACAACTTATTTGACTTTGTATAACAGAATGACTAAATATGTTAACAGAATTAGTGACTTTAAGTAACAATTGCTGACTTTATTACAGGTAACAAAACTACTGACTTTATGTAAGATAACAGAATTACTGACTACTGACAACTGACAGGTCTACTAAATGAAATAAATCTTAGAACTGCCAATTAAAGTAAATCCGAATCAGAAAGTGGATGTATTGTACATAATAAAAGCTCTATTAATAGGATCTTAATGTTGACCACAGTACAGACAGCATGACAGACCATTACAGTACTGAATTTACTGAGGTTAAACTGAGTGCTGGGTGTCTTGAAAATGACAAAACATTCACTCATTAATGATGACTGACTGCCTGAAAATTAAGATGACAAGCTGACATTAAGTGACTACTGACTTAATTCATGATAGCCAAAGTTCTGAATGAAAGAAAACATATTAGCAATGACAATAGTAACAAAATCACTGAAACAAACCCCAAAAGTACACTGTTATTGAACACGATAGTGCAACGAAATTTATTACAGCTGGAGGAGGGGCTGACTTTACTGAAGATACGTGGAGATAACAAAAGTACTGACTTTTTCAAGACAATGTTTCAAGACTTCTCTCTTTCTCTCTGTCTCTCGTTCTTTCTCTCTCTCTTCCTCTCTCTCTCTCCCCCCCCTCTCTCCCCCCCTCTCTCTTCCCCCTCTCTCTCTCTTCCTCTCTCTCTCTCTCTCTCTCTCTCTCTCTCTGTCTCTCTCAGGTGGAGGTGCAGAAGGAGCTGGAGGCCCTGGCAGGCCAGCAGGGCAGCATTGAGGCCAAGATGCTGGCTCTGCAGAGGCTGGGGTGAGTTCCTGCTGGGTCCTGATGTTTGTTTGGTCAGGTCTGTGTGTATAAGGAAGTGTAGGTGTATTTTCAGACCTGTTTTTCTGTGGCTGCCCTGCCCCAGTCAGAATTCGGTTCCTGTGTGAAATGGCTTTGCATCGGGGTTATGGCTGCACGATGAGGACAAAACATTATTATTATGATTATACTGCTACAGAGGTGTTGAAATAATAGTTTTTGTGACATCAGAAAACCAGCCTGTTTACTTCTCCTCATTCAGCCTACAGCAGTTCAGCCCCGCCCACTCAACCAATCCAAAAAAGTTAATTTAAAAGTGCACAGTACGGTGCACTATTTTGATTTAATTATTGAATTTTGCATATTACAGTAAGGTTAATCACAGAAAATCATGTGATTAATTGCGATCAAAATGTTAATATGTATATATCTGTAAATTATATTGAGATATTATATATATATATATATATATTATATTTCTCTCTCTGTGCGTGCTTGTGTACGCAATGCAATCTCTGCCTCTGATTGGCTTACGCTGGCACGCGTTCCGTGACTTAACCAATTATTATAGTCCCTTCATAAAAAGGGCGGTACCGTTGGGGAATCTAAACACAAAACCACAACAAGACGAGAGACACGGCAGCAGAGGAGGCAGACACACATCACATGTGTGGA
>JBBIGA010000047.1:5059-17283 GCA_037576975.1 Alestes dentex
CTGTTTAGTCACACGACACCGTCGTTTAACGTAAAAATGATGTACATCGGCTCCAATAACAGATTGCTTTTTAGCCTTCTGAACAGAGTACTTTTTGACTTTTTGTTTGATTTTAAAAAAAAATTTGTGCATGGCTTTCTTTCCGAACCTTCCAAATCACAGTGCAGTAAATGAACATCTTCACTGAGCAACTCACCTATGAGAGGCCTCACCCCCCGGAACCACGCCAAGCTGGTAAAGAAAGTCCAGGGCCGTTATACTTCACGACCGATAGCCCCATAGTCAGTTAGATGCCAGCCCGGTAGATCTGCTCTGACGCCGGCCCTGTGCCGCATGGTAAAGTTCAGTTTTCTTATTCTGTTATTTTGGAGTAGCCTATGGGCTAAGTAGGCCTAGTCTACCGTGCCTGTAGGGATTAATGCGTTGCATGAAATATTGGTTAGGAAACGTCTTCATTTCTGTTCCGTGTTTTTTTTTAAGTCCCTTAAGTGAGATTTGGCTAAAACGGTATTCAAACGTATATCGAGTATATCGAAAATCATGTCTCAACCCTAGTTTAGTCATTGACAACTCTTTTCAGGCACATCAAAAACTTATATTGAAAAAAATGGAATAGAAAATACCAACATAGCTGATATTACAGTGGAAGATATTACAGTTGTAATGTCATGTAACCTGAGTAGACACTTCCAGAAAAATAGACCTGGAATAAAGATGTAGGCCAGTATTTGGTTTGGACCAGTCCTCCATTTATTCTGATTAGTCAAATGCATAATTAATGTATGTGAGAATAATTATGAGTTATTAAGTCTGTTAGAAGTCAGTTTGTTTACTTGTATAGAATAATGTTCAGGCATTTGGTTTGGGCCGAGACGTGCATTCAGATCTTGCCTGAAATTATTATTTTAATGGTGATTCTTCAAAAGTAACTCATGTGTTCTATACCATCATGGCCTTGTGTGTGTGTGTGTGTGTGTGTGTCACGTGGTGTGAAGTGATGTGAGCAGAGCTGACACAGTTGTGTGTTCTGGTTGGGGGCTGGAGGATTGTTGAGACATGCACACGGCACAAAGCGAGGAGTTCACCAGTCTGGGGACATCTCACCAAGAGAGGTGCTTTAAAAATAGCTCCTCACTCTAATGAACTTCATCAGATTCAACCAACTCAGGGCAGTATCTGTGCTGGCTTTGGGTCCTTGTGTTTTGTAGTGGAGCCCATTCAGTTTATCTTGTCTTTGGCATCTAGGGAATGTTATTAGAGTTGATGGCATGATCACCATTTAAAAAAAATACAGCACAATTCTTAAAATTGCTGTTTTTGTGAATTATGTGAGTGCTCTTTGTAGAAGCATGCAGAAAGCGTAACTTTAGAGCAAGAGTAGATGTGCCTTAGGCCTACCATATTAATAGACCACATGTGGAATACCTGCATGAAAACAGTAGTTGCTTACAATACAAAAACAGTCTGTTGTAATACAGTGTAGTAAGAAATTAATAGATAGACAGACAGGCACATATATATATGTGCCTTGACCTTGTGATCAGAAAGCCATGGGTTCGAATCCCAGGACTCCTAGTGCCACCGTTGAGGCACCTTTGAACATGGTACTGTTCTCACACACTGCTCCCCAGGCACTGCGTTCCTAAAGAGAAATAATTTTGTGCTGTTCACACTGTGTGCTGTGCTGTATTTAAATGGACCATTTACACATGTTGATTTGTTGGAAGCAGAACAAATGGGTGACAGGTCTTATGTGGCATTTCCCGTATGCAGCTGTTAGTGCATACCAAAAGTGTGCCAGCGTATCAGCAACAGGTTTACAGGCACCCAAGGCTGATGTGCATGGTCCTACTAGAGCACAGTTTGATGCAGTCTATTGCTGCTAATGGGGCTGTGTATCCGCAGACCAACTGGAGTGCCCACGCTGACCCCTGCCCACAATGGGCACATGAGCCTCAGAACTGGAGCATGGAGCAATGGAAGAGGGTGGCCTGGTCTGATGAATCACATAGCGAAGGCAGTGGGATGCTCTTAGAAAGGTTCTGTTGGGAAACCTTGAGTCCTCGTATTCCTGTGGGTGTTACTTTGATGCGTAAGCATCTCGGATAATACTTTCTCACAACTTACAGGACTTAAGGGATCTGTTGCAAATGTCTTGATTGCAGATGCCACAGCACACCTCCAGAAGTCTTGTGGAGTCTATGCAGAAAGTTTTGATGGACCTACAAATATTAGGCTGGTGGTTTTAATGGTATGGCTACTCAGTATTTGTATGTAATATGTAACGTATGTATGTATGTATGTATGTATGTACTGTACCGCTGACATCGTTAACCATTCACTTGAAATATGCACCACACACCTCTCCACTTGGCAGCCCCACTTTGTAAGTTTGCATGAGCTACTGCTTCATAGCTTTCATAGCAGATCAAGCATTACAGAACGTTCACAAACTGACTTGTTGCAAAGCTGAGCTCTTCACTATAACACAATCTACTGTCAGTGTTTGTCTGTGGAAATGGCATGAATATGTGCTTGATTTTTCACATCTTTTAGCAGTGAGTGTGTCTAAAACATCTGAACTTGGCCATATAGTGTTTCTCCATCCTTCACCTAAATCTTAGAGAAAGACTATTCTTTATTAATATTTGGACAAGGTCCCCCCACTCATATTAAACATAGACCTTGACCAAAAAGGCTTTTAAAGGATGTCACAAGCCTTTCAATTTAGTCCAATAGTAGACTTCCCCATACTGGTCACTTTTGTGATACATGTATGATTTTAAGACTATGGGATCAGATATTCTCACTGAGAGATATTAAATTGACTGAAATTTCTTCTATTCTCCAGTCACTTTTGGGACAAGAAGTGTTCTTTTCTTACTTGGTTTTGTCTTTGGGACCTAAAGAAGTGCTGATCTTGCACTTTTTGTCATTTTTTTGCACACTGTTATGTGCCTTATGTGACTTTCATATTAAGAGGCAGTCTTATAGGGCAAGACCTCATTACTGTTGGTTAAGATGGTTTAGTCATTTCACAGAGACCCTGCTCTCCTTCTGAACTCCAATACTGCTGAACGACCTTTTTCTCATCATGTTCCCTAACATCCTCTATATGGCACTGCACGAGGTAGTCTGGCTTCTAATAGCAGTAAAACCTTTATTTCAGAGAACAACAAAATTTAAGTGGAGATATATGTCCACAAGTTTGTAGACACCTGTTCATCAAAGATTGTATCTAAAGTGAAATAACAGAGGGTTGGTCCCTGCAGTAACAGACTTTACACTAGATGTTTGAAAAGTGTGTTGAGGATTTGATTGGGTGATTACACTCCAGTTCATCCCAAAGGCAGTGAATCGTGCGTCATCACTCAGTCCCACTACTTCACAACACAATGCTAGTGGAATTTACCCCTCTAGCCAGCGCTTGGCATTGCACATGGTGACCTAAGGCTCATTCACGGCTGCTCCCAAACTTTCCATTCTGCTAACAATGATTTTCTATGGAAATGATTCAAGTTGTGAGTGCACAACTGAACACTTTTATCTAAAGGGCTTTCCAAGTGCTTTTGGACCTAGACAGTTTTCTTATAGTTTCCTGGCCTCATGCTCTTAGAGAGGTTTTCCATCTGAGTCTTGTCATTGTTCCTTCATTCTTCCTGTGCTTTTCCAGTTCTTCCATTTGAGTCTTGGCTCTGCCTTAATGGTTCCCCCTCATGTGTCCTGGTTTATCTTGTTGTTTTTCCTTTTGCTTTTAGGGAGTCCTGGTTCCTCTTTGACTTTCTTCCAATTTTTCTTACATTTTCTGCCATCGTCACCATTACTGTTGCTCTTCTGGGGGAAATAACTGTGATATTATATAATGAGTCTAGGCCAACATTCACCGGAACCCTTAGAACGCGAGCGGCACAGATCCTCGTCGAAAGCACAACAAACGGTAAATTGTCGTCAAACTCCTTATATGGAAGTTTCCCTGGTTTGTGTGGATGTTCGAGGTGTCAGGCGTCATTTGGTGTTCTTATGTCACGTAGAACCAAAGTTATTGTAATAATAATAGTCACTCCTGGGGTTTCAAAAAGGGTGTCATCTGCCAATACCTATAAACGACAAAAAGGCCCAAATATGGAAAAAATCTGAACCCAGGAGGGTGGGGAAAACCCACAGAGGTAGGGGGGTCTGAAGAGCGGCGGCGCACTGAACTAAAGAGCAGGAAACGGTGAACGTGTAGGAGAGCAAATACCAGTTTTAGACTGTTTTACACCATTTTTATTTGTTGAAATCAGATTTTACTGATACGTGTCTTATAAGTGCACCTTTGTCTATGAATTCATGAGAAAATGCACCTTAAACCAAATGCTGTAACGATAATATGTTTGTACAAAATCTGGACCCAAAGTATTTTATTGCAAATGAACAGGCTCCGTACCCCTGGGTGCACAGGGCTCCATGGCGACCAGGTGCTGCGTATGGATCTAAATGAAATGTGGAGTATTTATAGTAGCTGGTTGGGGGCCAGCTTGGCAGCAGGACTGACCAGCATGATATGTGCGTCCTCCAGTCCTCAGAGGCCTAATCTTGGCCTGTGGCACTTTAACTCTCACATGGACATCACACTTTGCGCTAATTACATTGCTAACTGTGAAACATGGTGAGATCGGTGAAAGTTGATCACTGTCATATCAAAACCTCATAACTCAATTTTACATAGCTGACATTCATTTGAAAATGGCATACATTGTGTGACCATTTCATAATGAACGAACCAATAAAAAAGTTACAATTATCTCCTGTATCTCATATAACAATTGGGTAAATCCAAGATTATTTTACTGCACTGAAGTTGTCATAAGTATTTCACTGTGACTTTGCCTTCATTTCCTAACATTATTCATGAGCATTCTCATACGGCAACACACACGTACACACACACACTGGGACAAATTCAGAGGGAGATGGGGGCAATATGTCTCCTCCAATTTTAAAAAAAAATTGCATAAGATTTTTGTCTTTTTGTGGGCTTACTGTCAAAAAGTTATGTAAGAATTACTTTTCCATAAACTTCCCCACGTAAATGATGTTGCAGCTGTGTGGGTAAAGACTATTTTGACAGAAGAAAACATACCAGGCTGTGAGCAGCGGCAAACACAGCTCACCCCATAGACAAACTAATTTCTAGAAATGATCCAAACCTACTTAAAACTCATGACATTAACACACATTAAACGGTGAAATGAAAGTCTAAATTGCTAGAAAATAGCAAAAGATTTTGCTGATGACTATGTTCTGATTTAAATGGAATATCTAAGAGAAAGGAGAACATGTAATAGCCTCTACTATTATTTTGCAGTACAAGAACTGCCAGCCACATTATACTGTGTGCCACAGTGATGTTAAATATACCTATGAATTATAAGAGTGCTAACATATATTGGCATTTAATCAAATATGATCTGACAAACTGAGAATTTTAGTAACTCGATGGCACATAATAGCCTCTTGTTTTACTCTGCAGTAGAAGCAGGCCTACTAGTCCATATCTCTTGAATAAAGAGGCAATAAGCCCCTTGCTCTGTCACAGTGGTCCAAACTCCGCCTGAATTACCATAATACGTTATGCATGCAAATGTATGCTAATTCATGTGGTTTTATGCAAGCTAATGTAAATACGACTGTACAGCTGGACTATGGATGTTTAACTGCAATATGGAAGGCACAGCCTCCATTCTTTATAATGGCTTAAAAACTGTAACTTTATAGGAACATGTACTTAACGGAATACGCCAGCATTTTTCAACTTAATCCCTCTCTTCGGTAGGGCTGAATAATTTTGGGGAAAAAATCTAATTGAAATTTTGTTGGACCAATACTGTGAACACAATTTAAATGCAATTATTTTCTTAAGCACCAGGCCTTTCTCTTTGCCAAGAAGACCAGCACATCTATTGTTTCAGACTTGGACATTGAACACAGGGCTCCAGGCTGTTGTTAATTTTCTCCACTTAGAAACTTAAGACAGTGTTGAATAGTGTCGGAGCGCTGTAGTGCTGACACTTTTTAACCCACTCTACCCACTAGCATCTCAAGCTAACCCAAGCAGTTAGGTTCAACTATATGGACAGAAGTATTGGGACACCTGACCATTGCACCAACAGGGACTTTAATCACATTGCATTCAAATACATAGACTTTAATATAGAGTTTGTCCCCACTTTGCAGGCTTTTCACATGATTCTGAAGTGTTTCCGTGGGAATCTGTGCCCTTTCATTCTGTAGAGCATTTATGAGGGCAGGCACTGATGTTGGACGAGAAGGCCTGGCTCAGAATCTCCGTTCCAGTTCATCCCAAAGGTGTTAGATGGGGTTAAGGTCAGGGCTCTGTGTGGCCAGTCAAGTTCTTCCACACCAAATTCATCCAACCATGTCTATATGGACCTTGCTTTGTGCACTGGGGCACAGTCACATTCCCCAATCTGTGTCCACAAAGTTGGAAACATGGTGTTGTCCAAAATGTCTTGGTATGCTGAAGCATTAAGATTGAGCCCTTCACTGGAAGTAAGGGGCCTAGCCCAAACCCTGAAAAACAGGTAGGTCCCAATACTGTACCTATTTAAGACCTACAAATGAGGAATAATGAATCTACCCCGTTACAGGCTGTTAAGCTGTGGACACAGTTACAATGAATGAGGTATGTTATGAATAAGAGGGAGATAAACAGATGTCAGGGCTGTGTGTGTAATGTTGTTGGAAGTGAATTGAAGAGGATAGTGGTTAAGCCCCGAGTGTGCAAATCAGAGTGTATCAGTATTTGTATCAGAGGCCCAATAAGCATTTAACTTTTGGGTGTAATTTAAGAGTTCTTTCAAGAACCTTTACATTATGTGGAGGTTCTTTATACTTTAGAAAGATTCTTCACTTACATATCTCATATACAAAAATGCTTATTTTAAGGACTCACTGAAAGGTTTGTAAGGGAACCAAAAATGGTTCTTTTAATGGCACTACCCTTACTAGTACCTTTATTTTCAAAAGTGTAGTTACTTTGCACAGAGCAATCTGTGGAACTCAGCACTCGATTTCTAAAGGCCTGTATTTCTTTTGCTTTTTAAGTGACCTAGAATGTTCTTTGAATGTTTTTTTAACCATTAAAATCAGTGTATATTCAACGATTGGTTTAAACAGCTCGTAAGTGGAACAAAAGGTAATGCAGAGCATACTGGGTCACTTCTCTCAGCACTTTCTTTTGTAGAGACATGAATTGACTTATATCAGTGAAACCCTTTCTGTTTCTAGTGTCTATTGTAAAGAGGCTCTTTTGTATAATTCTGCAGTTGCTCCTGTTTATCTGAACACATAATCTAACTTTTTGAACTTGTTCCTTTGTAGCACAGAGTACTAGAAAATAAAGCATTGTGTCCTTTTAGCTTTTAATAACCCATGAATGATGACTGTGATCAAGATTTGCACATATTCAGGCTGAAGCAATTGAGGCAAGAGTAAAAAAAAAAAAACCCTTCAAAACAACAAAAACAACCAAACATTCCAGTTGCAGCTTGAGAATTCTGTGATGAGGCAATTTATTTGTACAGGACTCAAAACTAGGCCTATCAGACTCAACCTATTGTTAAATTGTTTATGCCACTAATTTTTGCAAAGCTGTGTACATTTTCCTGATTTGACCCTTCAGATAAGAAGTGAAGGCTGAAGTACAGCTGCTCAGTCACGGATATATCTGCAAACACCACGTTTCTGTACATCCAACTTAAATGAATATTTTATTTTGTAGAAAATCTTGGAAGACCTAGAAAGACAGTGATTTTTTTAACTCTCCTCTGCTACACACCACCACATTCGGTGTCCAATATAAAAATGATCAAATACTCGCTGCTTTGATGGGTATGAAATAGTGTTTTTGCACCAAATGCTATACATTTGAATTTCACTTTTCCCAAACAATGAGTGGCATACGACATGAATCTACCCCAATATGATCAATATGAAGTAAATATTGCCAGTATCATCCAAACTGTGAGGCATATGCACATTACAGGGCAGGCCCCCAGCCTATTTAATGACAGGGGAAACACTGGTGTAAACTGCATTACAC
Source organism: Alestes dentex (assembly GCA_037576975.1). Classification (NCBI taxonomy): domain Eukaryota; kingdom Metazoa; phylum Chordata; class Actinopteri; order Characiformes; family Alestidae; genus Alestes; species Alestes dentex. The sequence goes on from JBBIGA010000047.1 coordinate 13,164, forward strand.
TCAAATTAAATGTCTTACCCTTCTTATTCTACATTGTTATTTCTTTACAATACTGGTCCACAAATGAGCAGACCAGTATTATCCTGTTGTCAGTAAGTATATCGCATTGCCAAAACATTTGGATTTTGTTGCTTGAATGCGGTCTTTGCTTTTGACCACTTTTACCACTATAGGCATTAAATAATAGTGTCAATAGTGTCAACAAAATGTGTTGGTTGATTGACTACTTTTGGGAAGACTATCAATGGCCAGACTATCACTTTAATGTAATTAGATTTTGTGGAGTATCTTGCGTGAATTTGCATGTGGGGCAGCTGCAGGTGTACTTCCGTGCGCCCGAAGCAAAAAGACAGACCAAGGGTCCAGATGTGGCTCTGTAGTCCTGCTTCAACGGATGTTTTCCCCTAACCTAGACTGTGTATGCACACATGCTCTCTCTCTCTCACACACACACACACACACACACACCTACACTTGTGCTGTTCTTCTTCCTTTCCTGTCTGCCTTTTAATTAATGCTGGAAAATGCAATTATGGATGGCAAGCACGGCCCATTTAACAAACAAACTGGTTGAAAGCGATCTAGGCTGTGGTGGAAAGGATGCAGCGCGCCGTGTGTAGTGTATAAGTATTCACCGCAGGACCCCTCCTCAGAGGAGGCATTACACAGGCAGATGCCTTTAAACATTTTGTTCTTCCTCTTAAAGGCTTTTTTTGTGTATTTTACACAACACTAATCTGTACCTGCTCTGAAGGTGACAAGGTTTTTGTGTGGTTTTTTTTCTGAGTGGCTCCATACTTATTGTTCCCTACAGAATCTTTCTGCAGATATATTTTCAAATAACTTTTTTTTTGTAAAAGAGTCTTGGAGTAAGTTTAACCTTGTAAAAGCAATACTTTTGGTGCCCGCAATTTAAAGGTTTTACCCTCTTTAAAAATGTTTTTTGAATGCTGTCATAGATTGTAATAGTAATTATTGTAAATGATATTTGTGAGAGTAGAGAACCTTTTAATAGTGTGAACAACCTTCACATAACATAAAGGTTCCTTACCAATTTAATAGTTCCTCCAAGAACCTTTACATAACATGGATGTTCTTTGAACTGCAAAAAGTTCTCACTTACAAAAATGGACCATTTACAAAAAAGAAACTGAACAGCTCTTTAGGGAGACAAACATGGTTCTCTTTCTTACGCTTTTATTTTTTAAGAGAACGTCCAGACATAAGGCTTGTTTCTAGAACTCTTACAATATGTGGAGGTCCTGTAACCTTTAAAAATGGTTTTCACACTCTTGGCTACAAAAAACATTCCGTAAAGATCCATCCACTGAAGGTTCTTTGGGAAATTAAAAGCAGCTCTTCTATGGGCTTGTGCAAACTGTGTACATATGGAGTGGGGGGGGAAACTGGGGACTGTTTTTTCCCAAAATATCATTTTATCAGTAAGGATTTTCAGTAGTTTTTCCACTTCTGGTTACCAATCTTTTTCCCAACAAGTTATTAGCTGCATTTTCACCTCGCAGGGTTAAAGATAAGCTGATGGCCATCGTTACCCTCTAGAAGTTTATCTGCACTTCCCCCACAGAGCAGTGTAGACATACTTATCTGTTCATTCAGATGGAAATCGTGTTGCTGGTCCTTTAACCAACTGATTCTGGTGCTGTAGATGGGATGAGCTCACCAGATAAGACCAGCTGAAGTCTGTAAGTGAGAATGCAGTGTCCCTGTTTGGATGCTCTTGGTGCAATATTCCACTGTGTCCATTTGTTGCTCTTTGGTTGGAGGGAGTATACAGCCCTGTTTAGCACAGGGGGGCAAATGACTCTTCATTTGCTTTCTCAAGTTTCTTCTTCGTATCGATCTTCATTGCACTTCTGCATTTAAAATAGTCCCTCCTTACCTGCTTCTTAATATCTTATACTGGGCCATTATACTTTAATGGTTATTGGCAGATGCATAACATTCCATTTAATTGAATGTTTCCCCCCCAGTCATGATTATGTATGAGGGAGGAGTGTAACATCACCTGTTTAGTTGATTGAGAATTCAAAACAAATCATTAGCAGCAAATTGTTCTGCGAACAGGATGAAAAACAGCAGGATGATTATAGAATATACATAATATGCTGGGCTGAAGTGGGATTCTCCCTGGAAAATCCTGTCTTTCCCCTGCCCTGGCCTGCTGTGCGCCCAGAGAAGTGGACCATGCTGTACACTGTGAGTTGAGTGTCATGTTTTTCTCTCCCAGAAATAACTGAGCTGGGCCTTTTAGAAAGGCTAAAATTGAGCTGAGGGGTTGGGAAAGAGGCAGCTGGCCTCTGCTGAACTCTTTCTAATGGAATTTGGGCCCGGCGCTGGCTTTGCTAACAATGTCCGTTCATCTCAGCGATGAAATCGATGGTTAGGCCAAGAGTACAATTTCCAAATTTTTCTCCAACAAATGTAGCATATCAGCAGTGTTTGGTTTGCTTGTTTAGTTTTGCAATGGCGCTACATTACATGGTCAAACGTATTGGGACACGTCTTATTTATTGAATTCCTGTGGCACATTATTTCCAGTGAATGGCAATCTTAATGTTTCAGCATACCAAAACATTTTGGACAGCACCATGCTTCCAGCTTTGTGGACATAGAACCTTTTCTATTCCAACATGACTGTGTCCCCGTGCACAAAGCAAGGTTCATAAAGACATGGTTGGACGAATTCAGTGTGGAAGAACTTGACTGGCCCACACAGAGCCCTGACCTAAACCCTTTCCAACACCTTTCGGATGAACTGGAATGGAGATTCCAAGCCATGCTAACTGGTACAACATCAGTGTCTGATTCATAAATGTTCTACAGAATGAATGGATACAAATCCCACAAAAACATTTCAAAATCTTGTGTATATTAGAGGGCATCCCAGTACTTTTGTCCATGTAGTGTATGAGGACTGTCTCATTAGAGACTGTCTTGCCTAAAAATGGCTTCCAGGTACTTAAACATATTTTAATATCCAAATCCTTCTCAAAATTAATGCAATGTCTCAGTCATCAAGCAGTGTGTTCATAACCCTTTCATGTAGTTGTTCACTAATGTGAACAATTCAGACTCTATATGGTTTTCTGGCACAGCCCATTTCATGATAAACCACTTTGCCTTTTATTATGCAGTCTCAAATTATGGGCCTTAAAAAACTTGTAGTTGGTTCTGACAATGGATGACATTCCATTATCTCCAAAAATGCACAAAAGTATGTTTCTCTTGAAGGCAGAATTGTGTCCCTGCATTTGTCCTTTTTATAAACAGTAATACAGTGACAGAAAGCATGTTCATGAGTTGCTTGCAAATATGACGTTTCTACTTCTTGATGAGTGATGTAATCGATGCGCATGAAGACGTCAGTATCTGTTCACACTCTGGTTAGCTTCTCATTTGCAAACTTGAGTATGGTCCCTCAGGGAAGAAAGATAAGAATAAAAACTGAGCAATAAAGCCTGCAATGTGAGCACAGTAAGATTCAATGTGTGTTTTTGGTATGGAGTGCTGTGTTTCTTTTTGCCTGGGCAGCGTGGGAGCGCCAGCAGTGCTCTCTCCCTGCTCCAGGAGGAATGCCCATGGTGGATGAATATTTAAGGTTGCGTGCGGCTTGCACAGCACAGAGACCTGGCCGCTAACTTCTGCATTATTAAACGTCCTCCAGGTCCTCTTCGCCTCCTCTCAGCACAAGCAGCTCCTGCTCACCAGGTCACTGAAGACAACACCCACACCCGGCCGCTCCAGCACAACAAACAGGACGAAAGCTGGGCCAAAGGGGTTTGCTCTGGAGCACACTGCTCCCAACAAACATCAGCAGCGATCAGCGATCTCTTCACAGCCAGCGTTTGGCCCAGTGTCAAGCCAGTGCTAAGTAACAGGCATGTGTACAGAAAAATAGGGGTTATTGTAAGCTGCCAAAGTTACAACGAATGTCAGTTGTAAAAATGTTCAGGCCATACACAGAAACTTGTGATCCTCCACCCCCACGTGTGTTTCAGATAAGCCCCCCTAGATATATATATATATATATATATATATATATATATATATGTATATATATTTGTGTGTGTGTGTGTGTGTGTGTGTGTGTGTGTGTTTG
>JBBIGA010000048.1:0-15052 GCA_037576975.1 Alestes dentex
GAAAACGTTAATCTCCCTCTCTCTCTGTTTCTCACACATAGACACACACACACACACACACACACACACACACACACACACACCCATCAGACTCTACAACTCCTCCCCCATCACACACCCACCCTTCAGACTCTATAACCTCTCCCTGTCACACACCCACCCTTCAGACTCTATAACCTGTCACACACACACACCCATCAGACTCTATAACCCCTCCCTGTCACACACACCCATCAGACTCTAAAACCCCTCTCTGTCTCACACACACCCATCAGTCTGATTCTATAATATAACCCCTCCCCATTACTCAGTCTTGTTGTTTGTGTGCTGTGCATAAAGTGTTTATCGTTCTGTATGTTCTCAGGCGTCAGATGGCAGCTCCTCCAGAGATGATCTCTCCTCTCAGATCCTGCGCAGGAACGATCAGATCCGAAAGCTGGAGGCGAAACTCTCAGGTGTCTTACACTTAGACATCATGCACACCAACTCCAAACATTCAGTACTTTTGTTGTATTATTTAAATATAATGATGCAATCGAGCAGTTAATTATGTCTGTACATGTTGAATTACATTCATTCTGATTACCTTCTGCATTAGTTCATTCTGTTTGAATTGGTTTTAAAAGATCTATGTCAGGGAAAAATGAATTATTGTCTCTTTAAAAAAAAAACAACAACAAAGTTTGGTGATTTCCCTGCTCAAACACCTGGTTCAGCTTAGTTAGTGCATTTAAGTAGAAACTACCAAACTGTGCTGCACACCAGGACTGTCCTTATGGAGAAGGTTGAAATATGAAATGAATCTGTTATTATGGACAAATCCCATATAGCTAAGAGGACCAACTCCTGTTATAGTATAATATTGTGATGGTGTTTGAAAGTTTAAAATCTGTGCTTTCCACACAATGTTTCACATTTCTTGGCAGGAATATTTAATCACCATTATTGCAAAGTCTACCAGCACCCTCTGGCCTAAAAATATCTCAAAATAAATGAATATCAGTAAAATCTTAGGTATTCCACATTTAATTTAAAAACAGTATTTGCATCTCTTCTAAAATGATTTGACACTTAGATCCCTCTTGGAGGTTTTCTTATAACAGCAGCAGTTTGTCATGTGTATGTAATGATGGTCCCAGTGGTTATGAAAATGTTATTAAATGCTAAAAAGGGAAATAGGAGGTGAGATATTTTGTCATGTGACTGCCCACTTAACTACATTGCTCCCATCTCAGTTTAGAGCAGCACTGCAGAAGCTGTAAGAGAAACCTGGGTTTAACCCACTCCTGTTTCATTTGGGTTGAGTCTAGAATTGTACTGGAGCTGCTGCTCATCAGATTTAGAACAGGATACTGAAATCTCTGCAGGTTGTAGAGGCTGATCCAAGGTCAGCCTCACAATCAGCGTGGTTTTCTCATCACAGAAAATCATTCAGATTCTCCCTCATTATTGTGATGCACTGATTCTTGTCTTCCACCCCAGCTCTGATATCTGAGCTCCGGCTATCTGCTCTAGAACTAATACTCTGCAGAGGCCTTACGTAACTACACAGCACCAGTAAAACATACAAGAGAGTCCTACACGAATATTATTTGTGCAGCTTTTTCAAATGTATTGTTTTGGAGGGTTTAATAAAATTGTGCTGTTGCAGAACAGCAATGATTAAGACGCCGTTTATATCTGGTCACTTTGTGTGAATTGGATCTGGATCGTATCCTGATCAGATTTTACCCACACTTTGTAGTCAAATGCGTCTCTGGGCAGCCAGACTGAAGTCTAATTACTATGTAGTAAATATGCAAATCGGCTGTGAAGCTACAACCAAACAGCTGTGGTGCCAGTCAGGCTGGTGCTTCATTAGTGTGATTACAGAGGCAGTCACGCTATTGTTCTTTTTGAGTTTTATTTTTAGTAAGATTTTATATTGTTCTTTTTAAAGCTGGAATTTGGCGGCTTTTCTTGTCTGAGCCTGTATTGAACTTGGCAAAATCACAACGTTAAAGTGTTCTTTAATATCTTGTGTTTTGCACATTTGTTAAGATTTTCAGATTCAGAGAAAGCTCAGGTCAGATGTGTTTGTTCTGGTTTAATTACCAATGATCAGGATATGAACGTGGCTATACACTAGTGGGTAATACACTTGCCTGTGAAACCGATGACTAACAAGTCACAGGTTCGAACCCCACTTTCTGTCATGAGTCCTTGAGCGAGACACTTAACCCTCAGTTGCTCCAGGGGGACTGTCCCTGTAACTAATGGCTGTAAGTCGCTCTGGATAAGAACATTAGCCAAAACGCCCCCTTTACCCTTAACCAACCATTTCGCTCCACCCGTTTTCAGCTGTGCTTAACCATAATTGGCTTATTAATGGACAGGGAGAGTTCATGCCCCCCTCCGTTTCTCAGCGGTAAAACATGGCGAACTGTATGAGGAGAGTCAGTCAGAAGAGTCGCCGGATTGATACCACACTGTGAACAGAATTTCTTTTTTGTATCCAAAGTGGGCTACAGAATTGAAAGTGAACTCAGGGGACAAATTCAGGTCGAAAGATGAACCCGAGAAGCAGCAAAGCATTAAGTGGCAGTAGAAAATCCTGAATTTCCCCCTGAAGTGGTTCTATTGGATTTGAAACTGGTTTAACCTGGTTTCGTTCACACCTGCAAGTTGATGTGGCTTGGCCTGACCCAGCTATAGTCCAGATATTCAAAACGCATTAAGTGATCAGGTTTAAACAGGGCATCTAATGTGGATTAGTCATACCTGACAGTCATTTGAAGGTAATTGATCCATTTAATAACCCGATACCAATCTGTTCTGTTGGATCGGTGCATCACTCCATTTACTTATCTTCTCAACCATTTTTATCCCTTTGTTTTCTCCCCCCTGTTTTTTGTCCCCCTCCTCCCTCCGCCCTACCTGTGGACCCACATCCTCTCTTACCTCTCCCTGCGGCGTGTGTGTGTATGTCTGTGCACCCATACCCCGACACTAGACTACGCTGAGCAGCTTCGGCTAATGCAGAAGACCAAGGAGAAGCTTGAGATTGCATTAGAGAAGCATCAGGATTGTACGTACTGTTCTTTTCCTCCCCCCTCTCCCTCGCTCCTTCTCTCTTTGCATTCGTTTGTCCGCTGCTTCCGTTCACGCCTCCCCTCCATTTACACCTGGTCTGGGGTCAGTCTTGCTACTGTTAAGTCAGTGTGTTTATCATGAACACATAACACAAAGCATTTCAGTGAAGGGAAGTGAGCTATTGTCTTTTCTTTACCTCAGATATACTTAATTTACCCTTTTAGCTTTGCCCTGGAGCTATGAATCTAATGTAATGGAAGCTTATGCTATTGAACATGTATACAGACTGTTATATGTAGAACGTGCTAAATTTAGACCTCAAGGTGGCTGCTATTGTACTTTAGTCCATATTTTGCGATTAGCGTGTCATTCAGTGCCATAAACTGTATAAGTGACTCTATTGAATGTTTTGTACTAAGGATAGGTGATATGACAGTGGGTTATTGTGTTGGGGATGTCACAATATGCCACATTACACTTTTCCAGACATGTCATAGGTTACATTTTTGCATTTCCTGTTTATTGATGTGTCTATGTTCAAAGAGTCAGGTCTTGTGTGAAATAACTGCGGGGGTTTCTACATTGGACAGAAGCCCTTTCCTAAAGGCCTTCATATCGTCAGTACTTAATAAGCCTCAGAAAATATAAATATCAGGATTTGGGGCAGGGCAGTATGACAGTATTTATTGTTTTTGTGATGAATTACATTGTGACACAATCAGGGCTGCACGATTCATTACGATCAGGATATAATTAGCACACTGTGTTAATAAACAGCATTGGAGGCTTAAGACTTATACCTTAGACGTGCATATATAGAAAGAGACAGTTTTTGCCATATGACGCTTTGCTACATCATGATAACTTGGTGCATTAGCCTCATAGCTCCCGTGCAGCAAACAGACCCCAAACCTGCTTTGGCTCATTGACTACATTTAGGTAAGGAGCAAACTGTATACATTTGTCTTTTCACCAGACTATTCCTTTAGCAGACTAATATTACTAAAAAATGGTGAAATGTGAGGTCTGGCCGGCTTTATATGAGCAAGGCTCCTGCTGTGTTTGCGTCTGTGCAGGTTTGTTCTATACTGGACCACCCAGCCAGTGAAATCATGAATATAAATCATGTCAGTTCATGGATTATGCCCATCTGGCGGCTCTGCTACTGAAAAGCTTTAAACCAGGATTAATCAATGATTCCTCTGCCCTGAAATTCTGATCTAATAACACTGCAAATGTAGCTTCTGCCAAACGAGTGTCAGGGAAGGCTTTAGGATGAATATAAATATGCATGTGTTGTGGTACTAACAAACTCTCACTAATGCCCCCGGAATAAATTTATACATCTTTCAAGGGGAGTTCCACCCAATTTCAGCAGCTTGTTCCTTATATCCAGTATCTGTTTTATTCACTTTAGCCTAAGTGTTGGTTTACTATAAGGCTTTAAGAGAGATCTGAGTGTTTTTTGGCCCTGACTGTTAAGCCTTGTATGTCTTATAATCGTATGTGTTCAGGACAATTCAAATCTAATGTATGAACCAGTTTTTAGTATAAAATAGACAAAATCTCTCAATATTAAAAGATCATTGTTACTGTGATTCATTTTAGGTGCATTGTACTCCAGAAAAAGGGCTGAGAAAGATAAAGCTGGAAAGGCTGGATGATATATTTGATTTCATTAATGAATTGGTTAAAGAGAGAGCAGCTATTTGAAGCTGCAACAAAAACTGCAGCCTACCTTTCGTCTACTTTTAGTAAAAAGTATTTTCTTGGTCTAAATCCTTATTTGAATAGTATTGGTCCATCATACTGAACGTATCAACAGTCAGAATTTTCTCTTTTATTCTTTGCAGTTTTTTGTCTACTTATATCACCAAGAAAGCCCTTCATTCATCCTTTTATGTTAATTTAATAAACTTTATATTTTAAAACAGCATTTTTTTATGGAAGTTGTAAGTGGATATAAAGAGCTTGATGTTGGAAAAATGGTACTTTTTCTATTTTTTGAGCTTTTTGAAGGCATCTAACCACTAAGTTCTGCTTTAATGTTTTCGCCACTCACTTTTTCATTTCACTTTCGGATTTTCAAGGCATTCAAACAAATTGTGTCATACAATCTGAGTTCATTTTCTCATTCTTTCTGCCGTTTTTCAGCATCTATGCGGAAGCTGCAGGACCAGAATGAAAACTTCCAGGCCAACCGAGCCAAAATGGCAGAAGGTATGGCCTTAGCGCTGGAGAAGAAAGATCAGGTAAAGAACGAGCTTCCGTTTCAGGAGAGAACACCAGCAAATTTGGGTTACGGGACTAGAAGTTGCAGCATAACCCAGAATTCTACTCTTTGTCTGTTTTGTAGGAATGGATGGAGAAGATGGCAGTTCTAGAGCAGGTAAAAATATTTATATTATTTGCTGAGTTTTGACCAAACTCAATGAACATGTGGGGTATCATACATATTGTGCAATGTTATTCATTCTGGAAGGTTTACATCCCTTTCCCACTTTCCTGTTACACTGCTGTATTTATTTATTGCATTTCCTCAGATTTACATCCCATTCACACTACTGTTACGTTGCAGTATTGTCTGTTTGTTGTATTGTTTCTGTCATTCCTTGAACTTTGTGCAGTGCTACTAACTGCTGCCTCCTGTGCAATAATCGTACTAATGGTGCAACACCAGTCACTCTGGAAGGTCTACATTCTGTTTGCACTGTACTGTTACTGTACATGGCTGCTATATTGCTGTGGTGTCTATTTATTGTGTTGCTTGTATTGTTTCTGTCATAACTTGCACTCTGTCGTCACACTATGTGTGATGGTAATAAAGTAACCTTGAACCCTTGAACAAAAGCATGAAAAAAAGATACTCAGCTAATTTCCAGCTGCAATCCCAACACATTTAGTACCTAATAGGAAGATGAGTGCATAATAAAGTTGTGTGCAAATTGCAATATGTTAACTAAAATAAACACAAAAATGTGATAATGTAAAAATCGTAAGTAGACTATAAATATAGACACAAAAATACAATCACAGTGTTGAATATAATAAAGTTCTGATGCATTTAGTAGTGTTTTGGTAAAAGTGTGTGAATAATACGGGCTTGTGTGTTATTCTTTCTCTACGTTTCCATTATTCTCCCTCTCCCTCTCTCCCACTCTCCCTCTCTCTCGCTCTCCCTCAGGAAAAAGCCTCACTAGAAGCTCGTCTGGAGCAGAGCTTGAGTCTTTTCCAGAAGAGGGATGAACAGGATGAGCTTGAAGGTTTCCAGCTGCAGGAACTCGCCAAAGTCAAGCACATGGTGAGAGATACACAACGTAAACAGACACTCTGTACATCGTAGTACAGCATGCACAGTTAAAGCAGGCATACACTCATCAGAAAGTCCTCCAATAAAGCTGCGCCTCAAGTTGCTAAGTTTCAAGTTTATTGTTGTGTACAGGTGACCGTGGAACATCATTGGAACCCCTGATGTTTGCACAGTAAAAAGACACAACACTAGTAGAAATGTGTATATTGCCTCCCGACTTGATTACTGCAACTTCTTATGGTTGGGTTTGCATCAGTCTGCGCTATATCGCCTGCGGCTGGTTCAAAATGCAGCAGCTCAATTAAGAAAAAGGAACCATATTTCTCCTGTGCTTCTCTCCACTGTTTGCCTGTGAGATTTAGATTTTAAGATTTTGAAATGTTGCTGTTTGCTTCAAAGCTTTGAGAGCTGCTCCGCAATATATTTGTCCCCTCCTTCACCCCTGCACCAAGATTCCTTAGTTCCTCCAGTAAACTGCTTCTCATAGTCCCAAGATCATGAACAAGGTCTCTCCATCACCGCCTCCAGGCTTTGGAACAATCTGCCTCTTGAAATTAGGTCTTCTCTCTCCATTGACATTTTAAATGTGCTTTATAAATAAATTGACTTGAATTAAAAGTAGTAAAATAGTGAAAGTATTCTTGTAGTAAAATAAATAGAAAAAGTAGGTTGCTAAAAATGAAGTGCGATTGCATGGTTGCTATAAAAAAAAGTTTATGTTAAAAAAATGCTGCTCACAGCGTGATATCACATTTGCGCCTTTTCTAAATCCGCGTGCCACGTTTTACCTCTCAGGCACTGAGGAGGATGTTAACTCTGTTACCAAGCCTTTTTTATGGTTAAGGTGGAAAAAACGTTCGTAGCTGCGTTCACTGGCTGATTATTTTTCATTAAACCACTGCAGTCATCTTTTTTTCATAACTGATCTGAACTTGATCAGAAACTTGAAGTTTACGGGTCTGCTGTGTGTTTAGCTCAGCAAGACGGATTTGTTGATCCACGTTTTTGTCACTTTCGGGCCGCCAAAGCCCTGACCTCACAACACTCTCTCCGAGACACTCTTTTATGTGTTAAAAATGCTCCGAAGAGGCCAAATGGTGTGTCAGTTATGGAATTATATTTAATACACTGTTTTGAATATAGGCGCTCCTGAAATCATGTACTGATTGTGCTCCTGGTTCTCCTGCAGCTGTTGCGGAAGGAAGAGCAGTTGAGTCTGCGCGAGCGTGAGCTGAAGCAGAGGGGCGAGGAGCTCAGCACGGCACGCCTGACACTGACTCAAACCCAGGACAAACTCTACGAGCTGGCAGAGGAGCATGAAGAAACGTGCAGGATCAACTCTCAGCTACAGGCTCAGAGGTACGAACTGCTCTGAGCGCCAGCACTGGGGTTTGATCCTACTAGCAATTACTTTGCGTATTATGCTTCCCCATTCAGATTCTTTGCACTCATTTCATACTAAAGATATGAGAGAGTTTTCATTGCACACATTGTTTTATTGAAAGACAAATAAAGAACATCAAGGAAATAAAGTGCAGTTTTTTCAAACGTGGCAAAAGGCTGCAACATGTGCATGTGAGTTTTGAGACTAATGAGAATGAGAAATGTCACCAAAAAAGTATAGAATTAAAATACTTATAAAAATAAAACCAATGAAGAACAAAAGTGTGACTGCCGTACTGCTAGTAACTGACCCTCTCCGACAGAGACAAGTTGCTGAGTGAGAAAGAGGAGGTGGAGAGGAAGATGTCCGACATGGAACAACTCATCCGGCAGGTGTCTGAAGACTTCCAGAAGGTAAACACTCAAATATGCTCATTACAGATGTGAAAATGCAGTGATGTGTTGTGGTGCATGGATCTGAAGGTTAATCAAATGTGGAATGGTAGCTTGTAGGTTGAAAGCTCACTTGTGGTTTTTGACCATAAACAAAATGGCTATGAATGACATCTTAACAGTTGAATTATGCAGAAATGTTGAGAAACCAGTGAAATGTTCATTTCATGTGTTAAAAGACCAAATCTGTGGCAAAGACAAGTCTCATTTTAAAAGAAAAATGTTCTTTTTTTGGATAAATACCTAAAACACTGAAGTTTCGCCCACTGATGGCTGTCCTTGGTAATTTATAATAAGGACCAGCTTTTTGTCCTAAATGTCAAAAGACTAGGGTTCAGATTTCAGTGCTTTATATTATGAACGCAGGCGCGTCGTAAACCACTGCTCCCCCTCTCTCACTGAGAGCTGTTTTTTACCCAGAGAAACTGAACAGGTACTGACTCATGGGCTGTATCACTGTCGAACTTGCTTTTTATTCAGTTATTTTTCATGTAGAACCAAACATACGAAATGTGTTCACTGTTCTGTTTTAGGCACAGAGTGATGCGACATCCTTACAGAAGTCCTTGGAATCTCTGCAGGCTGAACACAGTGAACTGAAGCTCCAGCATGAACAGCATAGGAGCAAGGTACACAAACTGCTGTAGCAGTGAGAAATGTAGGGAAAGATGCCCTGAATAGAAATATAATCTAAATATTCCCTGTAATATCATTTAAAGATTCAGTAATTGACAATAGAAGACTGAAGTCTTTATTTGTCATAAAGCAAAGATGAGTGAAGGTACCTGAGTGATCATAAGAATGAATCAACTAATCATATATATATATTTATAGATAGATATAGATGTGTGTGTGTATTTATATATTATGGCTGGATTCATATGATCATATGATATTTGTCAGGCTGCGGTAACAGAAGAGGAGAGAGAGCGACTCTTGGCTGGTCTGCAGGAAAAAGCCCTCTCTCTGGAACGAAGACTGGAGGCCAACCTCTCACAGGATGAACACCTACAGGAACTTCTCAAGGAGGTAAGGAGAGCACATTATGTACAACAAACCTGATGAAAGGCTTACTTAGGTATTTGACCAGCGTTGGTCCTCATTTGTTCATTTTGTGAGAAAATCCTGCCCAAAGAACCCAAAGGAACTTACATTTTTCCAACTATTTGTGCTTGTATATTTTCTTTCTATACTGTGTGAGTGGCACATGGTGTCAGGAAGCTGAACATTTCCTTGAGACCATGTGCCATGATGAGTGGTGGGAGTGATGAAACCTGATATTGATCAATATTATTTTTCTCCACCTGCTGGTGCACTGCGATGTAACTAGAAGGTGTTTTAGGGGATAAAGAAAAGTACCTTAAATGACAAAGGACATGAAGCAACAAGATAAGGGTTTAGATTTCCAGACTTTAAAGGGATAGTTTGACTGAAGTGCTGGTGTGTTCTGCAGATGAATTGTATGAACTTGTATGTATTAATCTTTTGGTGTGTGTGAGCACTTTTAATCAAAGCACACCTTTGAAGGTTTTGTTCTGTACCTTCACACCAAGGACCATTCGTATTCTGATTCTTCTCTTTTTTCCCCTTTTTCTGTGTGTGTCTGCCTATCTGTCTGTCTCGGTGTCTGTGTGTTTGTTTGTGTGTCTCTCTATGGGTGCTTTTATGTCTGTGTGTATGTGTCTGTCTGTGTTTGTTTGTATGTGTCTGTCTGTGTTTGTTTGTCTGTGTTTGTTTGTCTGTGTTTGTCTTTGTCTGTGTTCAGAAATCGTCACTGGAGCAGAGGTTAGAGGAGGTGAGGGCTGAGCTGCTGGAGGAACGAAAGAATCACGCATCAGCAGTGAGCTCTCTGGAGGCGAAGGTACATGCCCAGCATCTACTGCTGTAATCAGTAATTGTTTTTATTAAATGTTTGTCCAGAACTGTTTATTTTATTCTGGAGCATACATAAACGGGGCTTATGCTCCTTACAGTAAACAGTAAAATCAGGCATACAGTAGTGTGGAACAATGTAGTAAGACATGAAATTCAACATTATGAGTTTAAATTAGGGGTGTCGTATTAACGCGTTAATTTTGGTAAATTAATCACAGAAAAAAATAACGCGTTAAAAAATTAACACTGATTAATTGCACCACATGACCGGTGTTCTGTCGAAACATGCTATCGAGATGTGCTACCGGGCCCTTCAGCACATGATCAATAAAGTTTCAGCACATCAATAAAGTTTTCTGATTCTGATTCTAAAATGCCTTTGTTCTGCAGTTTGCAGAATGCACTGTCCAGAATCACCACTAGCTGTAAGCATGGCACAATTTGAAGTAGCCTGTGTCCTGCTTCACGGTAGCATTTCTCAGTGTTAGAACCTGACTGTATAAACTATTTCTATACACCTCTAAAGATCTATCTATCTATCTATCTAGGCTCTTCTCATTTAAATAAAATATATTTTTTCTCTGATTATGCATATTATTTCCCCTTTTTCTCATCATTATCAGCGTTTAAACTGACTATAAACTGTATGAACAGTTATATTACAGTTATATTAGGGAGTGACGGATGAGTTAAACACGCGAGACGCCGACTGCAGCTCACCCCCACATTAAAATCTATCCGACACCTGTGCGTGTGTGTGCATTGTGTTAAACTGCACCTTATAGATGGACTTGGTTCTGTCATTGTTCTTTCCTAAGGATTTTTTATTTTTTTCCCTCAGTATATTAGACCAAATTTTTGATTGCTGTGACCATAACTGCACATGAACAGCGCAGAAGCAGTTATTAAATAAAAAAGACATTGAAAGTCTGTAATATTGATTATTAATTTACTCATATATCAAAATTCATTAAAATGTTTAAATACTTTTACAGCAAAAATGTGTGCGTGTTAATCTAGATGAATTAATCACAGAGCTTGTAATTAATTATCGGTTTATGTTATTACATTATTTTAACAACCCTAGGTTAAATAATGTAATAACATAAGCCGTTGATGCTAGAGTCAGACAGAATAAGCAAGTGTGTTTTAAGGAGGGATACAGATGATGAGCATCGTATTTACAGGCCAGATGATCCTGAGCCAAGAAAGGATGTCTTTTAACCTACTATAACAAAAGCAGTGACAATAACCCCATTGTATATTAATCCTCTGTGAGTCAACATCTTGATAAAATGCTGTCTGTTCGGTTAGTCAGTATGTGAACATGTAAAATGACACAAAAATGTTAGATTTTATGCCTTGATGTTTACTGTTGGCTGGAAATAGCCGTGCTAACAGCCCACTTTGTTCAGCTAAAACAAAAAGGTAGACAGTCCGGGTTAACATCATAAACATTTTGGCAAATTTAGGCAAGTGGCCACCACCAGCTTTGTTTTTTATGTTGAGATTCCTATCTTAACCGGTTAGAAACATTACAGATTTTACCTCTCAATGTAAAAGGTCCTCAGCGGTTGATTCATCTAATATTTATGGTGTGTGTGTGTGTGTGTGTGTGCGTGTGTGTGTGGGGCAGATTTCAAGGCTGAACACTAACGTGTCCGAGCTCCAGACGCTGCTAAGACACAAAGACGACTCCTCTAGATCATACAGAGAGAGAACAGACTCCCAGGTGAGCTCACACAGACTTCCTACCACCTGTCCCAGCCTCACGGAGGAGTGTGTTCTGAGCCCGGTGTGTGTTCTGACCCTGTTGTGTGTTCTGGTTAAGATCGCTGATCTGGAGCAGAGACTGGCGGCCTCTGGTGACAGACTAAAAGGTCTCGAGCAGCAGCTGGCAGAAAGTGGAACACACAAGGAGAAACTGGTATGTTAAACTGAAGATCTGGATTGATTCATTAACGGAGAGCGCATTTTTATGACAACAATTTACCATTTATTGCTCTTTCAGCACAACACGGACCATGCCACTCACATTCTGAGGGTTAACTGATTAAAGACATGATAGTTAACTGCAGGTGCTTGATAAATTCCATCTCTGCATTTTAAGCACTGTCTCTCTTGATTAACCTGCTGATTGATGTTTGATGTGAGTTTTTGACCACCTCGTGCTCTGCAGCAGGCGGAATGGGCAGAAGAGAGGGAGAGGCTACAGCAGCAGGTCAGCACTCAGAGACAGAGAGGTTTGGAGAAAACCGCTAAACTGGAGGAGGAGATGCTCATCCTGCAGCGCGAGAGAGAGACAGAGAAACACGCTCACCAGGAGAGCATGGTGTGTTTGTATATTTTCTGGAGAAAAATGTCCTCACTTTGTAGTAAACCCAGAGAAAAACGGTTCTAATTTATTAATAATAATAATAATAATAATAATACATTTTATTTATAAGCACCTTTCAAGACTCTCAAGGACAATTTACAGAATATGAAACCGCTCTTGACTGTTTCAGACTGAAAAAACAACCATGTCTTTTTTATTTACTTGAGGTTAAGTTGAGGGTTAGGTTTAGGATTAGGCTCTTCGTAGGACTCCTATTACATACAGATACTTGTGTATGTTGGAAAATCCTAGTAAATCCACGAAATTATTTTAGTTGTAGATGAGTTGCGCTGTGAGCTTTGTAGGCTTGACTGTTTCTGATTGGACAGGGCCATCCACCTGTCATGGTGTGTTGAAATACCGTGACTTACTTCTAGCATTTAGCTTGATAAACTGTCGTATATTTCCAGTTGGGAAATCGGCCCATGGAAGCACAGATAGATCCAGTTTAAACGAGATCTGAGAGCTGAGATTTTGAAAGCTGTGGTGATTTTAGTGTGCAGTGTAAATCAGGGTGTAACAGTTCAGGGCTTACGGCTTGATACACTCTCAGTATTTTCAGCAAAGTAAAACTAAAGGCATTGAAATGTGGGGGAATGTATGACATGAATCTGTGGGACTGGGCTGTTAATTGCTGCTGGTTTACACTCCCACGGTAATGTTTTCTAGTAAAGACTCTGAAACCTTAAAAACACAGACATTCACACAAACATCCAAGCACATCAGAACACACCCCTGTTCTCACTTTTAAATTCAGTTGACCGCTGTAATCTAAATATCACTGGGTTTCCTAGAAATGTGCCTGTTGCTGTTCACAGAAGAGCTTTCCAAGGAACTTCATGGATATTCCTGGGTCTGATATTACATTCTGGGTTGTGTACACATTTTCTGTTTAATTACTACTGAATATCTGGGAGAAGTGAATGTTTGAGGCTTCACAATAAACACAACAAAATACTTCTCATCCCAAACACTCCTTCGATTTTGGTAGATAGTAATGACATCTATTAGCTGACTTCTTTTTGCTGTATTGACAGTACATGTAAACACAATACAGATGTGTATAGTGTGTGTGGACACACACCTGGTGCAACACATCTACTGACAGTAATTAAATATTGATCTGAATGCTGATTCACTCTCTCTTTGTCTTGGTTTTTGTGTGTGTGTGTGTGTGTGTGTGTGTGTGTGTGTGTGTGTGTGTGTAGAAATCTCTAAAACAAGAGAAGGACTCTCTGCTGAGGAGTAAAGTGGAGATGGAAAGTGCTGTGGAGAAACTCTCAGCAGAGCTCCAGCAGGCCAGAGTGAGTTTCATTTTCATGTCCAAACTTATATGGGAGATCTAACATATATGTAATATCACACGTGTTTCCTTAAATATACATGTATTACGTGTGTGTGTGTGTGTTGCAACCATTTCTGTTTGTAGCATTGGGTATTCATATTGAGCTTTTTCTTTCTATAGATCTTTATTTAGATTTTATTTAGACTTTATATTATATTGTTACTTTCCTCCAGGATCCATAAAGTTTTCTGATTCTGATAAATATGTAATATAACAATAGAGTATATAACAATATACGTGTGTGTTGAGGGGCGGAAAGGAAAGTACATCGTTTAACACTAGCTATTTGATTAAACATCTGAAGACGCATCACAGTGCTAAGTACACAGAGTTGCTAATGCTAGTTATACTTTTGTAAACTTAAAATTACCTCATAAAGTATACTTTTATAAACTTAAAAATGTTCCCATGTAGTCTGAAGAAGTATTAAATTAGTATAATTTCTAGTTCACTACAAGAACATGGTCCGTATACTTGCTATACTTGTACTCAAGCATACTTAATAAAATAAATTTCAAGTATACTGCTTTTGCTAAGGGTAGGCTTGTCATAATCTGTAGAAGAGAAAATAAAACCAGTCTCCAAATTACTTGCACTTGCATGGACACCATTCTAAGAAGTATCGGTATCGGTACACCATAAATTTTTTGGCACTGTCCAGAGAACACAAAGAAATACTGCTGTGCTCAGAGGCCAATCTGAGAACGTTATTTATTTCTCCTTGCTGCTGCTTGGCTGCTGCACTGTGACGCATCTCGCGTGGAGCTATCTCGAGAGTTTCTCGTGTTTTGTTATTCTTAAAGCCCTGTATTTTTGTTACTGTAAATGAATTTATTACTGTATTTACCCTGCTTATATAAGAAAAAACGACAGCGCATACCAAAGAAAATGCGTGTGTATGAATTACAGTACAGTCTATACAGGGTAACATCGATGTTTTATGTTCTAGCTCTTCAGTGTAAACTGTACAGTACGGATACAGCTTTACCTTTACATTTTCTTTAAGGGTAATGTATTAAACTGACGTTAAAATGAAATTAAAGGATTTTGGGAGCATATTTGGGGGCATATTCAGGGTTTACACAAAAAAGGGCATTCTTTAGGCATTTTTTTCACCACATCACATATTCACGTTTTTTCACTATACGCATGTGCTCTTGGAATGTGTGTGTGTATATATGTGTGTATAACTGTGTGTATATATGTGTGTGTGTGTGTGTGTGTGTGTGTGTGTATA